>JAIEZT010000441.1:29393605-29836105 GCA_019594935.1 Periophthalmus modestus
AATGACATTCATTCGCAGGTTGCTGGCACTTGTCTCGGGGCATATTGCAAACACATGGATTTACACGTCCATGGGCTCTTTAAACAGCAGAGGTATCCCTCCGATCAAGGACGACATACACTTGTGGTCTGTGCAGCCATGTGGAAGGAGTCAGGGCCAAAGTACGTGGAAATGCAGACTCTGTCACGCTGAGCTCGGACTGTTGACTTTACTCCTGACATCACCGTTCACAGCTGAAGACTCAAAACTCCACAATATTAGTCCATTTTACTCAACTGTTTCACGGCATTCGGCAATAAAAAAGGCTTTGAGAAAGTACCGCGAAAGAAAATGTTATTCTGTCAACTGGACAAAAGTTGAGTGTTGAGTGTTAAGTTTTGCCATCCAAGCTGCTTCTTCACTTCTGAGGGATTCTGGTTTGAGAAAGCAATCATTCTTGTTACATTACAAAACTTGAAGCTAGTTCTTTTGTAATTAGACCGACATCTGGAATAGATAATAAAATCATATCAACAAGGACTTATTCCAAAAATAAATCCCATAATATCAGAACTTCAACAAAACAAAGGGGTGATTTTTCAGCTGACAATACGGTGATCACAGTGTAAGAACTGGCTCAAAAAAAGAGTCATAAATCTCGATCTGGCGCTGAGATGCAACACCCAGATCTGCCTCCACGTGACTCCAACTTCACCACTTAAAGGTTTTTCTCTCACTGGCGGAATCCAGAAGACAACACTTAAAGGTACCATTACGCTTATGAGTTTAAACAATGTTATAATGTTGTTTCCCTTCCAAAAACATCAAAAACATGTATGTTTGCCCATGTTTGAGTAATCCTAAATATTTTGGTTGTCTCCCAAACACTGAAAAAGCCCGGCCCACTGCTTGACATCATCTGGTGGTAAGACAATAAGCCTCCTCCATGTTGTTAAAGAAGCCTGCCTCCGTGTGATCGCTCCACCGCTGCGATCGCCTTCAGTAAAACCAATTAGAGATTAACTTTATGATTATTTAAACTAGTCCACGCCCCGATCAGTGGAGTCCTTGTGCCCTCTGCTGGTCTTTTGAATGGTCCTGTGTTATAATTAGGACTGACAGGGCTTCAGTTGCTTTAGCACGGATATATTATTTTACATATAAAATTGAAAACACCACTGCTTATGAAAATAAACAGATAAACGGCATGTAGTGTTTCACCCTACGGGACATACATTGGCTTAATGTAGTAGCTGTACAGCCCATGTCCCTCTCCTTGGCCGTGTACCGAGGGCGCTCTCAGGTTTCCTTTGAGAGGAGGAGGCCTGTCCGCTCGATGAGAGGCGTCTGGCTGTGAGCGCTGCACCTCACTGAGTTCAAAGACACAGCGCTCAGGTATTAGTGTCTCTGTCGCTCACACGTGTTTACTTAAACCTAACAAGTCATTACACACTCTAAACATTCAGTGGAGTCGCAGCGTATGAGATCAGACTAAAGACGTAAAAGTCTACTGCATTTACCCTACTGCAAACCAGGCTCTCTCCCAACCAGCGGCGCGCCATTGATTTTACAATGCTCAATATCTGAATACATGCGGAACGATATATTTCAGTGCATTTTTTTGTTTTTTTTTTAATAAACTACAGCAATTACTTTGGAGAGTTGTATTCACACCAGAGCGTTTGCATTTATTTATGGATCTGAAACGTCATCTTCAATAAAACATCAACCTCAAGTAGTCCATATTTTTTACATATTTCAAACTAAGAACTGCGAAAAAAGCTTGATACTATTTTTGATCCCTCAGTGTAGAACAAACGCTGCCGTTAAGTACGCTGATGTAGTAAGCGCGTGCCTTTTTTACCATTTCCATATTATAACCAGAACATTTAATACTAGATCACATGACTACATAAGGTTAACGACTAGCTGCACCAAAACTGAGCCGGGAAAGAGGCTTTTAGCTGTTTTGCTTCTCAAAAACTCCAAGGAAAAGTAAATATACAATATAGCCCTAATGGAATTTTCATCTCAAAAAACATTTTATTACTATGTGGTCTTTGGGTGATGGAAAGTCACAGTTTAGTTCTGGTCTAATCCAGGTTTATTTCTGGTTTTAGTCTCAGTTTAGTCACAGTTTATTCCCAGTTTTGAGCTGGTGTGAGCTTTCAGTGCTGATGCCCTCAAATGACCAGCTACATGAGCTAAATGTTAAGATTATTTAACAGAATCAGAAGACTTTTATTGCCATTGTAAGTGAACACAGCTCACAAACTAGAAAAAAAAAATAAAAACACTTAATAAATACAAATAAGGGCATGCATAAAGTTAAAAATATATATGCTTAAAAATAAAATACTAGGTAGAAAATATATACAACAGCAGCATCAGAACAACATTTAGGTGTCAACCCGATTCAGTTGTGGCCATTTTATCTTCACAATTGTGGTTAATATTTCTGAAGTTTTTTGCTTTGGTCCAGAGCAAGTATTCAGATGGCTAATTTCTGAAGCCACGTCATAATGATGGTAGGAAAAGACCGATTTCCGGCATGTTAAAAATAATAAAGACATTAGAGACGATATTGCCGATAAAGATCCTCCACCTCTATAGTAACTCGATCGGGCGCTGACCATGACCGTGGATGAGGCTATGTTCTCACTCTCGCTCCCTGTGTGTGACTGGCCCCATTATTGATAGCTCTAACAAGACGGGGTCGGAGGTCAGACAGTGGTGAGTGCAAAAGGACGGAAAAGACGCTCTCTCGCTCACACAGTCAGAGCTGAGCACAAACACACTGTGGATGGGGCTGATTGTTCCCAGACCATATTTAAACACCTCCCCAGTGCCCATGTGCCCTGCCCTACCACTGACATGAGAGGCCTGCTTTGGTTTACACAAAATACCCCGGGTTCAGATCAGTCTAAGGCCAGGACTATGACAACATTCACACTAACCTTTAGATAGTTTGGTTGTGATAGGAACCTAAAGTACCAAGGGACCAGTGGTAAAAGCCTCTTCCCACACCACAGCACTTCTACATCAAGCGTAAACATGTAAAGGTGTAAAATGAGCTAAAATAACGAAATAACTTACTCGATAACACATTCTGAAGCTTTATATACCGCTGAAGTAAATACAGACGAAAAATGGTAATATTGAAACTAATTTACGCCACTGACACAAAACCCAAGAGTAGATTTAAACCACAAAATCTATTCTAAATCTATGATATTGTTAAAAAATCTTGAACTGCAATAAATGGCCAGCACAATGAAACACTTTAGTTCATAGTTTGCATGCGTAATTCAACCTTCAATGACTTAAATCAGATCATATAGCCAAAAAATAACCACAAATTTTCCAGTTTAAAAAAAAAAAAAAAAAAAGTTGATGCCCAAAAAAAATATTGTTCCAGTTTCCATATATTGAAGGATAAGTCAATAAAGTGATTATCATGACAGGCCTGAGCACTATTTGCAAAAGGGCAAAAATATTATTTGTCAGTTCCAACTGGGGTTCAAACTGTTATTTACTTCTTTATTTATTTACAAAACATTTCAGAGCAGTTCATACTATTAACTTTTAAAAAAAAAATGGTAAAAGGACTCTCCCCAGAAGCTGTTTTAGCTTATGTAAGGGGCCCAGACCTGTGAACTGCCAGGCTTCTTGTTAAAGATGATCGCGCTAATCACAGAGCTACTGCACTTCCTTTAAATGTGCATGATTCCTAAGACGACAGCATTTTTTCTTAGTCACTTTCAAAAATGTCTCATTGGTTCATCATTTGTGGTTAGAATAATAGGTCACTGATGAGTGGGTTTACTTTGATTGTCACCAGCTAAAAAAAAACACAGCAGTACACTTGTGTTAGAGAGCCACAATTTGTTAGATGAGAGACTAAAAATTCCCCTATTGTTTAAAAAAATAAATCAAATTGTTTCATTGAATATAGCATGACCAAAACTACATAACATACGGTTAGTTTGCATGCACTGTTTTTTTTTTTTTTTTTTTAAATCCACGACTCTCTGAAGTATGTATATTAACTATATATAATGCGAGTACTGTGTTGCTGGTTTGGGTGAGGGTTAAGACAGTTTGCAATGTAAGACTTATGTAAAACACTCACTGGGCTTCTATTAAATGAAAAAGTATACAGCTAATGTGCATTTTTACACTGTTGACAGGATAAATAAAAGGTTGTTGTTCTAGAGCCGACTCCAAACCTGAACTTGTGAACTGAGCCCTGTGGGTGCACACTGGTCTTCACTGTGTCAGTCTATTTGACAAATGTAAAAAGTCAGTGTTTTGAGTCTGCACTTGAGATAATATCACAATATAGAGCCTCATAACCACTGTCATTTTGTGCTTGGAATGTCAGATTTTCAAAGCAACTGAGTAACTGATGAAAATTCAGCAGTTATTGAAATGACGACTTGTCCCAGATGGGTTCACATGAGGTGGCCTTGGATTTGTCTGACATTATTAATGCCTTCTCCAAGCTCAGGCCACGCATGAGATTTTTGATTTCAAAGATAATGTTTCGCTTTTGGTTGAACAAACCAAAACTGGCATGAAGTTTGTTAAGTTGTTCCTGAGAGGCTTCAACTGCTTTTAAATGATTGATTTGGCAAATGAACATTCTGAATGAATCTTTTTTCAAGTGACAATTCTTAAGCTTCTTCATGTGCAGTGTTTCCCAGACATCCATCACATAAACAGATAAGAAACACAGGCCACCCAAAATCAGTCTCCAGACTTCTCTTTGTGGTCAGGGTGAGTTAACTGTAACCAGTGAAAATGTCAATGTTCTGTTTACCAGTCTGGACTGCAGCACCCCTCTATCCATCTCCACATTCCTCTTTTACAAATTACATTTGTCATTCTGAAAGCTGATGGTTTACATTGGCATGCTTTGAACTTGTGTGTGTTTGCGTGTCTGTACACTGAGTGGAGCGATCTATTTTACACTAAGCACCAAAGAAACTGTGGTTTGGGGCTTTTGTAAATGGACTAATAACTAAATCATATAAAATACTGTGTGCGTGTGATCTACCTGTTATTGTAATGTTGCTGTAGATGTTGGACAGTTGCTCTTTCAGCAGCACGAGTTGTGTGCTGGCAGCTTTCTCTCTCTGCAGCTCCAGCATTATGTCCGGGTGGTTGGCCACCTTACAGCCATTCTGTTTATCCAGCGCAATGTCACTGCGCACAATATCTAAAAACAAATACATCAAATCTAACATTGCACAACACAGCCGGAGAACTGTATGTTAGCTGCGGCTAACTGTGTCCACAGATCGGGCCTGTGGTGGTAAAATAAATTCTTAAAAACCAAAAAAAAAAGTTTGAGTTCAGTGTTATGGGGAATTTAAACCTATTTACCATCCTCGTAGTTTTTCAGGTAGTAGTCAGGACCCGGTCCTCTGAACTTCGCCAGGTTCTTCTGGTTGTTGAACTGCAGGAAGTCGGTTCTTTTGCCTCCAAAGCGCAGGTAAGCTGGAGCCAGGCCGCGCGCCAGGGTCACCAGCCGCTTTGAGCTGCAGGCGGGGAGAAGAGGTGAACATGTGAAAGACACACAGTTTTTGTCTCTATTCTCTAGAGAGAAAGCATAATGGATTAGTCATACTGACTATTTTTACTGTTTGCCTCCTTTAATTAAAAAAAGCGTGAATCTTTTAATCGTGATGTTAAAAACAATAAGCTCCATGTGTCATTTAAATAGTTCCAAGGCTCCAGTAGGCCTGGCTGTGCGTCACACGTATGAACGCTCTTCGTTTGAACTAAGAAATGATTACCTGAGTTTTATTCCTTAAAATTATAGATCAATTATACATTTGTTGTTTTGTAATTTTTTTAAATACATAGCCTATAATATATAAGTCCTTCTAACATCACAGCTGATGTCATATACAGTGTACTTTCACTGTGCGTAAATAGGCTACTGATGCGTAAAAGTCTCCACCCGCGGATCAACATAACAGCCTAATACTTTACTTTTTAACTTTTAAAAAATAAACAATATAAGTAAATACATTTGGTTATATGTATTTAATTTTAATACTGCTTGTTCTGTTTATGATTTTCGGGCCTGTTGTCTAGCCTAAGTGTTTTACGCACACACTGCGTAAAGCCTTTGACGCAGAGCAAACCAGGATAGAGAAACAACAGAAGCTCTACAGCCTTCAGGCATTATTATGCCCATTCTTTTGAAAAATGTTGTCTTAAGAATATACTCTTGCTGGCGCATCATACTGCACAGTTAAAGTATCTAAAATAGTGCTGACATTAAATGTTTTACTTTTACTAAAATGTTCGGCGCAAAAATGTCATGTTTTCAGCAGAAGATTTTCCTGAAGAGACTGTGCCATTTAAGGTCACTCAAAAAGTCACATCAAGATAAAAAGTGATAGGAATTTGGCTGGTATGAATAGGATCATTCAGTAATAACATTAGGCCTGTCCTTTCTCGGTTTGCTGTTTTAATTTATGTTACGTGGCTACATGCACGATGCCCTGAAGAATCTCCAAACAGAAAAATGACAAATGCGCTGTGCCAAAAACTGTGTTTCTGTACCTCAAAAAGTCCAACCATCCGTCTTTTATAATGGAGGGGTCCAGCTGTAGTGAGAGGAAGTTGTCGTTGAGTACTCTGATGGGACTTCGCGTGTTGACGTCCAGCAGAACCAGTGTCCTCTCCATGAAGCTGGGTCTTTTTACGCTGATGGTGGATCTCTGATATGCCGAGGGTGAGAATGATGAAGACAGCACTGACGACACTACTAAGGCAGCCAGAGATGCTATCCACAGGGATGAGCACGCGTGCGTTCTGACTTTGGGCATCTTTACGGTTTGAGTGCAGAAGGGCGTGCGCAAAGAGGTTTTAAAGATAACAAACTTCTCCACGAAGTGGTTCGAGACCAGACCGACCCGATACATCGATCAGGAGCCGTCTTCCTGTCTATAGTCTCACCCACTGCCCCCCGCCCTCCCGACTACACCGCAGAGCTGCGCTTAGAGCGCACGCCCCGAGACAGCCTCTTCTCTCCGAGCGCCAGCAGCGGGGAGGTGGGGAGGAGGCTGCGCCGCCCCAACAAGGTTTTCTGAGGTATGCGCCCAGGAACTGTAATGACCCGTTATTTATGCTCTTAATATAATATAATTAATAATAAGGTCTATAATAATCCAAGGGGATCTGCATTAGTGTGCTATGATATTGATTATTCAGTATTTATTTAGATGATTGGAGATTACACTCATAAAATCAAGTCAAAAATACACTATCCACACATTTAACAATATAGGCCATTGATTAGAAGGAAAGTTTAGAGCTGTGCGTTATGGAGAGATGCTACTAGTGTCAACTACAATTCAGATTTTGGCACAAGCTGAATTAGATTTTCCCCAACGTATTTAAGTGTTTGATTATAACAAAGCTTTAAGTGAAATTAGATTTTTTTTTTTACTTTCAAGTGTAGGCTATTTGTGTTTTGAGCTTGTGCATGTACCTCACCTACTAACCTTTAATGTTCCGTGCAGATGTGCAGTGAGTGCCGCGTAAAGCGCAGCGCGGGGAGGTTGACGGGTGTCCATTGCTGTTTGAAGTGGTCGTTTAAGGTCACTTGAACTTTTGTCCCGCAAATAAGCAGCAAAAACATAATATTCACCCGGATGAGTTGAGTAAAACCCATTATATTGATCCGTGTCCACGGCACCCGCCCAAACAACACACAAACGCCTCCGAAGTGCCCAGTTTTTACGCTCAACTTTTACATTGCAATGACGTTAAAACTTATATGTATAATGTGGCTCAACATTTATTTGATCAAAATCAGATGTAAGCCTACAGTTTTAGCAACACTTGTTACACAAATAACGCGAGTTTGGCACTTAGCACAAAGCATGGAACGCAAAAAGGTTTCGCAACAAGATGTCAGTATTTATGTTGTATTGTGAATAATAAATGTGTTTTCCATTTGTAAATGACTCTGCATTTGTTCATGTGAATTGAAACTCACATTTAAAACTGAGATTTTTTTTAGGAAAGCCTAACTAGTCTCCACCCTTAGATATAACAGGCCTACATTACAACTGAACAAATGAGGGTGGAAATTCTTGTGACGCGCAAAAACGTAAATATTCAAGAACCCAATTTTATCCCTTCGTTTGAACTTACATTGTTATCAAGTCTAAGTATTTTTTAATTTGATATGTCATATTTCATATACAGTAAACTTACTATATTTGGTAAACAGCACTGGAAACATTAAGCTTTACCTCTGCAGGTAAAAGTGTAACGGCGGCATCACACTGTCTATCGAACAAAAGCAAACTCAAATCCACTGAATAAAAAAAAAATCACAACGTTTCTTTACATGTGGTTATTTTACGAAAGCCCCTTTCTCTCTTGGTTCTGAGCATATGTGCCGCTGATGGAGAGCAGAGACAGTGCTAAGTGTTGAAGACACTTCTCACTTCCACCTCCCTGACCTATAAAGATCAATCTCTTGGTAGACTGCTAGGTCACCTGCTTTCATTTTCTCACAGACATACACAAAACCTTAAATCTGTCGCGCATTAGTGAAAAGGGTAATATGCAGGTTATACCACAGGCCATGTGTCAACTCATCAAAACGTTTAATAACGCAGTTTTGGCATTGTATTAAAATATCCTACTAAATGCAATTCAGTTGCCTAACGTACAAATGCATATACATCATTTTAGTCATTTTGATTAGCCCTAAACCTTAAGCCTAATCAAGCTTAATCATTTAATTAGGCCTGATACTAATTGCATTATTTGTTATGCGGGGGGAAGACTCCTGCACTGGAGTGCGGGGAAATCAGCTTTGAAAAAGGCACCAATGCTGCCATCTGCTGGAGTAAGAGTGCACTAACAGTTGGACATGTACCGCATACACACTCAAACACACAGACTTTGATCTCAGTAAATATTCTACAGATATTTGCTCGCAGTTAGCAGCTTATAAAAAAGTATGTTTCCACCCTAAAACCAGCTAAAATATGAAAAGACACGTCCTGATTTCTATATTTAGAAACTGAAAGCGAGCGCAGACTACGTCATACTGTGTCACGTTTATTTAAGGACAGCGTTATCCACCTCACCCATCAATCTCTCTCCAACACCCACCTACAGTGCCCCTCTCTCTACTCTGAGCATCCTCTACTTCAGGGACATGGCCACCAAGCCGCGCCATCCACCCCGTCTGCTCACCACGTGACCACAACCCCCACGTCCTTCACTGGTTTACTCTGCACGATGGCTGCGGATGCTGCGGATGTTCTCTGCAGCATCCTGCATCCGCACCGGCTTCATGTTCTCCTCCTGACTGTCACTCTGTCCACTGTGCCAGCCCGGACAGCAGTGCTGCTCGGCGTCCGGCCAGAGGACACACAGAGCGGAGAAGTGTCACTGAAGGACGGGATGCTGAGAGCCACGGAGGGGACGCGCTTCATGCTCAGGGTTTACTTCTCTGCATCTCCACTCACGGAGCAGCAGCCCAAGGAGAACTCCAGTGCTCCAGCTGCTCCGTGGATCGCGTTCATTGAAGAACCAGTCGAGGACGGTGGGAATGCGGAGCAGAGGCACTCCGAAGGAAATCCGTGCGCGGATGAGAACGCCCGCAGCTCGGACATAGAGCTACTGGGATCCTTCAAATCCACTCTCAGTCACAACTCTGTCCAGGTGGAGCTGCTCGCCAAAGACTTGCGCAGAGGAGAAGTGGTCAAGTACTACTCCATGTGCGCCTTTGACGGGGTAAGATGGGAGCACCTGAGTACACAGGACTTCTGGCTGGCAGTTGTGGAGAGACCACAGGAGGCAGATGTGTGGTTACAGGCCGGGGTGTCAGTGCTCCTTCTGGGACTGTCAGCGCTCTGCAGTGGGCTCAACATCAGCATGCTGGCCCTGGATCCCGTGGAGCTGCGCGTGCTGCAGAACAGTGGCACCGAGAAGGAGCAGAAGTATGCGCGTAAGATTGAGTCAGTTCGTAAACACGGCAACTACATCTTGTGCACTGTTGTGCTGGGAAACGTGCTCACCAACACATGCTTTGTTGTTTGGATGTGCCAAATCTTGGGCATGACCGCGCTCTCCACCGCGTTTTGTACACTGGGCATATTTTTTATTGGAGAGATTTTACCTCACTCTGTTGCGTCCAGGCACAGTCTTGCCATTGCCTCCAAGACCCTGTGCGCCACGCGCCTGCTCATGCTGGTGTTCCTTCCCATCGCGTATCCTGTGTCCAAAATCCTTGACATCATGCTGCGTCAGGAGATCAGCAGCTTCTACACCAGGGAGAAGCTGGTGGCAATGCTGCGCGTTACCGACCCATACCACGACCTGGTCAAAGAGGAGCTCAACATCATCCAAGGAGCACTGGAGCTCAGGACTAAGACGGTGGAGGACGTACTGACGCCCCTATCCGACTGCTACATGATTTCCTCAGATGCAGTGCTGGATTTCTGCACTATGTCAGACATAATGCAGAGCGGATTCACGCGGATCCCTGTGTTTGAGAACGAAAGGTCCAACATTGTAGACATCCTCTTTGTCAAAGACCTAGCCTTTGTGGATCCAGATGATTGCACTCCTCTCAAAACCATCACTCAGTTTTACAAACACCCTCCTATGCACTATGTGTTCAATGACACCAAGCTGGATGTGATGCTGGAGGAGTTTAAAAGAGGTAAAGGCATCATATACCGTGTTGAGTTAGCGTGTAGCAGCCAGGAGGTGTGTCTTAAGTTTTCTGTTAACAAATTCCATCATCATGTGCTTTGTTTTTATAAACTCGGCTCCTCTGCCACATCGGAGTCCAGGATCCTTTGATGTAATGTTCACTGAAAGCCTTTCTGAGCAGACATCTGTAGATGTATACATTCTGTGGCTCACAGTAAAGCTCTTTGATCCCCAGACGAGCTGAGAACCATATGTGAAAGGTGCTAGTGTCAAAGTGAGGTTGAAGCAAAGGTTAGAGCCTCCTGGACCAAAATGCTCTAAAAATATAAATATGTGACAATGCATGTCGTATAAGACCTGTAAGGATATAGTCAAGATAATCATTTTGCTTAGCCTGAGTTTGATTTAAACTGATTATAATATCATCTGACTTTTAAATATGTCTCACTGACTGAGGACCACTATGACTCAAACATCTATGTTTTTAGTGCAGACCTCTCCAGTGTCTAACTGGAGACATATGAGGGGCTACCCAAGTCATTATGTAACCATTTCATTGACATTGGCTCATGTTGTGGGGATTAGGAGGTAAATCTGTTTCATTGACAAAGATGAGTTGGACTGAAGTCAGAGTGAGACACAGCTGTTCACACAGGACATATAAAGGGCACCGTGATCAGATCATCAGGTTTAACATTCCCACTAAAAGATGACCCTCCTTTCATGATCTGAAGAGGAGAGTTGAGTAATCTTACATGATGATGATGATGATGATGCATTTGGGGGCTCTGTATTAGGATATGGTTAAAGGTTAAGTTGTGTGCCACCTTCCGCGGCAGCATTTAATTGTTATCCAGCTGAGACTTTGAAGCCACCCTGAAGGTTGTTGCCCACAAAGCCTGCAGAGACCATTAAAAATTCAACTACAACCTTTCCCTTCCCTCATCGCCTTTCTCCTGCAGCCTCCCCTGGATTAAAGGCTCCTGTGGTCCAGGAAGCCTGACTGTGACTCTGACTGAGGGCAGAAGGGCAGGGGTGAGCTCAGGGTCTGGAGGAGGGAGAAAATGTCAGCAGAAACACACACCTCCCATTTGTGTCTATCAATTATTATAAGAATTCTATTTATTTACACTATTTATTTATTTATTCCAACAGAATTTATAGTTGTATTTTTGGACATGAGATAATAATATAAGGCACACAGCACAGACATGGCACAAAACATCAAATACACACATTCTCTCTCTCATTACTTGCATCCAAAACAACACATGGAGAGTTAAACTGCAGGAGCCTGGGAAACTGATGGAGCAGAAACATTTGCGAAATGGACATCCACGCTAGACCCAGTTTATCCCTCCAGCACAAGTGTCTGTGTGGAGCAAGTATGTGTGCTTGTGCCTTTCTACACAGGGATTATGTAACCTCAGAATGATGTCATTTTGTGCCCAGTCAAATCAGCACTGAGGGGTAAATCTGCAGCTGACTCACCTTACCTCTTTAGACAGGCGAACGAACCAGTCCTCAAGCACATCCCCAACTCAGCCAATCACATTCCCTTTAAAGCCCTGGGTTTGAAGGTGCCAAGCTGTCCGGGCAATCAGTTTGTTTTGTTGCCCTGGATTAAGCAGCGTGATCCACTTTATCCGTCAACTCCCAAATCAGCTCATAATTCACTGTGATAATGTATGTTGCTGTGGTAGATTTCATTATGCATTCACTATTGTATAAGCTGGTGTTTGTGCCATGGTTGTTCACAGCTTATGAATAGGTGAATGTGTGCAGACAGCTTGTCTCATTTGCTTTAGTGATAATGGGATGATGGGATGGGAGATGTATAGGGACTGTCACATACAGAACAGCTCTCCATGTCGTGCGCTCATAGTTGTGTTGTATTAGGCTGGATTGTGCGTTTGCTCTGAGGTGGCAGCAGCATGGCCAGTGCAGCCAACAGATGCAGGCAAACCCAGACTGATTGTGTAATCACAGTGTTTATATAAGGACCAAGTCATCTGAACTGTCAAAGTGTATTTGCTTAATCCTTAAAAAAATCAACTCCAGTTATTATTTCCAAAACATTTCTCATGTTGGCCAGCTGGAAGCATTTGGCTTGTATGGTTTCGCCCCTCATCACTGTTTTAACAGCAGATGTTTACAGAAAATGAGGCATATTGTAAATATTAATAACATGGTCCGCCATTCTGTGAATGTAGGGAAGTCTCACCTGGCTGTGGTGCAGAGGGTCAACAGTGAGGGAGAAGGAGACCCGTTCTATGAAGTCATGGGCATCGTCACTCTGGAAGACGTCATAGAGGAAATCATCAAGTCTGAGATTGTAGACGAGACTGACCTGTACAGTAAGTATAAAGCACGGACGCTCTTTAAAGCACTAGCATTGGATCGTTAGAGTATAACTACCACTACATTAGATGAAACTGCCCGGTACAGTAAGTACAAAACATGTTTATAAAGTAAAAGCATAATGTTTACAGCACTGGCACTGGATCATTACATTATCACTACCAGTAAAGTAGCAGAGACTGACCTTTAGAGTAAGTATTAAACCAAACATGGCTCATTATTGCCCAATTGCCCAAACAGTGAACTGTCTAAACTTTGACTTAAAACTAAGTATGTAGTACTCAGTCTATGTATTGCTAAAACAATCTTATTGATCTACTGAGCAGGTTCTGTTAACAGTCCCATGTCTTGGATTTTAATAGAAAATCATAATAACCCATCATAAACTATATAAAATGGCATATGTTACAATCTCTTTCATTCACATAGGGGAACTGAAATAGCAAATCTCCACACACTCATCACGACTCTGTGAAATCCCAGGCTCTCCCCAGATATAAACGACATTTTTCATATGCTTCACTTTAAAATTCTGCACCACCATCACAGTGTGCTGGGTTTATCTGTTACACATTTATATCTGTTTACATATGTCTAGGCAAGTATAGTATTTATAATGTTTTTTTTTTTCCAAGGGCTCATTCTTTCTGCCTCTGTAGCACTGTTATGGAGTTCATATGTTCCAGTGCATGACAATAAGTTGTAATATGCAGCTGTAGCCAAACCCAAAGTTTCATGTAGGCCATAGCTGAATACACTATTAAACTAGGTCACAGTGTGCTAAAAATGTACTTTACTACATCAAATACTGTAAGCAAACGGCATTTTTTTTGTTTTCTGCTTTCTTCTGACTTCTCCCTTTGGGGTTTGCATATTTTCAACATCCTCTTGGAGCAACTGCATTCCAACTACATCTACATCTTATTAGTCTTTGGTTAATCTGCCTCATTTAAAAAAAAAATTGTTTCCTCTTTTTGCGCAGCTGATAACAGAACCAAAAGAAGAGTTTCCAACCATGAACGAAATCAGGATTTCTCCATTTTCAAACTGTCAGAAAATGAAATGAAGGTGAAGATCTCTCCTCAGCTCCTGCTCGCAACGCATCGTTTCTTGGCCACAGGTACCAACCAGTGTGACTTTGAGGCCTGCTGTGTCCACTTACACCACTTTTAGATGTTTTTTTCCCACACAAAATTGATTCTTTTGAGCTTGAAGCCATTTTAGAATGTTATTACCTCCTCAGAAACATACCCGGAGTTGTGTTTTGTTTTATTCGCATATGTGTGAGTAATTCAGCCTTATTACGGTAGTCTATCTATATTTCCAAAGCCTAAAATGCTCAGTTCCACCTTGTGATGTCATGAAGCAGTAGTTTTCAAGTTAACAGCTACCTTTTACCTTTAGTTTAGTAGTGACTGGGCATTCAAGGGCTGAAATCAACCAAATGATTCTATTAGTGAAGGTATATGAAGTTTAAAAACATTGTGAAGCACTTCCTGTATTACCACATGACATCACAAGGTGGAACAGAGCGTTTTTCAGTTTGAGAGAAGCAATTAATCTAAATCTAATACTTGTGTAAATGAAACAAAACATAACTCCAGGTCTGTTCGTGATGAGGAAATAACATTATAGCATAGATCAGAAAACAGTGTAACATGGGACATTTAAATACCAGGGAGAGAGGTGGGTTTTCAGTCTAGTCTTAAACGGCGTTAAAGCCTGAGAGGATCTGACAGGCAGAGGGAGGCTGTTCCATATTAAACACTTTAAACATGTTTTTTTCCAGAACGACCCACACACAATGCAGATAGAACGTTATAATTGTAAGGGGATGCTTTGTGCTTAACTACTATTTTAAGCATAGCAGAGATTATGATTACTATAAATAGACAAGGTGGACTTGAACATGATATTTCACGTTGCCCTGTCCCCTGCTCTCGCTCTGTCCGTGTGCATCACTCAGAGGTGGAACCCTTTAGGCCGTGTCACTTGTCAGAGAAGATCTTACTGCGCCTCCTGAAGCATCCCAGCGTTGTTCAAGAGCTCAAGTTCGACCCCAAGAACAAGCACGCTCCCCAACACTACCTCTACCAGAGGAACAAGCCCGTAGACTACTTCATCCTCATCCTCCAGGTAAACAGCCCAGTACTTTCATAATTACATTTACATTCGATTAGTGTGGTAAACATCAGTGGTGGAGGAAGTACTCAATTCTGTTCCTTAAGCACAGATGCTGGAGCAAAAAATACTCAAGTAAAAGTAATAGTATCACATGAAAAAATCTACTTATCAAAGTATTTAAGTACCTGTTTGATAATGTACTTAAAGAGTAAAAAGTAAAAGTATTTCGCACAGATTTTGAGGTTTTACAAAGCTTCAAATGTAGTGATTTTGATACAGATTTGTGTTGAATTTTGTTCAACTGAATTTATCTTTTTTATGAGCTGTTACAAATAAACCTTCAGATAATAATAATTAAAAAAAAATACTTTTACTTTTCAGTCCTGCTCAAAATGTAGTGGAACAGAAAGTACAGATACCTGCTTTCAAAATCTACTTAAGTAAAGTACAGATACCTCAAATGTACACTTAAACACAGTACTTTTACTTTGTTATGTTCCACCACTGCTAATCGTGTTTGTGCTTTGTGAGATAATGACATTTCTAGAGTGCGCTGATTCTGTGTGGTGTTTGTTAGATGAGTAATCAAATCAGTGTTGTGATGAGGCACCCATGCTAATGATGGCATTGATGTTACAGGGCCGGGTGGAAGTAGAAATCGGAAAAGAGGCTCTGCGCTTTGAAAACGGAGCTTTTTCATACTACGGGATGCCTGCACTTATTCCTCCACTGGCTTTTAGTAAGTGCACAAAGAACTTAAATATTTCAAAAGCAGACTAAGTTAACTGCTGAAATAACGAAACTAAAAAGGACAACAGGAACAGCCTAATCACACAGACGGCACTGCAAAGAGTCTGGGTAGCCTCATTCTGCCAGAGCACCAACATTTGGGGGAAGTAAGTAATTAAAGTGGAGTATTTCCCAGTGGAAGGACATGACCTGCTCAAGATTATCTCAAATACAGCTAAGACTTATACACAGAACAGTCTCCCCCGCTCTCTCTCTCTTTCTCTGAGCAGGCATTCCCACATCTGTATATATACGGCACAAAGCTGAGAGCGCTGTTTGCTTTCACTCTGTTTTAATATAGTAACTGCACATCCCTGAAGCATAGGCAGTGCTGAATGAAGTACTCAGTTTTGTTACTTAAGTACAAGTATAGATACAGAAGCAAAAAGTAACTCAAGTAAAAGTAAAAGTATCACATGAAAAAATTAACTTAAGTTATCATATGAAAAGTACTTTTTATTTTTCAGTCCAGTTCAAAAATTTTGTGCTGTAGAAAGTAGAAATACCTGCTCTCAAATGTAGTGAAGTAAAAGGAAAAAAATGTACTGTAAAATGTACTTAAGAAAAGTACAGATACCTAAGAATTTGACTTACATACAGTACTTTACTACTTTTACTTCGTTACCTTCCACCACTGGAGAAGGCATTCTCACATCTGTATATATACGGTACAACACTGAGAACGCTGTTTGTTTTCACTCTGCTTTAATATTATAACTGCACATCATAGAACCGTGGGACAAAACTCATAGCAGGCATTTCAAATATCGTTCTATGTACAAAATATGTCACAAAGTTAAATGAGTTTTATAATTAAGATATACAGCAATCATGTAAACTGAAAACCATCAGGGAGTTGTGTCTGATTACACAAACTGGTGGAGCAAAACAAAACCTGGGCAGCACTGGCCCAGCTGTGACAGGCCTATTTTTATTGCATTTATGAGTTTATACTTCGCCAGGTCGAGAGAAATGTGAATCTACAGCCAACTCCCGAAGCAAATAGTGTATGGTACAGTTATTAAAGGTCCCGTATTAAGCGAACGTGACTTTTGTGAGCTTTAGACTGCGTTATAATGTTAGTAACTCCTCAAAAACATACTTGGAGGTGTGTTTTGTTTCATTCACACATGTTTGAGTATTTTTTTCTAAATCTGCATAGCTCAAAATGCTCTGTTCCACCTTGTGATGTCATGAAGTGGTAGTTTTCAAGTTAACAGCTCCTTTTACCTTTAGTTAGGTAGAGATTGGCAATTCTAGGGCTGAAATCATCAAAATGATTCTAGTGAAGGTGTATGGAGTTTACAAACCCTGTATTACCACATGATGGCATCACAAGGTGGAACAGAGTGTTTTCAGTTTGAGAAAAACTCCTAACTCAGCCTAAATATGCAGGATGTGTTTGTGTGTTAAACATGTGTGAATGAAACAAAACACAACTTCAGGTCTGTTTGTGATGAGGAAACTATATTATAAAATAGATCAGAAAATAGAGTAATATGGGCCGTTCAAATGTAATAAAAGAGACTGTTAATGAATGCATTAATGGAACTAAAGGAATAGAGCTACATACTGTTTCAATGATGTTTAAATATGAATGCTGTTCTTTTCAGGTGCCAGGTACAGCTCCAGGGGCAGTGGCCTGAACCAGTCCGACTCTTTGCTGAGTGGAGGCAGCACGGGGCAGCTCTCCACAGGGATCTACTTACCCGACTACGCAGTCCGACAGCTCACCGACCTCCAGATTATCAAGGTTACACACTTTTTTTTGCTACGAGAAAGTCCTTTGCTCTACAATTGTTGCATATGGAACTTTGTCGGTGGAGAGTCTGCCATCTGCTTGTGGAGATGCTCTCTACTCTGTGCTCTGTGGAGATGTTATTTTTTATGCCTGAATATTTCACAGTATGTCATTAAACTTGTATATCTCCATGGAGACAAAATCAGGCGAAATTTGGGCGAAATTACAGGTGAGATTTGTAGAGAGGCAACTCAGAATAGGATACAGTAAAAGAGTAGCAGTAAAAGATCTGTGATTGGATAGATGATATAGATATGTTTAATGCCATACTGTGGAACATTCCAGACAAAGCAATGATGTCTTTATGAAGAAAAGCAGGTGGCAGACCCTCCATCAGAAAACTAAAAAAAGTGAATCCTTTCTTTTTGGAACATTTGCCTTTCTGACTGAACAGACATTCTGCCACTTGCTCCTTTCACGCACATCCACTGAGATAACAGGGTTGACTTTGATAACATCAGCATTGATCTGCCCTTTTGTTTTGTTTGCTGTAAAAAGGTCAAAGGTTATATGCATTTGTTTCTCCAGATCACTAGGAACCACTACCAGAACGCCATAACTGCCACTCGGATGGACAGTTCTCCTCAGACTCCAGATCCCATGGACACTAAAGGCCGGCCCCCTGTCCCAGAGGCTCGGTCCCACAGCATCGCTCTGCCCCTGACACATGTCAACACGAGGCTGGGCCTGGCCCGCCTCGCACGTCTCCATCCACACGGCGCACTGCACAGTACAACACACCTCAATGAGAGGAACCGCATTGTCCGTAAGTCTGACATACTGATTGCTTCTAAAGACCGGACAGTTCAACTTAGATACAAAATACTTCAATAGACCTGTTTTCCCCATTAACGACTGATGCTTAGAAATGTCAGCTAAACTGTCAGGAAGAGTAAAGAAATAGAGGATTGCACCGTCTGATACTAAAAGAACCAGGAACTATGAAATAACTGGAATATCCTTTAATTAGGCGTTTCTTGTGCGCCCAAGCCCACTCACACATCAAATATGGAACAAACTAAATGACATATTATTACTATATTTATTAAGAGCAATGGCTCCAGCTTGGACTAAATCTGCCCACAGAACTGGCACAAACACAGGCAGCCAAAGTAGACTGGTTTGGAGGCTTAAAGGATTTCTCACGTCCCATCTGTCTAACGCTGTGTGTAACACGCCGCAGTCTGTCATTAAGAAAATTCACTGCACAGATGGTTCTGTAGTCATAGAAAAGTTAGACTTCACATACTAATGAGATGAGTATCCTCAGAACTATGCATTGTTATACGACAATAGCTCAGTTAGTACTATTTGTAATATAACTTATTCTGTATTTTCCATCACAGGCAGTAAATCTGATGGCCAGAGGAGTCCAAATGACAGTGTCTTTCTTCACATGGATGAGATTCCTTATATCCACGAAGATCGACCTGAACATTATGATAATGGTAAGAAGATTTTCTGGCTTTATGAGCAGATACACTAACTAATATCACCTGATGGTATTGTGGCCTATTTTTGATGATGGAATAATTATAACTGACCTTTTATTAATACAACATCACCTCACTATAAAGCCTAGATAGTTCAATATATTGTCCAAACTTTCTTTCAGATATACCGGACTCGCCCCCGTCCACCTCCCCCTTCATCAGCTCTCTGTCTCTGTCCAGCTCAGACGAAACCATCGGGAAGAAGCTCCTGCGGAAACTGAGTGAGCAGTGTGTCATGACCAGGCTTCTGCCCACACATGACCCCCCACGCTCCCACTGCCCCACGCCCCATCCCCACACGCCCACACGCCCCATATCATCACATGTGCCTAAACTTTGCCGTCAAACTACCGCAGTGTAGAGTGTATCTTAGCAACAGCTGCCTTTGTGCAACCTCCCCTTTCAATGTCTCCAGAGGAAGATTTTTATTAGCCATGAATCATTATAATTCTTATTGCACCATCAATGAGTTCATTATAAGCGAGTAATTTCATTTGTTTTATCTATATCCGGTTATATTCTATCACTGACAGGCTTACATTTTATCACACAGCGACTGGTGGGGTTATATTACGTTGTTACGACTAAATTAGGTGTTTGAAAAGTGGTGTTAGATGCACAAAACGTAAATATTTTCACTGATCAAGGTTTTTCCCTGTTTCTAGGCAACAAGAGGAGAAAAAAGTCTTTGGATCGACAGAAGAGTTTAGAGGAAGGATCAGAGGGGTCACCAGAGATAAGCTAGCACAAGACTCTCCTTTGCGTCACCACCGACATCACACTCAACACTCACCACCCTCATAAGAGCCAGACGTCCTCGTGACTGTAGCCAACACCGATTCTCAGGTTCACACTGTCCTCCCTGTGCCTGCCCAGAATAATAAGAGGGACACATCTGAAATACAAAATGAAAACTTCTGTGTTATAATCAGATATAGCTGATTTTTACAGCTGTGCATGAAGCTACAATCTATATTTAACCTAACGAATAAGTGAATGAATCTTATTTATGTGTGTCAACAGAATCAAGCTGGAAAGATTCACTTATAACCCAGTTTAACAAGAGCATTTTGCTTGAGTTTGTGACAGCATAACTTAATATTTGTGGCTCATAAATGAATGCCTGGTTTGCACAAGAACTTGCACTAATTTTACCTCAATGGTGCCACCTACTGTTGTATAAGAACAGTACATAGCCATTGACTATTGAGCACAATAAGTGAACCCATCTTTATACTATGTAAAAACAAAAAAAGCCATGGAATATTATCTGCCTGATTAATAAGAATTAAAATCTTACTCTTAACAGGTGGAAAATAGAAATATAACATTTTTACAATACTTGACTAAGAGTAGCAATATAAAGGGAGCAACTATGAATGGAGACAAGTTCCTTTCAGTGTCCCTAAGCTTGATTTACAAAGGTGTACATTGCCTCCCTCGTTTTAATCTCTCTTTTGGGTCTCACAAAAGCTCTTCCTCCTGTTATTTCAGATAGGTAGATCTATTTCTCGGGAGTAGAGCTGTATATCACATTTCTGTTGCATGGGTTCTTGTAAGGTCAAAGACAAAGGCTGCAAGCACCTTTCAACAATAAGCCAGGAAGAAGTCGTTAAACTGGACACCGATTTGCATGTTTATATACGCTGCTTTCACTGTAGAAGTGGACCCCTACTTTATCCAAATGCATGTTTTAGCTGCTGCATGCATATAGGCTGAATCTGCCTGTAGTTCTGTTTACTCTGCATTGTGTGTTATATCAAATAAGGTCATGTCAGGTCAGATCCTAGCACTGAGGAGTACAGAAATAAGGAAACCAAATAGATGAAGTTTACTGTGTTTAAGTGGGTTTAAGTGAGTGTCTACAGAGTGCACAAGTTCATTTATTTAAAAGGGAACTGCTACTAAGCCATTGTTGTAGATAAAATGCAATAATAAAATGGATTTATTAAAAACATGTGAGATTTCTTTTAAATATTGCGTGGATACAAATAGGTGGAAAATGGAGTAAAGCAAACAGACGTAAGTTGAATAGGCAGAAGTTGTATTTTCAGGACAAAAGTACAAAGTATAGTCCAAGGCTGGGTCACTGACACTGATTACAACTATATAGAGTCTGACAAAAGCTCTGCAAGAACCAAAATATCCCTCTCAACTAGCTATTTTCAGACTGGAAAATTGCGTAGTTGGTTTAAGTAAATCGCCATTTCTAAAGTATTTAAGTAAACCTGCGCTCGGATATATGGAGAAGGCTTCAGAATGACTTTGAGTGTAGAAGGGAAAGCAAAAATGAGAGAATGCATTGGACTTGTGTTGTACTTATTGTATATCTGTTACAACAATACAACCATTTTATTCACGATATCAATTATTAGGGAACAAATAAGATTCTATGGTTCAAACATCTGACACAGGCCTTTGTTCAAATGTATTGATTTGTGTGTGTTGCGATAAGAAAACCGGTTTGAGGCGGATAAAACAGAGGGGAATGGAATGAAATACTAAATAAATCATTGGCCAACAAACATCACCTGGGCCTATAAAAAAGGATTAGTTGTATATGAAAAGTTAATGAAGACATTGTTGACTGGTTTAAAATGCATATGACAAGTTTTCCTAATTATTAACTTGGTTTGGTGGGATAGTATCTGTATAAAATATTTATTATAGTACAAAAATACAGGAAGTTCTATCCAAAACGCAGAGGCAATTTACACACAAGGAAGGCATTTTTCTCAGATTACACACTGATTTAACTAAATAAATGATAAAGGTAAAGGTAGCAGAACTGGAATTACCTTCATGTGTGTCATATCTGCTGCCTGAGTTCAACCAGGAAGAATAGCCAAAACTAGGTTCATTTTTAAAATATAGAAACGTAAGTATAAAGATGTTATTTATGCATTAGTGAAAAAGTACTCTAACCTGTCATATGCACTTTAGGTTAACAGTTTTCTTGCTTGTACTAGACAAAGAGGCAGTACTGTTCTTCATGTTACAAAGTAAATTATAGACCAGAGGTAGATGATCAAAAGACAAAATCATATTTGTATTAAGTATTAAGTATTCTAAATAAATATGAAATGACTCAATAGACACGGGTGCAGTCTGACTACACAATCCTCCCAGTCCAAGGGTTACAGTGCATTTTCCTACTGGACTCTGGTGACCGCTTCATGGATGGACTGCGCTACGTAGTCGATGTTTCTGCTCGTCAGGCCACACATGTTGATTCGACCACTGGCCATTAGGTAGATGTGTTTTTCCTTCACCATGTACTCGACTTGTCTCGCTAAAAAAGCCATAGTTTTATTTATTTAGACAAGTTCTATGCAGAAATCAGTTGTGATTCAGAGTTCAGTGTACTACTTACGGTTGAGGCCAGTGAAACTAAACATGCCGATCTGGTTTGTGATGTGCTCCCATGTCCCCGGCGTCCCCAAAGACTGGAGCTTGGCTTTGAGCTGACTCCTCATCAGCAGCACCCTGTCAGCCATAGTCTTGACATTCTCCTTCCTTTAAAAGATAAGAGCGGGACACACAGATGAACAACACGGTTTAAAATACCACAGTACTGCTGATACTGACTGAAAATAGACCGATATTAGAGCCAATATTTGGTCTTTTTAGTGTATCGGCTTTTAGCTTTACATTTCCAGCACAGGCCAAGATTTCGTTTTGATGTATTTGCTCAAAAGCTACACAAAGCATTTATTTTATAAAGCTTTAACACTATTTTATACTTTTTAACACTTTAACATGAAGAGACAACTGCACTAAATGTGATACACTGCTCTCTTAAAGGTTTGCGGTACAAAAAAAAAAAAAGGGCCAGTGTGTGGGTCAGTTTGAAGTAAATTTAAACAACATCATTTGAGGAAAATAATCAAAATCTGCCCTATATATTGACCTCAAAATATCTGCAGATCTTATTGGTCATTGGTTGCTCTGGATTCTAAACAATTGGTGTTGGCATTGGCCTAATACTAACCATTCGAGAAAGAGCTGAGGCGAGTTAAGGGTTACAGCTACAATGCGCGCTCCCTGAGACGGTGGGTTGGACCATGTCGTCCTCACAATCTTCTCCATCTGAGATAAAATTCTCTTGAGGTTATCTGCATCCTGGGCCACAATAGTCAAGTTCCCCACACGCTCATCTGGTGGAAAAAAATGACTTTATATAAATGTGGTGTAAGTTTCCATCTAAGCCTGTTTCAAACATTTTGCTTTCACTCACTGTAAAGGCCAAAGTTTTTAGAGAACGACTGAGCACAAAACATCTCAAACCCCAGTGAAACAAAGTACCGGACGGCCCACGCATCTTTGTCCAAACTTCCTGAAGCAAATCCCTGGTACGCTGAGTCAAAAAATACAAACAGCCTCCTCCTCTGGAAAGAAAGAAATCTTTTGTTTAGATTTTGACCACATTTTGACCACATGTTGCCAGTGACCAATGCTGAAAGTGCTCTGTGAACATGTTCATGCCTTACCATCATTACTTCAGCTATTTGCATCCATTGTTCCTGTGTGGGATCTGTGCCGGTCGGATTATGGGCACATGCATGCAAAACAAATATGGAGCGCTCTGGACATGTCTGTTAGAAAGAACATGCATGTCACTGAAATGACTAAAAAAAACACAAAAAAAACAGAAAGTACGAGTAGATTCAACTGCAATGCATTACCTACCTCTAGGTCTCCAAGAAAACCTGCTAAATCAAGCCCTCTCTTTTCAGCATCCCAATACTTGTATGGACGGACATCTTCAAATCCGGCATTTGTGAAAACAGCATTATGATTTTCTGAAAAAGACAGAATGTTTTCATCATCGTACAATGTATAATGCAACCTTTCTGGAACATTATGAGCTGATAAATCTTACCCCATGTGGGCGCTGACACATAGACAGGAGTTTTGGTATTGTTATTTCCATTGTAAAAGCGCCTCAAGAAGTCTGCTCCCATCTTTAACGCACCTGTGCCTCCCAGACACTGAACAGCTCCCACCTGTAAGAAGTTATCCTTCACTCAGGCGCTTTAAACTCTAAAGTGAACCTCTCTTACTCGCTCTTTCTCTGTTCCCTTCAACTTCAACATGCTTTAGCTACACAAACACATGCACACAGACACAGACGCACACAAACACTACACATAAATACTCACTCATGGTTTATTATTTGTTTTGTCTTGTCTAGAAACTGTCCCATTATGTTTTCTGTCTTGTTATTAATATGTCTTGGACCTACAACCTTGTATTTAAAACGCTTAACTTGTCTGTCTGGCTTTAAATAAATAAATAAATACACAAATAATAATAATAAAAACAAAACTCTAAAGTAAAAGTGGTACATTTTGAGTGCACAGACCCTGTTGTCCTTGATAGCAGGACTGTCATCTCCCAGGGCGATCTTGGAGGCAGAGGACCTGAACTCAGGCAAACCCAGAATTGGGAGATATTCGTGATTTAACTTGTCATCTTCAACAATGAGTTTCTCCACCTTCTTCACTACAGGCAAAACCCAAGGTAGGCCTTCATCTGTCCTGTAGGCTGCAACAAACTGATTAGACTAATCATGTTATGAGCAAAGGAAGACAGTAAAACAGCAATCTGGACTGTCAGTTTTATTAGTATGGCTCAGATTAGAGCTCATAATGCCACACTCAGCACAATATAGGAGCCATCTTTTATATGGGGTTCAATACTCTGGGTCTTTTAAGGCAAATGTGTTTTGTCTCATGTATTTTGGTTTATTATGAGATTTGTTCTATATTGGGAGCAAAATCTTGACTTTCTGCATCAGCTGAGCGCCATCTGTAGTGTCCCATTGGAGAAAGGATTACCTCCTCAAGGCAGTTTTAACAGCCAAAAGGAGAAATGACCTGAGTTGTACTAAGTAAATTATAGCATGAATATAGTATGTTTTAAAGCAGGAATCCATGCTACTGAAATATTTAAATCTGTGCACGAGCTGTGTCGTCATCCTGCGCTAATCCAATCACAGGCCGGATATTGTGAGATTAGTGCAGGGGCTGAGAGCTCAGATCTGTGCTTCTATCACTGTTCACGGAGACACGACACTGATACATTATCAGAAACAATGTGAAGATCAGGAGGAAATAAGAGGCTTGATAAATGGGGCGTGTTATGACAAATCACACTGTTTGGACAAACCATGCAAACTATAGCCTACACTGAAAAATCCTATGTGGAAATGTTATTTTAGTACAGCTCTAATCTTTACTATCATGCAAATATTAACGTGCTGTTATTCATATATAATAAGATGCAAATAGGCTTTAACTTTGACCTGAAGATGTACATTACAAAGACCTACCTCCCACACCAAGGTTGACTTTTTTCGGGAACTGGTCGTTGGTGAAATCCTGTGTCAGTTTGAAAACAGCCACTGGGGCTGCCTGAGGAACCTCACAGAACACGGACATATCTGCAGCTTTTGGATGAGGGGAGCAGTGGATGGGCGTCTATTATAGCCTCCCCACGCGCAGGGACAGATGGGGGAGGACAGGCGGGCTCCCGTTGGATTTGGCGTGCGCGCGGTGGGTGTGAGCGGATTAACCAATGCAAAAAGCAGCTTCTACTGACAAACCAATCGGAAAAGATAAGATGTGTGGGTCAAAGTTCGTTTTTGCTATAGGCCTACTACAGATGCAATGGACCAATGAGCACAGCGGTGCAGAAATGACGCAACAGAGTCTAAAGCGCAGAGTGCTGTGCGCGTAATGCAGGGCCGCACTTCGCCACGAGATGGTGCCATAGTTTTACCTTAATGTTGACTTAAAATTATATGTTTATGGTGATTTGAAGATAAATCTTTCTTATGTAAGATTGAGCTTCGTCTGTTGATACACACAGGCTGAAGTTAATACCAGCTTCTTAGATAGGAACCTTAAATAATATTTTAAATCTGGAAACGTGTGCCATCACGTCTGGCCATGGGTCCATGAGGTTTGAGTGAGTGCATGTAACATTGTGTAAATGACTTTGTGCACAGACATTCATTTGTTTTGTCCTGAGAGGCCAGGTTGAGTTCTGGTGTAAACACGCTGGCTCCCGGCTCTCTCCACACAGCTGTCTGCAGGACCTCAAGTGGTTGATAAATGAAGGCCAGTCCAGGCTGCTCTGCTCGGCTCTATGGGAGACTTCCCGGGAGACTTTTAAAAATGCACTAGAGACTGGGATGTTTAAGATAAGGATTTCTTCCACTGTCTGTGTCCCCATTACTGTGGTCTCTCTGAGAACAAGAGAAAACTGTTTCACACACATTTAGTTTAGTCTTTATTTGAAGGGACAATGCACAGAGACATTATGCTCATAAAAACAGAGATGATCTGCACCAGATTATAGCTAAACAGCTAATTTCCATCTGCAGTCTGCAGTTTAAAATACTAACTCAATTCTAACAAGCATTTACAATACTATTATTAATCATATTTTTAGACCAAGTTACTGGTCAGATCTATGGAGAGGCTGCCCCACTCAAAATAAAAATGTTTTTTATTGTAATATTAATGCATAAATGCATGCCAATGCCAGTTAATAATGCCTGGGATAGACTGACAGAAGCAAAGCTACACACACACACACACACACACACACACACACACACACACACACACACACACACACACACACACACACACACACACACACACACACACACACACACACACACACACACACACACACACACACACCATTCATTCTAGCCAAAGTGGGTGAGGTGTCTTGCCTAAGGACACAACAACAGTTTTTGCCACTGGTGCCCCATTGTGGCACATGCTATTCCCATCGTTCTCACATCCAAGTATTAACCAGGCCCAGCCCTGCAGCTTCTGAGATGAGACGAGATCAGGCTTTGACAAGGAGGTTTGTCCACAAATAATTATGTTTTATGTAATGCTTAATAGTTATAGTATCAAATGTTTAGAGATGAAAGTACAAGAATACTTAATGCTTAATGTTAATTTATACTTTGTAAATCCCTTAAGAGGGAAATTCATTCTATGCTTTTGGCTCATCCTGCAACATTCAAACGCTGTACAGAAAGAACTAGTCCAATCTGCTGCCTTCTTACTGTGACTCTAAAGACGCAAACTCTTTTTCGGGATAGTTTAAACATTTATTTAAGAGAATAAAGTTGTTGTCATGTATTTATTTATTTATTTGTCAGATACTAACTATTGTGTAAATAAGATGAGATTGTTGACAGTTATGAATTTACCTTTACATTTTGGTCATCACATCTGCTACCAAGGACTTTTTAGCATAAATATGTTAAATTATGTTACTCGTGTTTTGGTAAAATAATCTAACTTCATATGCACTTAATGTCACTGAGGTATTTCATATTTCTTTTACCTTGACCTGTGCTTTAATCTGAGCACTGCACTCTTGCTCCATACCTGGGAACACCCCCCACTCCCTCCCTGCCTTCACTTTGACAGTAGATGTTTTCATTCTTTCCGACCAGGTGAGGGTGTCTCGTATGTTAGCTATCACTGTCAGCTCTGCAATTATAGGATTTGAGCTTCCAGAACAAGGCTGGGGGCCGAGGCAGGGTTTGCTGCTACATATTGGTGCGGCCTCGGGGCTTCGGTCTGTACTGATGTGAGGAGTGAGTCAGAGGTGAGACTGACAGCCAGTCCCTCCAGCAACACAGTGCCCACAGACAAGTAACTGTCCTGTTTAGATCAATATATTAGTCAGCAGGGAAACGTTCACACACATCCCCTGCATTTTCTGTCATTCACATACGGAACATTTACTTTGGCAGCTACCTCCATGACACAGATGTGGAATACCAACAAAGTCCTGGTGTTTTCATTCTGCGTGCATGTTTTGGGTGCCGCCATAGCAGATTGTCATTAAAGGACACAAAGGCACACATTCAGACACAAGTCAGTCACATTCCTGTAGAGGCATCACAGAAACACAAACACGAGCGTGTGCACACACATTCTGGGGCCATGCTGCCGTGCTGCTCACATGCTGCTCACACGCTGCAATGGCCCCAGTCTCTTTGGGTCACAGCTCTGTGGTGAGTGACCACCTTTTTAGCTTCCCGCCCTGTTTGTTTTCCAAAGACAATGTCATCAATTCTCTAACAAGAAGCTAGACACAGCAACAACAGAGGACAGGACCTCCCTGTTCCACCCTCTGTAGTGCACTGACGGATGAAGCATGCAGGCTACACATCAGAGCTGCCTGTGTCTGACAACATTCCACATCCACTGTGTGTTCTGTATGCAGGGCAAGATCAACTCCTGTCTACTTTCCTACTTTCATGCTCAAATATATATGCAGACACACACACAGAAAATATCATGGATAAAATCACTTTGAGGACTGTGATATGTCACAATGGTTCTTCAACAGACATATATATGTGTGTGTGTGTGTGTGTGTGTGTGTGTGTGTGTGTGTGTGTGTGTGTGTGTGTGTGTGTGTGTATATGTGTGTGTATATACACATAGTTATTAATCTTAAATTATTCTTGATAAAATATTTGTTATTAAATGCTTCCTCATGTTTTATTAAGACTTAAGGAGTAGTTATTATAAAGTGTCACCATAATTATGTAAATTACAGTGCATTACAATGGACCAACCACAGCAAGGGCTAAGAAGAAAACAGGAGAGAGCCCACGGAGCCCAACCCACCGCCCCTCTGTGTGGTTATCTCTATGGGCCTGTGTGGAAGCAGAGAGGATAAACATATTTAGGCTGTGTGCTTCCTCCGAGCCGCATTCCCAACACCGTAGATCACAGTCCTCACACCCGCCTGCTAGTGCTCACATATACAAACACACACCTGCTGGGGCAAGGCCGTCTGGAAGAGAATTACAACAGGCTAATTTATAGCACCCAAGGGAGGCCAGAGGGCAGGGGACCCAGACTGGCCTGACCAAGTTCACTTCCTCTGTTCATGGTCCCAGCGATAGAGCCCACAATGAAACACCAACAACCAATCACCAAATGAAGACATCTTTTTCTTACCTTCTGAAAAGGGCAGGTTTAAGCTCTCATCTTTAGCTACTCGTGTTTACGTGGAGCCTGGAGGACACAAGGTAAACGTGTGAGAATGGGGTTAAAGCCGAACTCAGTCCTGGAACTGGCCTCCACGGCCTCCTCATTTCCTCCGGTGAGAAGCCTCTGTCATCCGTCACTCGAGCTCAGGCAGCGGCACAATAGCAGCGTCTAGGCCCTGGCTACTGACACCACCACACTGGGCGGCTGATAAGACTTACCTTCCGGGACGTGGAACAACTGAGAGCGGCTACAGACACAAAGCGGTTTGGTCCTTTGCCATCACCTCACCAAAGGATCAAGGAAAGAACAGAGGAGCAAAATGAGACTTGCACTTTTAATGGAAATAACTTTTCCTTTTACCTCATTGTATTTTTAAGGTCATTAACAGATAAAACTTTTTATCACTATACCACTATACTAACCCTTTTGTGAAAATAAGCTCTTGATTAAAGTAAGAATATTTTTAAACACAAATACACAATATAAGCCACTGTACTGTACTACTGTACTGACACTGCTTTACTTGGCTTAAACCAATGACTCACTAGAAAGGCAGGTATCACCGAATTTTTAAAAAATGCAACCCCCTCCCCTAAAAAAAAAAAAAAAACAAAAAAAAAAAAAAAAAAAAAAAAACCAAAACAAAAAAAAAAACCCATATCTTTTGAAATAGATTATTAAATACGATTTAAAAAAAAAAAAAAAAAAAAAAAAAAAAAAAAAAAAAAAAAAAAAAAAAAAAAATATATATATATATATATATATATATATATATATATATATATATATATATATATATATATATATATATATATATATATATATATATATATATATATATATATATATATATATATATATATATATATCACATCACAGGAGTGAGCTCTGTCTAAAGAATAATATAACAGTATAGGCTATTGTGCCATGCATGAAAAGTTGTGTCAAGTAATTGTAAAAAAGTTGGTAATCCCACTGGCAGGGAAACAGTCACATCCTGAACAGACACATAGTCAGGTTATATATATTAGCAGGTAATTATAGCCTGGTAATAATCAGTCATCAAACTCTGATACATATAAATGTTGTGCTTCTGGACCTGCAAACACATCTGGACTAAACATACAGACTTACACTTATATAAATGTTGTGCTTCTGGACCTGTAAATAAATCTGGACTACACATATAAACTACACCTGCCCTTCTGCAAAAAGACATTGCTTCAACAAGTTGGAGTGCCACAGATCAGGAGTGAAAGGAAACATGAAGAAACATGCCCAAGACTTTATGGCAACACACTAAATCCATTGGCCAACATTAAAGTCATTTAAAGTAATTGTTTAGAACAAACATGAAGTCAACACTATCTAACACATCAGTATAAAGTAAAAAAGTGCTCTGTGCTCAGCAGCTCTGCGGCCTATCAGCATTGACCTCTAATGGGGGTTTGACCTTACCTCTCTTATCTGCTCATTTTGAAATGAAGATGATATATTGGAGAGTCACATCCAGCATCGAGTAGCTCCTTGACACTCGCTGTGAGTCTGGGTTTTGTTACAGGCAGGAAACAGACCCTTCCGCTCCGTAAACACGCTTCTCCGTCGAACAGTTTGGGGCGGCCGGTGGCACGCGAGACGCCGCTGACGGTCACCGGGCAACAGCGCGCGGTACGGCCCCGCGCGGGATGTCCCCCACGTGCAGGAGCAAGACCCAAGACACAAGACAAACACCGAGAAAGAGACAGCGGTGATGCACATCGCATTTATGCGACTAAAATGTGTCATATTAAACCAAGTGCCGTTAAAACGGATCCTAAAGATGTGTACGCACAGAATAATGAACATGTGCATAATGCCTGTCGTTTGGAAAATACAATTTCTTGTGTAACACATTATTCCAAATCAAAACATGTTAAAATATCTGGCTTATTATTTACGCTATTTGTTTAAGGCAATTTAAATGTGAACTTTACGCACAAGTCAGGCTTTTATTGTTTTGAAACCAGCTAGTAAAGATAAAAGATCTCCAGCATTTATAGTTTATTGTTGTTATTATTATTATTGTTATTATTGTTATTATTGTTATTGTTGTTATTGTTGTTGTTGTTATTATTATTATTATTATTATTATTATTATTATTATTATTATTATTATTATTATTATTATGTATTATTATTATTATTAGTGTATTTATGTGTGTATTTATTTATTTATTTATTGTTGTCGTTGCTGTTGTCACTGTTTCTATTATTATTGAGACTAAATGACACGGTCTTCTGTTGCTATTTGGCCATGCATTTTCCCCCCACGCCGCATTTTATCTTATCCACAACAGGAAGCAAAGATAGCGTAAAACTGAAGTGATGGGGAGATGTGTCTGGTTCCATTAGACACCAGCCACACTGATAAATGCATTTCCAATACACTGTAATTTATAGTGAAAACTAAACTGAGCTCAGTCATCAGGCCTATACTATGTCTACTACTACGGACTAACGCAGCTACAACAACACACATACAGGAGATTTCTCATCGTGGGGCCTGAGTTTAGTTATTGAGATCCACACAGTGTATGGAGACGGGTGAGGCACAACGGACCCTCCCTGAAAAGCGCGTCACTGGGGAGAGGACAGCATCTTGGCTGACCCAGCTTTTCTCAGATCACTGCTCTGAGCCGACCAAACTGGATCCACCTCTCGATTACACACTCACGCAAACAGATGAGCAGCTGAAGGTGGACCTTGTTCAACTGACGCACAGCAGCACAGAAGCTTTATGCCCGAGCACGTTAAGCTCGTTTGGGCAAACTCTCACCACCTGGATACGCCGCTCAAGGTATTAGAGATTTGATTGAATCTTGCCTGTCTTTTCTATGTGGTGGATGTGACAATGCTCCCCAGCCCGATCATATCCACCACGCCTTTCTCCGTAAAAGACATCCTGAAGTTGGAGTTGCAGCAGCAATCCCAGCACCAACTGCAGCTCATCTCGTGCCTGGGTCTCTCGGGAGCGCTGGCTCAGCCGGGGCCCTTCATGAACAGACCGATCCGCTCGCACTCACCTCCGTCCTGCATGTTAGCCTCCAGGAACAGCCCGAGTCCCCACAGCCCGAGCCTGTCCGAGTGTGACGAGCGCATGTACCTGAGCGCCGTGAGTGCACAGGACTCTGCTTTGTCCGTGGATATCTTCTCCAACCCAGGAAGCAACCGAGCGCACTCCACCGAGCTCCAGCTTGAAATAGAGCAAGAGGACGTAGAATCCAGTGAGTAAGACACTTTAATTACACCGGTGTTCAGGTCAACTACTTAAACGTTTATTATAATTTTTTTAGCACCCAGAACTGGAAGCCTGTTCAGCGTGCGTAAAAACGCGAAATGTCATCACACTGTCATGAATCAGTCCTGTCATTTTTGAAAATAACATTAAGGCATATACATAATATATATACAAATGGCCCATGTAAACACCTATCGTGTCAATCCATATTTTACATAAAGGTTAGATGCAAAACAAACAAAAACAAGCCAAGCTGCACAGATTCTGACTGATCCTAAATAAATGCCTGCACTATTCTAAAGGGGTTGGTTTGGCTCCACATTCCATCACCAATGGACGTAGGCTACATTTTGATACGATTTTTAGTTTGTTCTTTGGTCTAAATGAATGAGCCTAAATGTGTTTAAATTGAATCAGTCCAGCTTTAAGGTCAATGGAAATAATTGAATGTCTGTGCAAATGGAGGTTTGGATTTAGCTCAATAAAAATCTTAACATGCTCTACGCGTTTCTCTCTTTTGAGTCGGGCCTAAGCAGCAAGCTGGTAAAGAGTAATATAAATCTGATCCATAATAATTTGATTATAAGACTCTAATCAATATAGTCTATATAACTAAATAAATTTACCACTAAATAATTAAATAATTAATAAGTTATTTATGAACACAACCCTCCTGGTCCAATACAATAGAAGATAGAAAGAAACAAAAGAATAGCCCAATAAAACCATGACTACTCACGGCAGAGCGTTCAGATGAGATCCAAGTGAGGTGCACTGATCTAAATGGTTTGCCCTTGTGCCACAGAGAGCTGCGCAGCACTGAGGACCGACACTGATGAGCCAGACCCTGAAAAACCCGTCTCCAAACAGCCGCGCACCCGGAGGAAGCCGCGCGTGCTCTTCTCCCAGGCGCAGGTGTTCGAGCTGGAGCGCAGATTCAAACAGCAGCGCTACCTCTCTGCGCCAGAACGCGAGCATTTGGCCAGCTCCTTAAAACTCACCTCCACACAAGTGAAAATCTGGTTCCAGAACCGGCGCTACAAGTGCAAACGGCAGAGGCAAGACAAAACTCTGGAGATGGCAGGTCACCATCACCATGTCCCGCCCCCGCCCGCAGGGTGGCCGTGCCAGTGCTGGTGCGGGACGGGAGGCCGTGTGTGGCAGGCTCTCAGAACTATAACAGCTCATACCCTCCGTACACCTACAGCTACCCGACATACAGCTACAGCAACGCAGTGTACACAAACAGCTACTCCTGCACCTACTCCAGCCTCCCCACCCTGCCTCCAACCAACACCACCAACGCCTTCATGAGCCTGGGCAACCTGGGACAGGCTCAGACGCAGAGCCCACAGGGTCCAGGGCCATGCCAGGGATCACTACAAGGAATCCGGGCCTGGTAGCGCACGTGCACCAGTCACGAACTGTTTGAACTGTAGCCACAGACACGAGCATGTCGGCCTTTCATATTTAGGGGAAACAATAGTGTTAAATAAGTATTTAGCGACTGAACAAAAGACGATCATTTGAAACTGTGCGCAGGGGCCCGGGACCCTCAGACTGAGCCATGGTGCGCGCTTTTCTCTGAGCCATGTTATAAAAGTAACAGCGAGTTATTGTGTTTTATTGAATGTGGACAAACAGGAGTGGACTTTCTCGTTATGAAAAAAGTTATAAACGGACTTTATGGAGACATGAAGTGTAACCTTTAAACTAAAAAATAAACCAGTAGTTAACTAGCCAACAAGGCCTTGTGATGTGATAGGCAATCGTGTTTTTATTTTGATTAGAGATGCCTCAGTGGCTAGAGAATAGATTAGGCCTATAGTTTTACCAAATAAATTGGTGGCAAAGAACAATGTTATTTTTGAGTGCGCATGCCAGTTTGTTTTATTAAATAAACTAAACAGGCCTACGTAAACTACACAAGTGCTTTTGCCTAACGGGAAAGTGAAATATTGAAACGCGCGGCCCATTCTAGCCTAATGTGACTGGTAGGAGGAAACTTGGATCCATAAATCTCTTGGTCTCAAACGCTGATGTTTAGTTTGGAGTCTCAGACGAATATTTCTTTTCTGTGAGAAAACTTTGGTGAGACAAGATCCAGAAACAGAGAATCCGATCTGAGCCAATGTCCGGTCAACTTTTAGAGCTGGACATTAACCAGAGCGCCTCATTCTCAGGACTCACACGGAGAATAACGCACCACCATAAACTCCAGCTTCGTTTTGCTTCAAAAAGGCGAAACGAGTAAGAAACATAATAATAAATATAGCCATGAACAGGTCGCTCTGTTTAGTGACACATGGGTTAATCATAGTAAATAATATAATATTGTCATTATATGGGGTAATACATAAAATAGGCCTGAGTGTAACAGGGCTGCGACACGTGCGCTAATTGGTGATTGTCTTAAAACAAACACGCACCTCTGAGCTTAAGACTGAGGACGACACACTATTAATGGAGATGAATGGAAACGTAAACACAGTGTTTGTGTGGAGACTGCACTGATAGCTTCACTGGCCATTTCCTGTGGCTCCTGCAGCGGTGGGACATACCTGGTGTCAGCCTTAAGTGCTGCAAAGTCACTCGTGTAAATAGAGCTGGCGACAGCGCGGCGACGCCTCAGGACGCGGCCTGGACACGGCCGCGCTGACAGGCTGTGATCACTATCTGCCCCATCCACAGAGCAGCTCAGGCTCTACTTAGACCCGAGATCAGGCTCTTAGACCCGAGCTCAGGCTCTACTTAGACCAGCTCAGACTCCTTAGACCCGAGCTCAGACTCTCCTTAGACCCGAGCTCAGACTCTACTTAGACCCGAGCTCAGACTCTACTTAGACCAGAGCTCAGACTCTACTTAGACCCGAGCTCAGGCTCTTAGACGTGGTCTCAGGCTCTACTTAGACCCGAGTTAAGGCTCTACTTAGCCCTGAGCTCAGGCTCTACTTAGACCAGAGCTCAGACTCTACTTAGACCCGAGCTCAGGCTCTACTTAGACCCCGAGCTCAGGCTCTACTTAGACCCGAGTTAAGGCTCTACTTAGCCCTGAGCTCAGGCTCTACTTATACCTGTTCTCTAAACACTCCAGTGGACGTCCAAATGGACCAAGAAGATCCTGACAAAAACAAAAACAACAACAACAACAACAACACAACAAAAACAAACAAAACAAAAAACATAAATGAGTGTGCCACCCAAGATCAAACTAACTTTTTATCATTATGATGATTATTATTAGGCTGTTATTATGATGATGATTATGATGATTATAACTTGTATTATTATTATTATTATTATTATTATATTATTATTATTATTATTATATTATTATCATTAATAATAATAATAATAATAATAATATAATAATAATAATAATAAATAATAAATAATAATAATAATAATAATAATAATAATAATCATTATCATTATCATTGTTATTATTATAGTTGTACACTGTAATAATAATAATAGTATTATTACTCATTAGTATTTGTTGAAGTTGTTGGGCTTAGTAGTAGTAAGAGTGTACTGAAAGAGTGTAGTCTGTCCAAAATAAAATGTCTATCCGTCATTAGCTAGTTTCAAACAATAAAATCAGGTGCACATTAAAATATTTGTCCACATAGGGGCGCTAGTGAACTGCAGCACACAAAAAAAAAAAAAAAAACCCAAACAAAACAAAACAAAAAAAAAAAACTGTATCCTTGATGACGATTAAATATTTGCTGAGAGAGAGTTGTGTTGAACATGAGGATCAAGGCATTGAGTTCAGAATCTCAGGCTTTTACGCACGAATGCCAAAACATGAGTCCTAAATCTAATGATGTATAAAGCACACAATTTCACAAGTTACCTGGGTTATATGACTCTGTTACCAAAAACAAACCACTGAAGAAGCAGTTTACCTGCTCATGTCAAACTGTGCGTGACACGTGGGCGGGGCAAAGGAGGGCCTGTCACGAGCCAATAAAACTCAGCCTCTGCGGTAATTACTCTGAATATTTGATTAGACTTGACAGTTTTCTTCTCACAGATGATATTGTCACTTTACCCACGACAATTACTCAAATTCACTGGAACAAAACAAAGAGACATCACCGAATGAGGTAGTTTCACTATGACGAGGACTTTTTCATCCTTTTCGATCACGCGCATCCTCACCCCTGAACACGAAGGTGGAGAGAGGACAGCGGGGAAAGACGCAGAAAAACTTGACGGTTGCATCGAGAGGAGTTGCTCTTCTTCACAGGAGATAATCTCTGGAGGAGGTGGTGCAGGCGCGCGGAGTGGAGAGGCCGCGCAGGAGGACCCTGTGGAAGCAGCAGGTGAGGAGCTTAAACTTTTACTCTGAAGTTTAGAGATCTGTGCTATAGTCTGCCTCGGAAAATCATTAACGTTTGTGTGGACACAGCCGATATAAAAAGTCCATTCTGGGTTTATTTTTGACAGAGCTGCATTGCGCATTGTGTTGAGGCCAAATCGTAGAGTTGATGAAGTTGCCATAGTTTTCATTTTGTGTTCACTCTGTCTCTGTGTGTATATTATAGACCTTCCATTTTCGCCTGGGAGACCTCAAGATGAAGAGCACCACAGGAACACGCTTATTTTATCCACGGAAGCACAATCTATGCGAGGATCCAAGAAGCGCTCCAGAGCGGCCTTTTCCCAAGCGCAGGTGCACGAGTTAGAGCGCCGCTTTAACGCACAGCGGTACCTCTCCGGACCAGAACGGGCAGACTTAGCAGAGTCCCTAAAGCTCACAGAGACACAGGTGAAGATCTGGTTTCAGAACCGAAGGTATAAAACCTAAGCGTCAGGAGACCGTGACCGCGCCGAGCGGGTGTTCACCCCGGAGAGTGGCGGTCAGAGTGCTGCTCACAGACACACCAGAGGCGCACAGGATGACCGTGCCAATGTACAACGTGCACATTCAACCCTACCAGTGTCAAGAGTGCGCGCACTGCAGCCAGACCCTGAGTCCTGGATGGATGCACCACAGGCTCAGCTCCGGAGGAAGCCTCTTCCGACAGGAGAATTTTTGGTTTTAATGTTTTTCGACGCGAATATTGTTGACTAATTGGCCTATGTACCTCAAGTCGGTCTGACAAACACTGTAGCAATGTAATAATGTAAATGTAGCCTGCAGCATCAAAAACAAATAATAACAAATAAAACAAAACAAGCTAAGTGTTTCAAACAATGTCACATTAACAACATTCTCATTCAGCCTTCAAAAAGTTTGAGTCCTGACAAACGCTTTAGTGTCCGCCACTAATAGATGGTTTTGTAATTTAACAAAGCTGTGAAAGGGTTCCAAACTGCAACTTCCAAGTTTTCTGAGAAATAATTGTAATTATCAAGCAGGCAGTGAAAAGTGCACGTGGAAAACTGTATCTGATAAACATCTGCCTTATGACCCAAACCTTATGTCTAAAGTCCATTTAAATATGAGAAGACTCTGGTAGACAACACCATAACTCAATCAGCACATTTAAGCACACAGACATGTCCAATGTTCATTGTTTAATTCACAGTCCAGTGCTTTTTATACTTATTATCAGCCTGTTTTAAAACCCTTTTACTGAAGCTGCCTCCATGAACTGCACAAAATATATTTGTTTATTGTTTGTTTATTTTTCCTTCAAAAAAATTAAGAATTATTTGTGAAATCCAAATTATTTAAATCAAAACTGTTGGTTTGTCCTAATTAGATTTAACAAGAATATTCTCTATTATATGGAAATAAAATATGAATATAATTAATATTAATTGTAAAAAATGTAAATACCATTCTTTGAATTCTTCAGTTTCATATGAATCAAATAGAGATCTTAAAGCACATGGTCTATTCAGTTATGCACCCAAACTGAAGTGTGCCTATAAGACTTAACAAAGCTTCTAATCACATAAAAGTGTTCTTTAGAGTGAGAAGGGACTGATTTCCTGTTGTCCTTGAACAGAGGAATGTTGAGGGTGAGGCCTGCAGAAAAAATCACTGTACACACCTGATCTGCGCCTGGCTGCATTTTTAAAACCAACATCCATTGAGAGAGCATTCTCAGTCCACTGACAAGTAATTATAAATTCATTTCCGATCAGCCTTTTGTGTCAGGAATGACTGTCTCAAGAGACCCGTTGAATTTACTAATGCTCTCTTAATAAAAGTGCTGCTTTGAGATCAAGTGCAAATGGTTTATAACAAAATATATGGGAAACATCTCACTACAATGCCACCTGCAGCAAGCTAACTATTTACTATTTACTAGATAGAAGAAATGATTTTAATAGATAGAAGAAATTATGTTAATAGATAGAAGAAATGATTTGAATTTTTTGACTGCACGAGTAGTAGTTAGTAGTTAGTAGTGTGTTTTCCTAATGTATTTGCTGCACTCTTAATCCTACCCAGAGGACTATTTAGGATGGCTACAGAAACTATTAGTAGATGGTATCAGAGTTTGGAGGAATGTAAACATTTACAGTCAGACTATAAGACTGGGCTCCCCTTGGGCAGCACACATCCATCAGCGTGACCCCATCATCACTACAGTGATATGCATTATACTGCTGTACACAAAATGAAAGACACGGAGAGGCTCATCTTACTAAATCTGTTGATTCATATTCTACATGTTAACAGTGCTATCACAGCAGACATTTGCCAAAACACGCTTAGACTGACTGCTGAATCCATAGCTCCATACCACAGACTCTCTTAAAGGTGTGTGCTTCTCAATGTCAAGCACAAAAGCTTTAGAATTTTGTCTTGTCTTTATTTGATTGTTGCACTTTTTACACTGTCCTCAGAGTTGTGCCTTCAATTGTAAAAAGGGTGATTGGTTACTTATAAAGCTTTATTTTAAACTTTAATGTTTTGAGTCTGTATAATATAAATAATCAGATATTTAAAAAGTTTAAAATCTTTCTGCCAGCCACCATCATTTTTCTAAATAAACCCTTAAGAATCACAGAGAGCAGTGTATTTGACTCTGTTTTGTATCACTTACCAAATCCTGTTCACCAGAGGTATTGTTGCTGTGTGCAAACACCCTTGGCTTCTCCAGGTCTGTGTTAGTGCGAGCAGTGGGGGGATTATAGGCGACAGAAGGATGAGCCCACCCAGAGTCCAGGCACACCAGGATCCCCGTCTGTGCTGTCCATTAGGAGAGCTTTACTGAGGAGTCTGAGTGGATTTACCTATTACAAAAAAAAAAAGAAAGAAAACACACACAGAAAAGGGAGATACTTCCTTCATAAAGTATGTCAATAATTTTATTATTTTGTAGAACAGGGTTTTCTACATTCTCGTGATACGTCACAATGGTAAAATGTGAATATTTTTACTGTTGAGTGTAGAATTTTTCAGTGAAGAGCATTTTTATACATGGTTGACTTACATTAACAGCATCATTGTATTCTTCATGAAAAACATGCTAGAAGAGAAAAACAAAGGCACAGTATCCAATCTCCAGCTGCCATTTAACTTCTCCGTCACGCTGGAGCCACTGAGTCTGTGCAGTGAAGTGCCTTAAAAGCGACTGGCCAACACAGCTGTCATTTACCATTTTATACACTGCTCTATGAAAAGAAGCTGATTTCTGAAGCTCCCTGAGCTAGAAAACAGAGAGGGCTGAGGTGCAGCTTTCCCCGAGTCCACTTGAACCACTGTAAGCCTGACAGGTTACTATGGAAAGTGATGCCCCATACTGAACCATAAGATCCTGCCTACCGCAGTTTTAAGTACCTTGGAGGTTAAACTTGAGACCTATGCTTTTCAGTGTGTGGCTGGGAACTTCCCTTTGAAACCTGTCCATTTAGCACCTTAACAGTTAATGTGTTAATAAATTAAGTTATTTCAACTACAATGTAAAATAGTTGTTCTTATAAAATGGACAGGAAGTCTTCCAAACTACTACTTCTCACATCCCACTCCCACAGAGACAGAAACATACTCCCCAAAAACTGGATGGTGGAATTCAAATGTTTTAATTAGCACAGATAGGAGAAGATAAGACAAGCAGCCCCTATCGGAAAAGCGATACAGAAGTCCTCAGGCCCCACTTACACCTCTCAAACCTCCCTACAACTCCTCCTGCTCTGTCCAAGTCTATAGAGAAGTTTGAAAACGAGGACATTTTAACTGTATCTGACCCTCAGAACATTATCATCCCACTAACCCCTCTCACTGTATCTCTTCAGATCCTTTGTGAATAATGACTATAATGACTATGATCGTCCTGATTATGAACAGAAGAATAACATGCACAATATTGTGAGAAGCAAACAATATACCATATTACGTACCTTTAGCAAGCGTGTGCCATTGTGACCATGTAATATAATAAATCAAAAGAGAATGGCAAGAGATAGTTCGTTTAAAAAGAGACGTAAAACTGGACATATGCTCCAAGGCATAGCACTAACTTTCTTGACAGGAAGGAAGACAGCTTTCTTTCAAGATCAAGTTCAAAGGGCAGGAGGCCTGTTTCTTCAGTGTCCCTGACTGCACCTGTGTTCATCACATGCACGAGCACGTGCACACCCACAGGAGGAGTCCCGGGCCTGTGCCTCCACTGACAGACAGCTTCAGTTTTAATCTGAGGCAGTGACCGGGGAGCACCACTCGTCTCCATGGGTTGTGTATTTGTGCTGTGTCGTTGGAGAAAAAGACCTTGGTCTCATTTTGTCACAACATGTGGACAGAAGGAAGAGCAGAAGAGAGAAAGTGCTGCACACCTGCACTGATGTGTAACAATACTGCAGTTCATCACACTTCAGTCTCAAAGGCCTCAGGCATCATTAGACAAGTGTGTGTTTGAGTTTGACTCCTTTCATCATGATTGAAATAGCCCTAAATACGTTTCAGTCTGAGGGCCACACCTTCTGTAACAATGGAAGCATCTTTGTCCAAAAAGAACTTCTTTGGTCATTTGAGGTTGGCATCCATAAAGGTCTTTGCCTGACTTTGCATCATCTCTTTAAATTGCTGATCTGATTAATGATTTCACATCTCTTAGAACAGGTTTATGAATAAAATATAAGTCTATCATTGTGTTATTTTAATGTGTAAGAAGAGAAAGCAAACGTGAGCCTCTGGGGCAGAGCTCTGACTCACTCCTCATTGGAGCAGCTGTTTTTTTGGCCTCTGTTGTTTGAGTGAATATGTATGTGTTCATAATTACCTTGTAGCCTTGGTGTTGGTGGTGAGAAGAATCTCTTCTCTCCAGCCTGTTCTGGAAGTGTTGACAGGACATCTCCCCCGCATCACTCTCTACAGCACATGAGTGGAGACATTCAAGCCACAACTGGTACAGTAGGCTACATGCAAGATGCTTTGTTATTTTAGTACAAGAATTACGCAAAATGTAATCCATATTTTGACACTTGGAGCAATGAAACTAAACCTTGAGACAAGATACTGATTTAGATTTCATTAATTAAATTCCTGAAAACATTTATTAACAGGCCATGCATAGTTTTGGAGATGATTTCAAAGGGAAAAAAAGGGTAATGAGTGGCAGACCTGTACATAACTAAAAAGAAAACGTGTCAGATAGCAGAGTTGGTGAGAGTTAGCTGAAATGAAGTGTAGTAATAAGTTCATTTTACACCTTATCCATTAGATTCCAGTGAGAGAAAAAAAACAGCTGACATTATGAGGCAGTCTTATACCACGCAGTAATTCATACTCATCACTGCACTCATCTTTTGAAGTAAACTATGGATAGAGAATGACAAGAAAAGAAATCTCAGAGTCATAAATATGCAGATAAGAACAGCATACGGGTGCACGAGGAAGTCCTCCAAGCACTCACATTCCTAAGTACCCATAGTGTAAGTTGGGTTTGTGTGTGCAGTAGAGCCTCACGGAGCTTTTGTGCTTGGACTTCAGGCTTGAGAACAGCGGATTAGAATATACAAGACATAGCCAGGGTTTACAAATCAGCTTTTGATCACTGGAAAATGATGGTTCAGTGTACGTAACTGTATTAGTTTGTTCATCTTACAATACGGTTTTAAAACAACTGAGACAATTTAGCAGACAATCTTTGTACTTGGGTAAATTTGATATAGGCTATTTTTTGAGGCCTTGAACCATCCAGGGACAATAATATTTGTAAATTGATTCCATTTCCAGCTGAGAAAGCCCATGTTGTCAGCTGTAGCCTAATAACATATCATTACTGTTAGTAGTTGTTGTAGTTGCTAAGTACACTTACTTTCAATGTTTGTTTTACTCTTGCACAAATAATTTCCATCAAGTGCCTTTAGTCCCACGTTTGCTTTATTCATTCAGAGTGTGTTCTTTATGAGAGTGTAATTGCTGGCTTTGTATTGAGCGACAGGAAAAGGGCAGGTATCATCAACAAAGTTAACAAAGGATTTAATTTCATTAAAAAGCCCCAACAAAATGAAGGACAATAGAGCAGGAGCTAATACGAGCAAGGAGAAAATAGATTTGGAACAGTCATTTGTCTTGTTGTGTCTGTTTATTCCGGTGCCTTTTTTTTTGGTCGGCTAAAGTTAATGAGCAAATGCAAAGGCTGCCAGATGGGAGTACGCCAAAAGGAAGTGCCTTTGTCTATGATGACTCATACAAGAGTTTGGACATCCTATAGTCTATATGGGTCATATTTAAGTGTCCTCAGAGAAACTTAAATTATGGTCATATATTAGCAGATGAGTTTAATTGGCTCTGAATTTTGGTATGTTATTGAAGTCTCTACTGTGGCACAATCAACTGACCTTTCACACCTTTATTCAATAATTTCTCCAGGAGTTAATAGTTTCTGACTAAAGACACAGCAGAATAGCATTTAAGCGATGTTGATGGTTTTGTGGGTCAAAGTTGACATTTGCACCTGGGGTTAAGACTAAACAAATGGAGCAACTTACACACTACTGTATATCTGAATATACTGTAGTCTGCTCTCACTCACTACAAACGCACAAAAATAATTCTATAGGAGCAGAATAAATCCACTGTGCAGAATTTATTTAAGGTCTTGTTAAAATGGTATCCAGGTATGTTTTTGATAAGAAAAACAACATTATAACACAGACCAATAATGATATGGGCCCTTTAAGCCAGTGCAATTCAGTGTCAGAAACAAAGATGGATCAAAAGAATGAGAGCTTCAAACTTCTTCTAACACAGGATATAAAGTATCTGAAAATTCAGTAGTTGTTCACAATAGGATCTCTGCATTCAAATATACGCCAAAGAAACCACTGTAACACTGCTGTAGGTCCTGCCAAACACAAGGCATAAAGATAAAAATGGCATAAAGATTCCCCAGCCTTTCTTATTAGAGATAAACATTTTCAATGTTTTGTAGTCTCACATTGCGATGCATTAGCATTCCCCCTTTATTTTCTTTTTTACTAATGAATTAACTTTACATTAGACGTGTGAAGTAATAACAATAGGCTTTGGATTTGTCTAAGTTTTGTATTTACCACAAAATAAGTCTGAATGTTCAACTCTGACAGCAAAGTGAATACACTAATATAGCCTATTACTGCCCTCTGCTGGAATAATATACAACTTCAAGCTTGTGCGTTTTTGACATTTATTCACAGTTTGAACAAATGTGCGATATTAGCGTTTAGAATGGCTTATAGACACCAAAAACCTAATACTGTGCAAATGATTTCTTAGCCAAAAAAACTCTGATTTATGTTAAACTGTGGTGCCTAACATGTTTTCACTGGCTTTACCTGAGAGGAAAAACAGCTAATGCAGATTACACATAATAGTTTGAGTGTGGTGACTGAAATTGGTTTACATCTCCGCCTCCAGATGTGTCTGTGTTCTCCTCTTGTTATGTTGATGTTTAGTGAGTCCATACTTGAAGAACTCATAAACTGACCAGCTGATCGCTGTTGAGGGCATTTGATAAATGACTCTCGCCTGTACACCTTTGAAGAAGCCCTTCAGGCCGCCCAGCCTATAGACCGTCCGGAAAGCATGGGCTAAGCCTGAGATGTGTCTGTGGGCACCTTGGCCTTGACCGGGGCCTTGTCCAGCGGACATGGAGCTGACAGCCAAGGACTCCTGCGTGTTGAGCAGAGTCTTGCACACATCTAAAGGGGTGGTCACTGCAGCTGCGATGGCACCTGCCAGTGCACCGGACAGCATGTGAGAGGAAGGGTTGTACTGTCTGTGGGGATTGAGCCGCTCCTGGAGGTACTCATATGTCATGAAGTGGAAAGCCTGGAAGGGCACATTCATGGTGAGCTGAGTAGTGTAACTGCGGTAGAACGCAGCAGCGCCCTCTTTCTGCCACACAGCACCAATACAGTCCAACACGCCCCGGTATGGAGAGTTGTACATCTGCATGCGCTGCTTCACAACTGCAAATAAAGAGGAGCAATAACAAAAAAATATTGTATCAAAGGACAGGTACATAGCATTACCCCACAAGTGAAAAAGTGTTTTATAAAATAAAGTTTGAGTGTATAGTTTATACATATCTAGGAGCTTTATCAGCACAGAAATGTTAACTGAAAGATTTATTCCATGTTGTGGGGGTGTAAACTATAGGGTTAGAAGAAATTGTACACAGGGCAGAACAATTTGTTGTTTGCAGAGAATTTTGTACGATCTCAATAACTGCAATCCTAAGATTTTCTTTTTGTCCATTTGTTTATCATTATTATACTTTCATTATTATACCTTCAGCAGGATTCATTATAGCGTCATGAAGCAGTGTGGCCACGCACCCAGCAGCTCCTGATGAAAAAAGAAAAAAAAAAGTGGTAAAACACAAGAAACACAGTTAAACCAATGATGTGGATTCCACAATATTCTATTGACTGGAAGGAAACACCAACATATTGTATTTATGTAAGCGTTTTAATACCACAGGTATTTGTGTGGGAAAGAGGACTTACCCAGCTTTCCATTAATCTGACAAAAGAGGGAGAGAATATATGGCTTTCTGAGGTCGACTAAGGTCTCTGACTGAACTGAATGTGTGATACTTGTCACTTGAGCCTGGTACTTTGTTTAAGTGCATCAACAACTTGGCCCCAAGATGGCCCAACGGATTTGATAACCAACGTAGGACAGGCAAAACCTGCTCTATAAACAGAAAAGACTCAGTCAGCAGCAGGTTCCTGCCCATATTTACTTATACTGTAGTATTTTGTAGTAAACTTTATAAAATAGATTTTGTGTACTTCATGTTGTATGGTACCATTAGCCAAATGACTGTTAGCTCCTGGGTGTATGACATCACTGAGAGTCCGTTTGAGTTTCTCATAGCTGGCAAAGTATAGAGCATGGGCAGGCCCTGCTCCTATAGCTGTTGCATTTAGCCCCCTCATTGGCCGCCACACTCCCTCTGTGGCTATAATCCGCCGAAGAGCATCCATCACGTTTCGATATCGAGCAGCTGGTTCAGGCTGAAGGCTCTGCATGCGTGTCTGAAAATAGGAAACAATTATGGAGCAGAGTCAAAATTAAGTAACTCAATTTTGTATTGCCAAAAGGTGGTGTTGCACATTGTATGTGTTGGTTCTGCATTTATAATTCAATAGAATGAAGTGTGGTATTACAAGATCCAAGGTCTCAAGAGGACAGATATAGTGATCCTGAAATCCTACTGCTCCACTGACTCTAGCAGTTTTCTCTCCTCCTCTTTATACACACACACAGGCAAAGTTAATAATTTATGCATTTGAACAACAACATGGTGCATCCTTAACAAACTGCTAGTACATATGTGAAACACAAAACTGTTCTGGCCGTTACTTCATATCTGGCATTCAAAAGATCATTGAAGTTTATGTTTTTAACTGTAGTCTGCAAATGTAACACTGACATGTGGCTTCTTTGTGATAAATTACAGGTGTATAAGACATGGATGGAGAGAGGGTGTAAAAGCCTGACAACTGACAAGAGCAGCTGGGTATGCTGCACTTGGATGAGATATTCATGACCAAATAAGATCTTTTGAGTGGCTCGTTAAGGTGAAGAGGTCAAACTGGATCTCAAGAAATCATTGGTGATAAGGACTTTAATAAAATTAGTTATCAGTTACTTCTTAAAAGATTTTTTTTTTTTTTTTTTACATGATTTATAAGACATTTGACTGATTAACTAAGGGCCAATGAAGAGAAACTAACATGGATGTACATGAAAGAGTTGAATAATTTATAGGCCAATCACCACGTCAGAGTATCAGAATAGTATAACAGTATGACGTTTGTTTTGATCAACAAGGCCATTCATTTCTGCTTTAAGGGCAGAGAAAACCATTTATTACAGGAAACAGAAAGTAAATCTACTCTTATCTGAGACAGTTTAGATGTAATAACTTCATTTGTTGTGTTTGTCTGGGGTGTAATTTTACCACTTTAATCATCTATGTGTGTAGTCAGTGGATTATTTATTGCTATATTTATACCGAATAACTGCATGAGACTTAGAGTAATGTGGCGCCAGAGTTACTAAACACTAGCAGTAGCTGACCTTGTCCGGCAGCATGTTAGCACACACTGCACACTTGTTAGCATGCTAGGCTAATAAACATGCTGCACTGGAGCCTCTGGGGTGGTTTTAAAGGGTTTGCATGATCACACGAGTTCAGAGGCAGTATCTCAGCCACTTTATGGAGTTACCTTGACACAGTCCACAGGAAACATGAGGCAGTGCTCCATGATCCCTGCCACAGCTCCTGCCAGCATGTGAGTCCGTGTGGAAGCGCTCTGTGGCAGCCCCTCATAGTCTGCCTCATGCTCCTCGGTTTGCTCTGTCGCAACACGGATTACATCAACAGTCTGGATTTCCGTCTCCCCACCGATTCGGGGTGCCAGAGACCCAACAATACTTTCGGAAACTCCCCAAAACCTGCCTCCGAGCCAGCGGACTTCTGCCCCCGCGGAGGCTCCGGCCACTCCAGGGTCAGAGCCGGGAGACTCCGCTGTCAACCGCCGCTTCCGCACAAATCCATCAGTTTCCATGTGAACAGCGCGGATATGCTGGGTCCAAGGACTTTGCGTGGAAATGGTGGTGTTACATTCCTCTCACAAGTTGAAAATTTTCTTGTCCCACTGTCACAGCTCAGCAGGGGAGGCCCGGGAGCCGCTCATTCCGCAAACTGTCCACAAGAGGCCGCGACCAGGAAGTGCAATCTGATTGGCTGCTGTGGAAAAACTCTGAGCTGTGATTGGACGCCACACACGTCAATTACGCAATGTACCAAAGGTCTTCATATAAACAGACATAACGCAGGCCATAAAAATAAGAATAAAGCAGGTATATACGCTATTTTCCTACCTATCTTGGTCCCAAATGAAGTTAACACGCCTTTTGATTGTAGAGATAACTATTTTGTTGATTTATTCATAAATTCAAAAGAAAAAAAAAAACAATTTTTGTATGTGTTGTTTTTTTATGATCGTGGAAAGGTCTTTATGCAGACAGAACGTACACTTAGCTCAGAAATGATGTACTTGTCTCTGGCTTTATAAAAGTTTTGTGAATTGAAAAAAAGCCAATTTTTAATCAAAAAAAAAAAAAAAAAAAAGGATTTTGCCCTGCTTACTAAAAAAAAATCCATCAATATATTAACACATTGCAATAATATAAATTCTACTTAAACCTCTTTATAAATGCAGTGAATGCCAGTTATTACTATTCCAGTTGCTAAATTAATGTTAAGCCAGTCACTTGATGTCTGCTGCCTTTATGGGAAATATGGTAACTACACCTGTCAACTAGGCCTGGATAAACAGCACATGAACTCGTGTCATGTTTTCTACTGAAGAACTGGTAAATCATTTTAATGCCTGAGATTGACAAGAAAGTGTATTTTTGACAACTTTCATTTCTTCTCCATAGCATGAAGGCAGCACTCATTTATTTTAATAGAATCTTTTTTCAGGCTAAGGTTTAGTTTGTTTTCGATGCTCACTGATGGGCTTCCTCAGAGTGGTCAGGTGATGTTGTTGTTACATGACCTGTCAGCTGGCTTAACGGGATTTGGTGCCGTCTTCCTACAGGTGGAGGCAGGACGACAGCGCCATCTGCAGGCCGACTTCTTCAGCGCAGTATCCCAGTGAGTGTGTGAGAGTATAAAGGCCCCCTCATCCTGGTTTAAGGTCTTGTGAGCCTGTTTTCCTATTTCGATTGCCTCCTTAATCCCGTAACAATGTTTGTTGTCCCCTGTCCCTATGCTTGTCCCGTCCCAGTCCATAATGTGGTTCTCTCTACTGCAGATGGCGCTGTTGTCTGCTTTCACCAGTTGGAAGACAGTGCCAAAACCTGTTTAAATCAGGTGAACAGACACGTCACAGCAACATCACGTGAGCACTCCGAGGAAGAGCGCGAGTGAGCAGTCGAAACTGTCAGGTCTGAAAACAAACAAAATCTTGGTCTGAAAAAAAAAAAAAAAAATCTATTTAAATAAATTATTAGAGACTGCAGTGGCCTATTTATACTAAAAAGTGTATGGCCTATGTATCATCTTAAACTACATTGTCCAAATTGTCACCAAGCCTCAAAAGTACATTTTGCCCAGAAAATGAGGTAGGCCTAAATGTGTTTTTTTTCTCTAGGCGCTGTTGAGCATAATTGAGTTTTCCACTTTTAATGCCTGGGAGAGCCTTCATAGGTTATAGTGTTGAATTTCTGCCGACAAAGGGGAATGAAGCGGTAATTTCTGCTTACAAGAGCAAAATATCATACTCTTGATCTAGTTATGGTTGATTGCCTTTTGTCCGCAGACATTCCAAATAGGAAAACCAAGCAGACACTACCTTGGGATCATTTCTCATCCCTGAAACTAATGCTCCTCTAATACACCAGGGGAGTGGCTGAAGAAGAAGTCTAGAAGGAAACCGTAGCTCATTATAGTGCCGCATTTCATTCCTTTCACCACGTGAGTGCTCAATCCATACCAGCCAGAGGAGTTGTTTTACACTGTCTAAGCAAAATAGATCAAACTGAACATCAAGAGGATAAGGCTGGCAACTAATTGGATTATCTGATCAGTATTTTGTATGTTTTTGCAGTAATTGGCATCTGTCTGCTCTTGCCCGGCTGTTTAAACTATAAAATGCACAGCTGTCTAGGTTATTGATGCATTATAAGCACCACTATACCAATATGATAACTTCAACAACAACACTAAAGGAACCATTTGTCTTAAGAGGCCGTCCTTAAACTCTTAGACGTGCTCTTGGCTCTAGGCTTTCTCATGACACATCACCGCCTTAAAAAATGCTAATCAGAAAATCTATTAGCACATATTAAAGCCCATATTATATATTTACAGCCTCAATTTTAGGCTTCTTGTTCCATGTAATACCATATGAGTATACCATAAAAGTACGATTATGCTATTTAGAACCTGTAGAGTTGCGTTGCTATTGTAAAAATGACACTAAAATATGCACATTTTCAATGGCACTGAAATGTTTTCATTGTCAACTGCAGATTACTGTACATTTCCCAGGGAAACTCATCAAAAATACATTGCTCGAATGTTGTCTCACTATTAGCAAAAAGGCAAGTGTAATTTTTTGTATTTCATTAATTTATTGAATTATCTCACATTACAGGGGAACTCAATGAGAGCACTCGGGCTCTCTTTTTCACGGGCGCCCTGTTTAAAATACAATACAAACAGAAAAAAACAACAAAACAAACATTAAAAACCGAAGCAGTTGTGTGTATAAAAGTTTGTTAGCAGATTATTAAATTGTGATTGTGTCACCAAAGTATCCAGTTTTGCTTTTGATGCAAAAAATTGTTGGTTGACCTAAGACATGTTCTGCCTGTTAAATATATCAATGCATCTGACCCAAACTTCACTCACAACTGCCTGGGAATTCATGCAAAAACAACTATTTATGTAGAAAAAGTACAAGGAAACTGTGTATTTATACGTAAAAAGTATATATTAACTCCCGAATCATCAGCTAACTCAAATTATAGTCTACTCTCTACTCCTGTCCCATATACGGAAATCTTTCAAATCTAAATGAAATAATTTGTCAACTAATACAACTGATCGACCAATTAATCGACTAAATGACAAAAGGCCTACAGCCCTTGTGTTCTGTTTCACTGACGCATGTTTGAGTAACCCCAGACTACAACATGTCCAAATCTCAAAATAATAATAGTACAACAGAGTGTTCATTTTGAGAGAAGAACAGCCTAAATGTGCAGGGTTTTGTGTATTAAACACGTGTGAAACAAAACACAACTCTGGGTGTGTTTTTGATGAGGAAAAAACATTATATCATATGTTCTTTATAATATTTGTTTCAAAATAACCAATTAATTTTTTTTATTTTTACTGTACACTATTGAATTTTGTTAACTGTTGTAGATAGCAACAATACTGCAGGCTATATTCATAAACGCATGTGTTTAACTTAATGATATTACGTTTATGTAAAGTCTCTGAGGCATTTGACAGTTACTGAACTTAAACTATTCATTGCATGTGACCTGACTAGTAATCAAAGGATTTAAATGATTGTTCAAGTTGAGTCTGTGTATTTTAGTGCATGTTCCAATATTTAAAATGTTGTAACAAGAAAACTGTGGTGATATTTATTGTATAATAGTTGCATGATTTGCATTTTTAAATAATATAAATTGTATTTTGAAAAGCACTATACCTATACCTTTAACTTAAAGGTTTATGAGCCTGTGACAGAAGAAATGGGTGATGGAAATTATAATGAATTAGAATTAGTGAATAGTTCACAAATTATAAGAAAATGTAAAGCCAACTTCTACAAAATTGTGTCACAGAATATAACAGCCTAGATTTTATGAAACACATAAGAGACACATGTTATAAGTACATTTTATAGGTTAATAGAATATATATACTTTGTAGATTCAGATTCCACATATATTATATATATATATATATATATATATTATATATATATATATATATATATATATTATATATATATATATATTTACTAGTAGTATTAGTATCTATGGGCTATAGAAAGATATCTTCATAGTTATATAGTACAAAAAGTAATACCTGGCGGCCAGTAATTTATATATATATATATATATATATATATCTATATATATTTGGGAGTATATTTATAAGAAACGCTGCCTATGTTTCATCTATAGTCCAAGGTATAGCTATTTAACGGCTTATGCGACCTGATTAAAAATAAATACCAAGCTAAGGCGCGTTCAATTTCTGTTTTTTTTTTTTTTTTTGTCTTTACTAGTAGTTTTAGTAGTCTTGGGCTCCAGAAAGACTCTTCATAGTTATTAGTACAACAGTGCCACCTGGCGGCCAGTTAATTTATTGTATTCGTATTTTCATTTTCTTCGCTCGTTTGGGAGTCCTTTTGTAAGAAACGCTGCCTGTTTCATCTTCAGTCCAAGGTTCAGCTGCTTTAACGGCTTCTGCGACCTGAGTTAAAAGTTTTACCAAGCTGAGGCGCGTTCAAAGTCTGTTCCCCGCGCAGTTGTTGCTGTAAGGCCTGCAGCGCAGCTCGGATCCGCACTTTCTCCTCATGCCATGGCTGCAGCGTTGTGCCAAAAGGGCAGGCGGGCAGTTGGGCTGACCAGAGCCTGCTCCACTTACACCCACAATGCCTTAAAGTCTCAGTATGATGCACTCGTCATCGGAGGAGGTAAACTGACCGCAGCAAACAGAATATTTAAGCACAGACTGGTTTAGTTCGCTTCATTGCACTGCAGCGTAGTGATTCACTTTGTGCTCAGTGACCCTTTCTGTTCTGTGCAGGTCACAATGGACTGGTGGCGGTGAGTTGGCGTGTGCAGGTGATTCTGTTCAAGCTGCAGGGCAACTTTTCATAACTTACTTTGAACATTTGGCTGTGCAGGCCGCATATCTGCAAAAAGGAGGAGTGAAGACAGCGGTTCTGGAGCGCAGGCATGTGCTGGGAGGCGCTGCTGTGTCTGAGGAGATCATACCGGGTAGGATTGCTGCAGCTACAGTACTTGACCTAACTTGCAAATAGTGAATGTTTTGTGCATTGAGTGTGATTTGTGCAGGATTCCACTTCTCAAGATGCTCATATTTGCTAAGCCTTTTACGACCACATATCTACAAAGACCTGGAGCTCAAAGTAAAGTTTAAGAATCAGCTGATCAGTGATGGCCTACTCAAGCAATCACACCCACACATAAAATGATCTCTTTATCTGTGTGTCAGAAACATGGTTTGAAGGTGTACATAAGGGACCCGCATGCTTTCACCCCCATGTTGGAGGAAGGAGTTCAAGGGGCTCCTCCAAGGTCCCTAACCCTGGGCTCTAATCTGACAGAGAACCAACAGGAAATCGCCAAATTCTCCCAAAAGGATGCAAGGGTAAATAGGTGTATAATCTGCAGCGTTAATTATTTTCCTACTCTTCTTCTAATGACTATGTCTCACCAATGCAAGGTGTATAAAGACTTCATAATATACTTGGACAAACTGGCGGACTCCATCCAGCCTCTCCTCGACGCACCCCCTGTTAACATTCCAGGGCTCACTGCGGGCTCACTACGGACGCGTCTCGCTGCCACCAAAACACTGCTGCCTGCGATCAAATGTGGTAGGTTCATCTTAAAGGGCCCATATTATGCTGTTTTCTGATCTATGTTCTAATGTTTCCACATCAAAACATACCTGGAGTTGTGTTTTGTTTCATTCACACATGTTTAACACACACATCCTGAATATTTAGGCGGAGTTCTTCTCTCAAACACCTTGCGATGTCATGTTCCACCACGTGATAATACAGGAAGTCCTCCACTGTGTTTTTAAACTCCATACACCTTCACTAGAATCATTTGGATAATTTCAGCCCTGGAGTTTCCAATCTCTACTGAACTAAGGGTAAAAGGTAGCTGGTAACTTGAAAACTACCACTACATGACATCACAAAGTGGAACAGATCATTTTGAGCGATGGAGACGCAGACAGACTAATAATAAAGGGTTAATCAAATGTTTGTGAGTGAAACAAAACACAACTGTGGGTATGTTTTAGAGGAGATACCACATTTCTAATATAGTTTAACGCTCACAAGAGGCCATTTTGTGTAATATAGGACTTTAAACATCAATATTTGGATCCCTAACCTATGTTACATAAAGTTGTGTATTGGTCAAACAGGTTTACAGCTGGGTCGACACATTCCAGACTTTTATAATATTGTAACAGCACCTGCTCTGAAGGTTTGTTACTTGCACAGACATGGGATTGACTTCTTTGAATATAAAATACCCACTTGATTATTTACTTTTGCAGATTCTCAATCAGTGGTTTGAGTCTGAACCTCTAAAAGCAACATTAGCCACAGATGCTGTCATTGGAGCTATGACTAGTCCTAGTAATCCAGGCAGTGGGTGAGTAATGTGCACAAATGCCAGTGACGGAATGTAACAAAGTAAAAGTACATACTATACTTGAGTATATGTTTTAGGTGTCTGTACTTTACTTAAGTTCATTTTAAAGTGGATAGTTTTTTTTATTTTACTTCAGTACATCTCAAAGCAGGTATCTGTATTTTTTTACTCCACTGCATTTTTTAACAGGACTGAAAAGTAAAAGTTTTTTTTTTTTTCTTTTATTGACCTGCTATTTATTTATTTGTATTTTTTTTTTTTTTTGTAAAGTTCATAATCTGAGCAAACAAAAATGCAGAAATAAAAACAGCTAGAAAAAAAGCAATTCAGTTGTTTCCATTGAAAAAAATCACCACAAATATTTATATATATTTATATATATTTATATATACCACATTTGAAGCCTTAGAAGAGCTCAAAATCTGTGTGAAATACTTTTACTTTTTACTCTTTATAGTACATTTTTAAACAGGTACTTAAATACTTTTACTTAAATAAACTTTTTCATGTGATTTTTTTACTTGAGATTTTTTTTTTTTTTTTTTTCTCCGGCATCTTTACCTTTGCTTAAATAACAGAATTAAGTACATCTTCCACCACTGACAAGTACAGTTCTCATATACTGTTGTGGAATTCCTAGATATGTTCTTTTGCACCACGTCATGGGGGAGCTGGAAGACGAGAAGGGCGCCTGGGGTTATGTTGAAGGGGGCATGGGAGGAGTGTCTAAAGCTATTGCTAATGCAGCTACCTCATATGGCGTGGATATTTTTACTGAAAAGGTAGGAGGTGCAACAGATGTATGGTATTATACTTAAAAACATAATTATTCATTATTACTACTGTTGACATTGGCAGGAGGTGGAGCAAGTTCTAATTGATCCACATGGTGCAGCTAAAGGGGTTGTGCTGAAAGACGGCACAGAGATTTGCAGTAAAGTTGTTCTATCAAACGCTACCCCTTATGTCACGTACAAGAATCTCACTCCACAGGTAAAATAAATACTGTAAAATGAATAAATGTGCTAATTTTCTGCAATGTCAAATTCCATCGGTTTTGCTTCTTGTTTTTTCAGAGTGCTCTTCCTCCTGAGTTTATCAAAGCTGTGGATCAGATAGACTACACCTCGCCTGTCACCAAGATCAATGGTACGCTGTCATGTCTAATCATTAACGTCAACCTGTTCATTGCTTCAAGAACAAATTACGTTTTCTAGTAACATCAGTTATAAGCAGTGGTAGAAGGTAACAAAGTACAAGTAGTAAAATACTGTACTTAAGTAGATTTTTTTTCTTTCATTTGTGGGCAGTATCTGTACTTTCTACTCCACTACATTTTTTTTTTAACTGGACTGAAAGTACTTTTCATTTGATTTGAGGGGTTATTTTTAAGATGTTCGTGGTAACATCCTGACTAAAGGTTTTGAGTTCAAGCTTCAGCTTTAAGCAAACCAAAATAAACACAAAATAAAGAAGAAAAATTAAATTAATAATTGATTTGTATTGTTACTGTTGACCAAAATATGCATAATTTTCAATCAATATCACTACATTTATACTTAAACAACACTTGTGTGAAATACTTTTACTTTTAAATTAGTAACGTTTCACGTCAGCATTTGTACTTTTACTTTAGTACTTCATCCACCAATGGTAATAAGGCTGTCAAAGAAACAGATGCCCAGATACTACTAAATACTTAAACTAGTATCAGAAGTACATAAAACAACAACAACAGCAAACACTTAAACAAGTATAGATGCAGAAGAAAATATTGTCTGAAAATTATCTTCATTTATATTAGAACTATTGAGGCCACCATATTGAATATCAAGTCTAGTTTTGCGATTTAAAAACATAGTATAAGAGGTGTGGCCCCTTATTAAATGTATAATTACGCCGCAATACAACATTACTATTTAATAATAGGCTTCTAAATACCTTACCAGTTATTTCCTTGATATTTTTACTCTCCCTATAATTACTGGCTAAATCATAACCACAGTTGATGTATTGTGGCTTAATATAGTGGCTGTGGACAAGCTACCGAACTTCCTGGCAGCACCGACACCAGATAACAAACCTGGACCCCACCATCAGTGCTCCATTCACCTCAACTGTGAAAGTGTGGAGGTGCTAGAGACGGCCTACAAAGAAGCCATGAACGGACGCCCGTCATCAAGGTGTAAGATTTAACATGATATTTATACACGTATGAGTCTATATAGAGCTTATACTAAATAATGATGTTGCTTTTATCTCCAAATGGACGTTTTACCAGACCCATGTTAGAGATGACAATTCCATCTGTATTGGATCACACTCTGGCTCCCCCTGGCTGCCATGTGGTGTCATTGTTCACACAGTACACTCCATATTATCTTGAGGGCCGGGAGTGGACAAACCAAGAAAAAGAGGCTTTTGCAGACACGGGTACAGCAGCAAAAATAATTAAGTAGGCCAACATTTGACACAGTTTTAACTTAACTGACGTATGTATTTTTGTTTAGCTTTTGATTGGATTGAGCAATATGCCCCAGGTTTTAAAAGCTCGGTGGTGGGAAGAGACATCCTCACTCCACCTGATCTAGAGAGGATCTTTGGGTTGACAGGAGGGGTAATGTATTCAAAGGATGTTCCAACTTTGTTCATTTGAATGCAGCTTATTTGAGTGTGTAATGAACAGGGAAGTATTCAGTATGTGGCTCTTCTGTCTTCTGTCACTGTTGCAGAATGAGCTACTGCCAGATCAGCTGTAAAAAACTGTTAATCTTTACTGGCCCTTGCCCTGTAGTCCAGGTGTCAGACTCAAAGTTCAGACACGAGTAAAGCAACGCAAACATGTGCAGTTTGTCATCTGTGTGTTTGCCATAATGTTTCAGTCACAGATGCAGAAAATACATGTAAATGAAAAGTAAATTAAAGTTTCCTTTGTTACAGAACATTTTTCATGGATCAATGTCACTTGACCAACTCTACCTAGCACGACCATTACCATATCTGTCAGACTACCGCTCACCTATTAAAGGGCTTTATTTATGTGGCAGTGGTGCCCATCCAGGTAAGATATGTTTTTATATCTGCTGTAGGGTACTTTAGCTCACTAAATCCCAAACTAAATCCAGATAGATACTAGATATGCCAGTAAAATGGTGACTTGTTTCTCCTTTACATAAGTATGACTAATATGCTCTCATGTTGAATGTTATTTTTAGGAGGTGGCGTGATGGGATCTGCAGGTTGGAATGCAGCACTCACCGCTATGGGTGACTTAAAAAGCTAATAATTATTATTCAAATTGCCTGATTTGACATGCATACTGTATGTTAACATATAATTACCATATGCAAATAAAGTACAAATATATTCCAACATAGCACAGGTCAACTGGTGTCAGCAAACACATTCTGACACAATGTGTGCCCCAGACACACAACACATGCTCTATTCTTTAAATACACAGAAGTAGACAATAGTTATGTGATGTGAAAGTAGTGATGAGTAGTGACGTAAAACTGTTAACCATACATGGAAGTTTGTTTTGCATGCCAATTGTAACTTTTACTTTTGATATTCAAAGTTGTCTTATTTTGTCCCTAGGTGAATAAAAATAAAATGTTTTGTATTATTCAGCCAACAATAACCTAGTCTTTTAATGCCTCTCTTTTTCAACAATGTCTTGGAGAACCCATGGGGTCAAATTTGGACACAGTTAATTGCTGCTGCCCAAAATGAACAAGAAAAAAAAAAAAAAGTTAAATTTCAATAAAAAAAATTTCAAAAAGCCCAGAGTGCCACTTCTGGCTATTGAACTAAAATGAGTGGCAGTGACAAGCAAATCAGCAAATCAGCAGTTGGTAAAATTGTGTTTTTTTTGTTTTTGTTTTTTTTTTAAATCTTTTTAGTAATAGCATGCAGAATGTCTAGAAGTACGTTTTATATATACATATACATATATTGGATACATTAGCAAGCCCAATGGGTCAAATTTGGCCCTGATCCTAAATTAGGGAATAAAAGGTTAAAATTGAAAAAGTGGATATTTCAGTGTTCAGTGAACTTATAGCAGTAATTTAATGCAATGTTCATAATTTTCCAAAGAAGAAAGGGGTTCTTGGGTTCTCCAGGGCTAACGTATCAAATTTAATTAACCACTGCTAATACTGTTTGTCTATAAATGTGACTATGAAGTTGTATCTGCAGCCTTTTTACGCAGGCGAGTTAAGGTGTACTGTCTCTTTAAGACGCAGACGCAGACGCACGCTGGACCCTGCGCTGAGGAAGTTCACTTTAACCACCGCCGCAGATTACCGCAGATTCGATACTAGATTTTTCACCAACAATGGCAAAAAAATCTGCGCTGCTATAAATGCCCGTCTGTACACATTTGGGAGTTTTTTCAGACGATAATGCTGGATGGTTGCGCTCATGAAATTCACCAGAGATATATGCTGGCTCTTGGGACTCGGGAGCGGTAAGAGACGAAGCTCGATTTAAACTTTCCAAACTTTACCCCGAACAACAAGAGCCACAGGACGAGCTCTCAAGTCCAGGGCCTGTTGTTCTGGGAGTCTCCCCTGCACTATTTACTGTCTGTTCGAGTGGTTTGCAATGGTGTTTTTACATTTCTGTTCAATGGTTCCTGTGGGTTGTTCTTGGTGAAACAATGAAAAGTTGCTCCATTGGCAGTTCCACCCAGCTCCCTCTTCTCTCTTCTCTCTGTATGTCTCTTTCTGTGTTTCTCTCTGTTTTCTCTCTCTCTGTACCCGCGGAAGCTCTTGTATGTCACAGATTACGTTATAAATCTGTACATTTCCACATTTCCCTGTTGTTTGTTAATCTCAGTACATCTGTGAAATGGTATCGGACTGTCCCCAAACTCTAGATTCTCTGTTTGAGCAACAGGTTGGCTCCAGACTCTGTTCACTGCACCTATCGTCTGTGTATTCTTTATAACTCTTTATTTCACAAAGTAGACCTCACATTGTATTTTCATTACTGCTTTTCTGTCAAGCTCTAGTGACTGGGCGGCATTTTATAGTCTATTTTAAAGCCTATTTCCTGGTTACTTTTCATAATCCATGTCGATAACCCTGTTGTATTTTGCATTCCTGTGGAAAGAGCTCACCTTTCAGCCCTGCACCGATTTAGACAGTCTTCTTCAAGAAGGAAAACAGTGACCCCTTTGTTTGGGTTTGGGACCATGTGTTTGTCTGCAGAGTAGTCTTGTATGGTAAAGATTTGACACATTTGCTGTAGGGACAGCTCTTGGTCTTGCAGGAGAGAGGTGCCTTGACATTTGAGCAGGGAGCCACCGCAGACAGCTGAAATTCCTACTGCGTTTTATGTGTAGAGGCCGGGACACCTAAGTTTATTTACAGACAGCAGGCACAAGGGGGACCTATGAAAAAACGATTAGCGCTAGTATATGAAGCTGGTTTGATAATGCACAGCATGCCTACACGCTGCTACACAAGAGTTTTAAAGTGTTTTAAAAGTGCTATAAGCGAAAGCTTGAATATAAAGACTCTCTAGTCATAGCATGAGTCACAGATCAAGTACGAATTTGTCACCAGTCTGGAAACTGTGGCTGAACACTTAGAAACTTGACGTAAGACCAACGCTGCAGAGGGCAACGCTTTAAAGTCCACAAATATTTTTGATGCCATTACTTAAATCAGCTTAAGTTCTTCTTTGATCTAATTGGGCTCTCATCTCACAGTGAGGAGTCCTTTGTTTACATTTTATTAAAGACTAGATGTTCCTAAACAGCTCCCTGACATGAAGGAACCGTTGCAATGTCTACTTTGAAAAGTAATGTACACCACAACATCTCTCATACCTCATTATTTTTATTTTTTATTAGAAGTCTGTTAGATTCACTCATAATCAAGTGCTGATCTAGTAGCCAAACTAAGGCACTAAGGTTTGTCAGAAGCAGTTTTGTTGGGTATGTGCTCAGCACACACGTACATATCTATGTATTTCAAATGATTAATGGTAATGCATCTTATACATGTTACAGTGATTTTGTGATGTGTTTGTTTTAATAGGTCCCCCTGTCCAGGAGGAGCACATGGACTGTGGTCCCATGGCCTCTGACCTTGGCGACGATGTCGATCTGTCACAGGTAAATAGATGGTGTCAGTGTGACAGTGCAGTAGTACTCTGAAGTTCCAAGTGCATACACCACTTTGCTATGTTCAGGATGGAGTCAACGGAGAGGAGGAGCTTAGTGAAGGGGAGAAGGTCAGGAGAAGGGCAGAGCGGCGTAGAGCAAAGAGAAAAGTGAGACCACGTTTAATCATTGTTTTGTTTGTTTTATATCAACTTGTCAAAATGTCTTTTTGTTTTTAGCGCCGTAGAAAAAAAAAGAAGCAAGGGCAAATCAAGCAAAATGACCAGGTAAGCTCTAAAGAACAAATTTTTTAAAGATTAGATTTCTTACATTGGCGACTGTGATTTAAGGATGATGAGGAAGAAGAAGCTGGTGGCGAATCTGAGCTGGATGACAGTGACTCTGAGGCTGAAGACGTGAAAGATGTGCAGAAGGAAGTGAAACCTGTTGCCATAAACAAGCCAACAACCACTACTACAGTAACTGCATCTCCTGGAATGAAAACACAACAGAAAAACCAAAGCCAAGCCAAATCTGCAGAAGAGGTACATGGCATCACATGGCATTTTGTTACTGTTATTTATTTTATTTATTAGTTTATTTAACAGGGACAGTGCACATTAATAAACATTTCTGTAAATGTACCAGCTGTCTGGTGTCCCTGGATACATGTTAAAAAGTCTTCCTAAAAAAACAAAGGGCATATTAGAATGCATAGATATATACAACAAAAAACTATTTAAAAAATGCCCTACAAAGCAAACATGCCACTTCATCTCTGTGATTCAGAGAGAATTTAAAAGTAAATTGCTAAGATTGCTGACAGCTTTGGTTATTAAAAGTCACTTTCTCAGGTGTACTTTACATGTGTTTTACTAAGTTCCACTCCTGTGCTGCTCTCACTGAAAGAGGCCTGCCCAAACACACTTCTCCTCAGTGGGACAGTCTCCTCTGACTGCCCCCCAGGTGTTTTTATCAGCAGCAGATCTAACATTCACGAACTGTTTGAGAAGAGCAGAGGACAGGCAATGAACTACTTTAAATGTTCATATCATACATGTGATCTTTTTTTTTTTTTTTTACTCTACATCTCCCAGGAACCGGAATGGGACGTAAGCAGTGCCTTCTTTGCCAATGCTGCTAGCCATATCAGACCCAAAGTTACAAGCCGCAAATCAAGGGACAACAAGGAAAACGAAACCAAGAAAGAGGTGGGCAAATACCTGATGCATGTCATGTGTGATGTGATTTCACTTTTGTGTCTGAAGTCTGGTCTCATTGTGTTATTTGATCAAAATCACTAGTTAAATGGCAGCTGTAGTTTTTAGGATAATTAAAACTTGCTTTACTTGATATATAAATATCTAAATGCTATAAACTGCTATAAAATGATTGCTTGCAGACAAATGGACATACTGACATGATGAGTAAGAAAAGCGCCTTGTTAACGGGTAAATGCCTACACTGTGTTGGTTTGTTTATATTACAACTATTTCTTGTATAAAGCATTATCTTTTTATCAATTATTTTTCTCTAGAAAAAGGGATTAAACTGGTGCAGGAAGGGCAGTATGCACAAGCCGTCACAATGTTTACAGAAGCTATTAAATGTGATCCAAAGGATTACCGGTAACTCAGTCATTGGCTCTAATGCTAGGCTGTCTTGAACAAATATATTATCAATGTTTGTCTTTATAGGTTCTTTGGGAATCGCTCTTATTGCTACAGCTGCTTGGAGCAGTTCCCCCAGGCCTTGGCCGATGCTGAACGCTCCATTCAGCTGGCACCTGATTGGCCAAAGGGGTACTTTCGCAAAGGTATAGCGCTTATGGGCATGAAGGTGAGTGCTGAAAACTTGAAATGATTATGTGGGTAATATAGGAATGCCCTATAAGTGAATTAATAAAATTACTTTTTACAGAGGTACAGTGAAGCTGAAAAAGCAATGGAAAAGGTGCTGAGACTGGACAAAGATTGTGAGGAGGCTGTCACGGACCTCTTTAACTGCAAAGTACTGCAGTTAATGGTAATGCACTCAAAGCTTAGACTGGCCTTTAGTTTTGTAGGCAATACAGTACTGTTTATTTGCTATTATTGTGTTTAGGAGCACGGTTTGGATGAATTACAAAGTGTTTATCTACTAGAGAAATTTACAACGGTTCAAGCTGTGTTGTCATCTTGTTCAGATACTGTAAAAGGTAAGACTGATTATATGGGTTTGTTGTGCCAAGGTGCATGAAACATATATTTTCTGTAGGATTAAACACTTGCAGCTGCTCAGTATTTTTACAGCAGATTGCAGAAAGATCAATAGGACAGTGGCATAAACATGTTTTTCACATGTGACACAGCCTTGAACAGGACGTCACCGTGTGACCTTAAATTTGATAACACTGTTGTGTTTATTTTTCACTATTCTGTCACATGTACTCCCACAGATTCTTGACATAATCATTTTAAATAATGAAATACCACTGACTTGACATTAATGTAGTTGTGATTTCATTTATATTTCTGCCATAATCATCATAATCATCATTTATAGGCACCGCACAAGATCCATTGGCATTACAAACGGGGTATGTAAAAATCTTTTATGATTTTATTCTTTTGTAATAATTGTAATTAATGCGCTATTTTTTCACCAACAGCCCTTGTCCTTCTCTCTGGGTTGGCAATGTGACAACTGAGCTTACAGAAAAACATATTTTGGATCTCTTTAAAACGTAAAAAAAAAATACACACACACACACACACACACACAACACACACACTCTCTACTATTATTATTATTCCAGTTGGTGATCAGTCAAGCATTTGTTTTTGTTTTGTAGGTGTGGGGAAATTGAAAGTATTCGCGTTCTACATGAAAGATTCTGTGCTTTTGTTAATTTTAAAGACACAAACATGGCAGCCCGGGCCATGGAGAAACTGAATGTGAGTACTAAACACACTTAGCTAATTAAAAATGACTGATGTTGACAAGTTTTTTGCTCTCATAGGGTTATTGTATTGAGAACACTCGATTAGTAGTCCGCTATCCCGATCGCCGTACTCAAAGAACCTTTCCTATGCCACTTAAGAACTGTCTTTCTCTCACACAACAAGCTGGGATGTCTGCTGGGTAAGACCAATACACTAAATGGTATAGTGCTTAACTGAATGTATTATTGATTGTATTAATATGGTACTGCTTCTTAGAGCGAGACGTCGTGGGCCAGTGAATGGAGACGAGTGTTACTTCTGGAGAACCACCGGCTGCCATTTTGGGGATAAATGCCGCTATAAACACATTCCAGATCAGAAAGGCAAGGACAGGAAACCATGGCAACCTTGAACTTGGTTTGTTTACGATCTCAGAGGACTTGTAGACAAAACTTAAACGCCGGTACCATCAGACTGCCAGAGCGGACTCACTTAATTTAAGGATCAATCAATTAATTCAGGATCTCAAGTGTTCCCTGCACAACTCAAAGGATACCTGTTTTGCCTTAACCCAATGGAATGATGCATAATATGAGTCAAGGTAGGTGGGGAAGATCAAATTATGGCCTGTTTGTGTTTGTGACACACTGCCCTCTCAAATGTAATTCAGTCAAACCTCACATTAGTATGTGGCCTGTCTGGTCTTCTCTTCATGCAGAAGAAGGGATCAGTATAACAAAAGTGAGTGGCTTTGGGAATGCTTAATAGGCCCCATGAAGTACCTCAGTACCACCTTCAAATTTCTTTCAAACTGTTATGACATGGATGTAAAATCTAAATTTTGAAATTTACAAAAAGTAAATTTTTTATGGAGATTCTTGTTTATTTCCACCTTGTAGCAAAATCCTAAAAAGTATTTGTAAATGTATCTTTTTTACATTTGGTAACTTTTAAGAATCCAAAATGTTTTGTATTGTTGGTTACCAGTGAATATTTTATTTTTAATGTTTCTCTGGTTGAGGAAACTATATCACAGATCCCACAGTTTTGCAGCTCGGTGCTGGACTGTTGTCAGTGACATGTAAATACAACTAAATCCTCCTGTTGATAAACAAATTGTCCTTACTCAACTACACTTTGCTGTTCTGGTTCTGAAAACCTCGTGCTTTCCTAACCTGCTGTGCACAGTATTGTCTAATCTGATTCACTGTTGAACTTTAGAAGCAGTGTTGTGACCCCAGAGCCTCAGTTTCAGTATTTCACTTCAAATCAAGGCATGTGGCCTCTAATGGCTCTGCACTGAAACCCCCTTGTCTGATGCACGTGAACACTAAACAGCGCATTACTCTAATGACATCTGGTTCAAGTCCACACTACGGTCACTAGCAAACTATGCTCTGCATAGAATAAGTATTTATTTTTATTTATACCTTTTTGTTTTTATAACAATGTAACTTGGGGCATCTTCTGCCTGATGTACTGTCATGTCTAATAATCCTGTTATTCGTGCACTGCCTCTTGCTAGCTCTCTGTCAACATTGCTATTGTTTTTGTGGTTGTAAGCATTTGGTACAGATACATCGCATGATGCACTTCTGCATTTTTGTAGTTCATTCTGTGGCTAAAACCTCAAAAAGGAATTGATCAGCAAAGCTATAACTACATTCTTGTGCGCATCTCCTGACTTGCTTACATTTAATTTTTGCCATTGCCCTGTGACTTGGGTTCAATCATAGTGGCTGTTTTATATTTCAAAATTTAAATGTACTGTTTTTTAACATTTCAATGTCCCTTCAAAAATTCTAATGTATACTATAACATTGCACATTTTGTCTTCCAATTATTATGTGTTACTCCACTGCAAACAAAATCTTTTTATATCTAATAAATATATATGGGAAACATATTTGTAATGGTGTGTATGCATATTTATTTCATCTTTTGTCATTTTATTTTTATCAGGAGGTGAGGTGAGGTTACTGTACTGGCCACATGATGGCAGTCTTGTACATTAAAGCACTTGCTCCAATCAATTCAAGACAAGTAGGTTATGTCAAACGGAAGACTACACAATCAGACCAGAAAAAAGAAGACAAAAACTGAAGTGAGCACAGGACTAATGAAATGTACATGTCCAAGCAGAGACCGAACGAGTCAAACCTCCAGGCTGATAGTGGACCTGTGTATGAGCCTTGTCCAATGTTTAAAAATGTTAGACCAGCAATACCCTGTCCAGGCATACAACATGTTTAGGCCTGAGGTCTGTAGGTGTGTGATAGAGACAAAATCAATATATTTTTTTGGACTGTAATGATAATAATATTGAGACAATATTGTGTGTGTCTGTTGAAGTGACACAAGCGTCAGATAAATGTGAAAACACAGTATAATGTTATACCATGTTTGGAAGTTTACAATATATATATATATATATATATATATATATATATATATATATATATATATATCATTTTCATTTGTGATCAGCTCTTTTTTCTTTATATTAACTGTATACTCAATATTCAATTTCTTTATATCTTCAAAACCACATTCCCGATATTATCAATATTTTTTATGACTTGCACAACTAACCCGAGGAGCTGCATTCAACTGTTAGAGATTAGTTTGTTGTTAGAGAGCGTTTATTTATTTCATGGCTCCCCAGATTGTGACAGGGGCAGATCTGACTGGGTGTGATCAGAGAGAAGAGGAGGAGATCTTCAGACTCACTACACCTCACAGAGCTGTTAAGTGTTGGCACACAGGCCATTACACCTGTCTAGTCGAGTCCAATTAAAATGATATAAACAGTTGCAAAACAATATTCAAAGTTTTCATTCCACTTTTGCATAAACACTGATTTAGAGGAGTCTTACCTTTCCTGCTAAGTAAATGGTGAGTAACTGTATTTCCCACAAATCACACCGTAAGTGCACACAAACATTACAATAACAGCTTCAAATGCATCATATCCTTCCTTTTAACTTCCTGTGAAACTCAATGAGGAAATACTATATTTGGATGTTTCTTTTTCCATCTCTCCATCCATTTTTATGTCTATGAATACCCTATGTGCTAAAAAAGACATTGAGGTTTACAAAAACTGAAATACACTATGAGCACTTGCTAAATTGGACTCAAAATTTTCCAGAAAACAAATAAATACAGTGAGTATCTTTCATTCTAAATTGGAGCGCGTCCTGAGCAGACCCCACCCCACGCCATGCTGAGTTATATGAGCGTAATTTTCTTGTCTCTGCAGCAGGATAACTTGTATCTACATGTTTCCTGTGCCATCAACTTTTACTGTAGTAACATACCTCTGGCCTGGGTGGTATGGCTCATTTTCATCAGTCACGTTCGCCATGGCTACAGTGAGGCTGGCTTATTTTGGAGCCGGTGGTTTGTGGCCTTATGAACAAGGAAATATCTACCCTGTGGCATAGGCAGCCTCTTTAAGACATCATTTTTGAGGCTATTCTGGGGTTTTTTTTCATGTTGGCTACATTCACGCAGCTTTACATTAGAGGTGCACTATGTAACTCCCATCAGGTTGGCATAGCAGTAAAATGATCTATCACCATGGAGACGAGGGGGTGATGACTAGCTCAAGATCTGTAGGTCCAGACGGTTCCTGACAAGACCCATCCTTCATGCGGAAGTGAAGGATGGGTCAAATGCAGAGGACAAATAAAGCATACCTCAACCTTAAACTTGATACAAACAGTCCAAGTTAGCAAGGGAGATCTGTGGAGAGGCAAGCCTGTTGTTAGCATGTTTTTCAAGATATTCTGTTACCACTAAACACTATAGTAATTGGACAAATGTAAAATAGATGTTGATTACTGTCATATTTGCACTGTTGTTCTGATGTTGTTGTATTTATTTTTTTATTACCATAGTTATATTTCTATATTTTAATGTCTTTCTTATTATGTAAAGCACTTTGAATTACTTTGTGTATGAATCGTGCTGTACAAATGAACTTGCCTTGTAAACTTGTCTTGTAAATGTGCGCTTAATGCCATAGCGTGGAACATTCCAAGCCACCCGATGACCCAATCACCATGGAGACAGGCAGGTGGCGGACCCTCCAACAGAAAAGCGCACCTATAAGTAACAGCAACAGACAAGTGTAATACATGAGTGAGTGAGCTCTGTTTGGTTTTAGGATCACAAAATATGAGCCTTATGTAGTCATTTTATTCTTTCATTTCATTCTTCCACTCACGAGGGTTGTGTGTACAAGACCTGCACTCACCCTGAACAGGAGCAGCTGGGATTATTATTTTCCCCTTCTTCCATACAGGACTTGGGGTTGGCACAAAGAGTCTGTTCGCAAAGTTAAAATGTGTTGAACTTTTCTTTTGGAGCTGGCATCTATACTAGTGAATACATGAACGTGAAAGAGTTGGTAGGAGAGCCCAGCAGGAGGGAGTGAGGGAGGGATGCTGGGAGGGTTATATGGAGAAGGAGGGAAAAGGGAGGACTGAGAGAGGAGAGCTTTTGGTAACCACAATCTTCCAGTCAGTGACTCTCTCCCAGCTTCAGCCGGTGACATCAGGAGTGCCACACTGCTCCTGTCAGGTAAGTCCACTTCTGTATACTTTTAACAGTAATGCTAATGTTGCTTTGGAGTCAAACAAGTGGAACAAGGCATGCGTATTTGGGCTTATGCTTTTATGATGAAGCAAACAGTTGATATATTTAACTGAAATGTCCAGATTGTGACTTACAGAGCCCTGAGTACAAGCATGAAACCCATTGTGGCCTGTGGAGATTTACTGTTTCAATATGTCTCCTCAGCAGCTGTAGCACACACCATGTTTCTGTCTGGTTTGTTTGCCTCAAGGAATGTTTATTTTCTTGATTTGCAATACTGAAGTGAATTTCTGGAAGTTTAATTATATGCCATTGACGCAAGCATCAATTATATCTGTGTTTTTGGCACCACAACATTTGGCAAGGCTGGTAAAACTGGTTTATACAATTATGTCGACAATGTCACATGGAACTGTGTGACAAGACAGACAAACTATGTAATGGGATAATACAAATGTGAAACCCCCCCAAGAGCTATGCCAGGTCTGTCTCCAAAGATGCATATGATGTGTGCGACATTACTTTCTTACATTTACTTTTTAAAGAAATGGTATCTCTCAGAGTAGTTGGATTGCATGCTTTTACTCCAGCTTATTCCAGTAAAAGCTTTGGTTCCTCATTCCACTGTGAGTAAAGGCTCTGTGTTGACAGTATGAAATGAGTTAAACATTTGTATATGATTTATTGTGTCGTTATTGTGGTCTATCCTTTGAAAATACCAGATTTTGTGCTTTGTTTAATGTTCTTTCCTACCAATTATAGTAACTTCAAATTAAAGATCAAATGTTATGGTCTGACAGTTACTCTTAGGCCTTCAATTAAACTGTTTTACTCTTGAGCCATTACTATGCACTCTGAAGTAACGTTACTCTCCGCCTGCTTGAGTACATTTTGGCTACTTTGCCTGTCTCTGATCAGATGAGGTGTCTGTGTTCTGGGGAGTTTGTATGTTTTTGTATTATATTTTGTTCACTTTGATACTTAAATTTGATACTTACTAATTAAAACATGAACTCTATTGTGTGATGCTGTGCCCAGGTGTAACAGAAGCCATCCTGCAGTCAACATGAACCCTGCCTTGGCCCTGAGCGCCCTGGTCCTCGTGCTCCTGTCCCTGTCCACTTGGGCTCGTGCTGAACCACGCAGGACGACGTCAGCACGCGGCAGATCCCCGCGCGCGCCTGCAGCCAAAGTGCGACTGGCGGGGAGTTTCCAACGTGCTCCGAATGAGGGCCGTCTGGAAGTCCTGCACAACAACACCTGGGGCACCGTGTGTGACGATGAGGTCGACATCAAACTGGCCAATGTGGTGTGCAAAGAACTGGGTTTCCACAGCGCCATCACGTGGGCACACAGCGCCAAGTACGGAGAGGGAGAGGGTGAGAGCAGCACGCCCGTCACACATACAAGGACATGTGCATGTGCAGGACCATCACAGACACAAGGACGTGTGCATGTGCAGGACCATCACAGACACAAGGACGTGTGCATGTGCAGGACCATCACAGACACAAGGACATGTGCAGGACCCGCTAAACTTTCATCATTCACTCCCTAACCTGAAACCATCAAAGATACAAGGACATGTGCATGTGCAGGACCAGCTTAACCTGCTTCTGTGCTTCTCTGCTAAACTCTCCTAAACTTTCATCACTCCCTAAAACTAAAGCAAGTGTGATCTAGTGAAAAGCCCAACAATTAAAATTCCTAAAATAAGTAGTTTACCAAGCCCATAAAGTGACAAAGATATCTCGGCTTTAATTGTCACATACATGTCATTAGGCTTGGCAGCCTTCTATACCAACTATATGGGCTTTGTTTGAGAATAATAACAGCATTCACCCGCCCCTGAGCTGTGCACTTGCTGTGGTTTACAGACGATCTTTACTGCTGCTTTTTAAACTAAATTAAAGACAGGAGTTTGTGGATTGGACAGACAGTATAACTGCAGCCTGCTGTGCTAAGAGCTTATCACTCTAAGAACATCAATCTGCTCCTAAATGTCTAAATGTCCTTTAGTTTAGGGATTTCATCTACAGTGCGGATTCTTGGTTTTAAAGTAAATGTAACTATTTATAAAAACCAAAAATAATAATAAATGCTCTTTTTCTTGAAGGTCCCATATGGATGGACAATGTGCGCTGTGATGGCTCTGAGAAAACCCTGAAAGACTGCAAGCACAACGGCTGGGGAGTGAATGACTGTAAGCACTCAGAGGATTTGGGGGTCGTGTGCGCCCCTGAGCGCAGGTTGGACCAAACAGCCAGTAGGGGGCACACTTCTCTGAGGACCAATCTGAACCCTGCGCCTCAGTGGCAGGGCCCAGTTTCCACCAGAAGGCATCCTGCGTATGGCTACTATGGAAATGGACATCCATATGAAGTACCACAGCTCAACAGACCCTATCATTACCAGGTACGCTACAGGAAAAAAAGACCATCATATTTATTATCAAACATAACAAAGACATTATGGTTTCCACATCCCAGGGTCATAGTAAGGTCCGCATTGAGGAGGTGCGCCTCCGTCCCATCCTCATGGCAACCAAGCGAAAGAGCTTGATCACAGAAGGCGTGGTTGAAGTGAAGCATGCTGGGAGATGGAGGCAGGTGTGTGACTTGGGCTGGAGTCTAAACAGCAGCAGAGTTGTATGTGGGATGCTTGGCTTTCCAGAGGCTGCCCAGCACAACGTCAAAACATACAAGTAAGTACAAGTTAAAGCGCTGCCTCAAGTGAAAATGAACATAATTGACCCTAATCAACACACTTAGCTAGTATGCCGAGTGTGGCTCTGCCTGGTGCTAAAACATGTCATAAGAGGTTATAATCTACAGTGGTGTCCCATTAAGAGCCGCTGTGTTTAAATACATTTTGTCAGGCTTATCTTTTCTCTGCAGCCACCTCTCTCCTGCCCCCTTTAGCCCCCGGTCCCTCTCAGCTCCAGAGGATGATAAAGGAATCACTGTCCACTCAGCACTGGCCTCTGTATAAACCCTCTGAATGTGTATCACCTCTGCTCACCTCTCTGCCTCCCTCTGACTCCTGTGTGCTGCGCCTTTATAGATGTTATCTCATGCTTACTGCTCCTCCACTTTAATATCTAAAATACTGTACTGAAAAAGCCTCTGGTAATTGTGCTGTTTGGTACTACAAGTATTTGTAAGTTGCTGAAAAGTCAGATATATTTACTTGCGTTGATATATAAGCCTACGTATTCTCACAAGAACTTAACTCAAAGTAAAAAGTATTGTTTTTACATTTTATAATATGCCATGATTTTTGAATTGTTCTGCCAGATGTTCTTCCGTGATATCACACTGTTGAGACTTGGGATGCTACAATAGTATACAATTACTTCTTTATGTAAATATATGCATTTAGCTATTTTTTTAATATTAGTTGTACATAAATCACACTAGATTATTTACATTATAGATTATGTATAGATTAAAAATGTAAAAAATCCATCCTGAAGGAGTCTCAGTCCTTGCATTCCCTTTTTTGCCAAAATCAAATCAGTGCGTAAATCATGGTATCTAAGTGTAGTTTGCAAATGTGATTCAAATTCTAGGTGACATTTGCATACCACTTATGTGTAGCCTAATAGTAGTAGTAGTAGTAATAGTAGTTCCAAGCCTTGTTCTGTTCCTAGAAAACACTGGCAGTACCTTGAGGAACCAGTAATATAACTGCTGTCTGTTTGCCCAACACATGACTTTACTTCCACTCCTCCTCAAGCTGAAAAAGAAAAAAAGTGGTTTTGGGAAGGTTCTGCTTCTCAACCGCATTAGGACCACACATTAGCAGAGTTACTCCAGAAGCATTACCCAACTACTGTGTGACCGTTTGCCCTGCTTGTGAGGCCATCCCAGCTGAAGCCTGTGCTGGAGCCGTGCCTGACTCTAGGTGCCGTTATTCCCACTCAGCTGGCCCTGGTCAATGTGACTCAACTGCTAACAAACCACAACACGAGCTCTGTTCTTGGGGTGCGAGATTCCTCTTGATGCCGCAAAGCTGTAACTGCGGACGGTCTATATGGCATATTTGTTTTATAGACTTTTCTAACTTTTTATAGACTGTATATGGGGGCCATATTGAAGTTCTCAATCACTCAAAGCTTCGCCCTTGAATAGAGTTGTCAACGGTGGACTGGGTGTTATTGGGGACACAGCATTGCTTTAACTGGATTCAATTGTACAAGGAAGGCATCACCAGGAGTCATATTTTAGCCTGTAAAAGTACACGCGCTTCTTTCTCGCGCAGAACGTCACCTGAACTGGATCATTTATTACTGCATTACTTTTTGCTGTGCCGGCTTGGTGCTTTTTATGATTCTTCTTTTAATTTTTATCACTGCACCATCTTAAAGGCGCACTATATAACCTTTTTGGGGGTGGGTCTCCATGGAGATGCATTTTTATTGTGAGCAGGGTCACCTCGTCACAGATCTGACTTGTGACTTGGCCTAGTGGCATCATGTAACATACTGTGGAACCTTCTGGGGAAAGAAATAGCATCTCCAGGGAAACAAACTAAACAAAAAATGGTGAACTCTACTTCAGACACGTTACATAGTGCTTCTATTGCCCTTGATTTGCCCCGCCCACTTCTACCTTAAATGCGACTAAACTGCGCTTTCTTTGTTGGTGGGAATCCCATTCATTTCAAATGAGATTTTGGGAAAAGTTTTGTCACCAAAGTATGATATAAAGTAGGTTGATTTATGTAAAATGTTTTATATTCATGTGCATCAACAAGTCAACACTGCACTGATTCTCTGGGAGACTTTAAAACAGCTTCCAAAAGAACTTATTTACTGTGAAGATTGGCAGTCTCATGCAAAATAATACAACCCGAATAACAATGGCGATGCTCACAGTAACCTATGAAATAAGGTGAATAAGACGCTCACTCAGAGGGCAGAACTCTGTAGGTGAAAGACTACACTGGTGGTTTTGTCTGTCTGGTCGTTATAAAATTTCCTACAAGGTCAAGAAAAAACAAGCCTGGCGTAACCACATGAGAACCCCTAGTTTGTATTGTTTATGGATATAATATCAAGAGCTATAGTTGGAGTGCAGTGTCTGTATCGTATGTAAATTATATGGCTGAAGTGGTGGTGGCTTGATACATCTGTGCTACTGTGCTCACGGTGACCTGCTGTTTCGCTGTGGCCTCGGGAGCTATACTGGTCCAAACCATGATGATTTGTTTGCTTCCAAAACTGTACCTGTTTTAGTATTTCAAAGGCGGAGTATTTGTTGTTCTGTAACCTGTAAACAACAGCACCTCTTCAGAGCATCTTAGTCAGGTTCTTGTAATCTCACCACTACAATTTTCCAACCTAGTTTGCAATGATCTGACATCGGTTTGGAATATAGTTTACTCTTGCGACCCATCCTAAAAGATAAACTGCTTTGTGATTCATTGTAGAAGTCAGAATGGACGTCACAATGTCAGTGTAAGATGTAGTTATTTGTAGTTTACTAAACACGATCCGTCACTGGGCAGTTCCCTGGACATGTTGGCTTGCTTTGTGCCACTCCCCTGTCCCCCCACCTTACCTCTGGGTCCATTCTTAGAAACCAGCCTCCTGTGTCTCTTGGATGAGACTCTGAAGATGCTGTAATTACACGTTGGTCAGGACTGAGGCTCTCCAGGGTTTTGCTGAGAGTGAAAATACTCTCTCAATTATAGCCGTGAGGGAGCAGACTGTGCAGCCGGAGGAAGAGCGAAACAAGAGAGCGACCTGCAGACTCAGAACAAGAGTCAGACGAGCCAAAGTGTCAGCGGGCGGCTCATGTGAAATATGTGCAATTACAGTAGAGCAGTGCAGACCGCTGTGTCAGCACCTGTCTGTTTCCCCCTGTCACTGTCGGCATTTCACAGCCAAAATGGTGTTTTATGTTTAATTAGGCCTGGGCTGAACTTTACTTGGGTGATGCTATCATTTACAGGCCTCTGCGTGACCCAGTCTGTGTCTGCGTCTGTGTCTGCGTCTGTCTGTGTGATTTCTTTCAATGACCTTCTCTTTCATTTATTTTCTCTTCTTTTCATTTCTCTGCTCGGGCCAGCGACCTCTTTTGTGGCTTGGAAAACTCACTTAAAGTCATTTTAGGCAACTCAATTTAGAGATGTAACAGTGGGGTGTTAAACAAATCCGTCAAATTCAAATGCTTTCAAGTTTCAATCATCGTCAAATCCTTTGTACAAATATAGATAATATAGGTATTTTCCCTTGGCTGTGAAATGAGTTTCTTGTATGTACAGCCCTTTGTTGTACTTCATTTATAATAGTTAGACTAAGCTGTGTGGTATAAGGATGCAGAATTCACAAACAAGTCAGACATGTTTGCCTTGTGTGGAAAGTGCGTGGATTACATTGAGCTACAGCAGAGCCACATGGCAGACACATCTACAACATTTACAAGTGTGATTAAAGATGCCATAAAGAACAGCACAATGTTTCAGTCTAAGCTTCAGCTGCACGCATCTTGTTATCTATATTACTTTCTAATAAAAAAAGAAAAAAGAAAAAAAAATCAGCTTGAGTTTAAAAGTGTGTAGCGCTTTTGTTTAAGTGCAAATATAACATAAATCCACAAATCTGAAGTAAACCTTCCCATAGACATCACATTATTTGTATACTACTTAAGTAGTCTTATAGTACTGTTTGCATAGAATTAGAGTGCAGGAAAAAGTTATTTTGCTCCAGACTTCAGGGAACATCCACATTATTGACAATGCTCCTCTTATAACTGTTTGTTTTGTGCTGGATTGACAGGAATGTCTGCACTTTATGGCACAAACATGTGCTCATTTGGGCTTCTTGGACATGTTTTCAAGAGCACTCCAAATGCAGCTTTGAAATATGTTTCTAAAATGACATAATGCATGCAGCCAGAGTCGTGGCTGAGTATATGATTTGTGGGACTTGGTGTCATTGTACTCTTGTAGCTCAAAACAAATCTCATAACAATACTACTTGTCCTTGGTACTGCATGTACTGTTGTGCACTGACATCAAAGCACGTATTGTGCCTCCTCCAGTGTAGAGTAATGGAGTGATGGTGTGTTGTGGCCTGAGAGCTCACTGACTTAGGCATGGCTCACAGGGCCTGGGCCACGGGGCCTGGATCATAGGGCAGATCTTTGTTGTTTATGTGTCCTGTGAGTGATCCTGAGTGAATACCCCTGTGTGTTTGACACATGCCTCTCTCACATGTGCACAGCGGCGCAGTGCCAATGTTTTTGTTTGGAGATTGTGCTTGGTTAAACCTTGTTTTCCCAGAAACGGGACCAGTAGATCACTGAAGTCATTTTTTTAGACTTACTGTGGCTTTGGAGGTTAACAACGCATTTCAAAAATAGGCACTGTTTTTCCATCTTTTTATAGATTTTACATCTCGTCAGTAAATACAAATCGTTATTGTGTTACAGAGCAATATGTATGGAGTTGTCAATGTTTATAAATAATATCCACACATTTACAGCTGGGTATTTTGAGCCAAATTACTTAACTCCGCCATCCTCATGGTACTTTTCCTTATCTTAGTCAGACAGAAAGCTCTGTTGTCTTTAACGGCTGAAGGTTATGATTCACTGGCCATTTAATCGGAGCACAGTAAACACTGTGGACTGCAAACACACCACATTCCAGATGGTAATATATGCCACTGAAACATATAAAGCACAAAAAGACATGTAGACACAGCCTGATCAAAGAGGAGAGGAAAGGCACATTTTCCTTGCTCTATTCCAGCTAGTGCTATCAATGAATATACAACTACCAGAAAACCACATCATTCTTTTACTAGACATTGGAAAAGTACAATTTGTTGTTTAATAAAGGCTTACAACGATTTTAAGGCATCTCAAGTTCCAAACACCAATCTAGTAATAAACTGTTGGGTTTGTTACTTATGAAACTACATCAGCTGCCACAAATGATTGTATATTACAACCAGTGCTTTAATATTGGGGTTTGCCACAGTTACAGATTAAAAAAAAAAGAGTCTATTATCTCAAGTACAGTGCAGCTAACAACTATGCTTTTGGTTCTTTTACAGGAAAATATGGGATACAAAGGTTGCAGATCCCTCAACAAGGTCTTTTTACTTTTTCTAATGTGTTTTAGGATCATAAAACTGCAGTCCGTATGTCTAATACTTTACCTTTTTCTGTAGACTGAGCATGATGGCAAAGAAGAAGGGTTTCTGGGTAGAAAAAGTCCACTGTTTGGGCACAGAGAACACTTTGTCTGAATGTCGCGCTCAGCTGTCCATCCCACGCAGTCCCTCCCCATGCAATAAAGGGAGACACGCGGTGGTCAAGTGTGTCCCAGGACCCCAGTTTGCAAGGATCTCATCTGGAAGACCACAGGCTCCTTATCCAGTTGTGGTAATGCTACATCAGCAAGTTAATTCATCAGTTTTGACAGTGTTGGATTTGTACTATTTCATTTTGTTTTGCAGCCGGTGCGTCTGAAGGCCGGGCCCAGACTGGGTGAGGGTCGTGTTGAGGTGCTCCGAGATGGAAAATGGGGGACGATTGTGGATCACATGTGGGACAGAACAGCGGCCACTGTGGTCTGTCGAGAGCTGGGATTTGGTACTGCTCAAGATGCACTTCATGGAGCTTTTATGGGACAAGGTAAGAACACATCTCAAATAGGGATGTCATGATATCAACGTTTAGTGTTATGATTATTGTGAGACGAAATATCATGACTTTTGATTTGATGATTATTGACATCATGTTAAATTCTTACCATTACAAAACCAGCTTTATGAAATCAAACTTGGAGAATGTGACTTTTTCATGTCCGATAAAAAACACTTTATATTTAGGTTAACTCTTTCTGGAGAATAGGTTGAATAGGTTTCTCTTTGCTTCTAAAATTCTCATAATTCCTGTTTTGATGTCTTGCAATTCTGTTCTCATTTGAATAATCCCAAATATTGATTGATCGATTAACCTTGCCAAGCCTTGTCTGAAATACTATCTAGGTGACGTGATGTAGATTTCCAAACATATTTTTCCTCATCTTACCAAGCCCCTGCACGCGCCTTTGGTTATCAGATAGGAACACTTCGGCATGTTAACACTGAAAGTTTTACTGCCAGCTCTGATATGTGCCACACACACTCTCACACTGTAACTGTCATCCGAGAAGCCATGGTGGTTATCTTTGGCATCCCAAAACTAAGTTATAGCCTTATTAGAACTGAGTTGTGTTGAGTTTTCAAGAGTTGTGGGCTGGCTTCTTCATTTCATCTCACTGAGGTTGGAGACGTTGGGTCCAAATCCAGCTGGGGCAGTGGCGTTCCCACCCTCAAACGTGAGAACGGATTCTCGATGGCTTGTTCAGGGGCGTAGTCTTTAATCATGCTGATGGGGATGAAATACGCCGTGACAGCTTGCTGGTTTGCCTCTCATTTGATCATGCGTCACATTATGCTGCTGAATTCATAGGTTCAGCCCCATTTACCGTTTAACCTCTCAAAGTGGGTTTTTAAGCCTTGAGGTTTCATTTTAGTTAGTTTAAATGAAAGAACTAAGGTTGGGTTTGGATTTTTGTGCACCTGTAATTAGAAAGTGATTGTAGTTATCTCATGCAGAGCTGTTTAATTATCAAGACTGGGCATAAAAATACAGTGATAAAATGGACGTCTAACATTTGTAAAGGCACTGGCTCTAGTTAAGGTTGTCTACTTGACCACATTAAACTCATTCAAACATCCTTTGGGCAGTCCGTATTCTCTGTCCAGGGCGCTGAGCTGTAGAACTCCTTAAGCCCTGAGCTGAAACGGGTGGTTTTGGTTTTAAACATGAACTTAAACGTGTCTTAAAGAGTAGTCAGACATGTAATCCTCGATAAACCTTCAGTGAGGACCTGCATTTGCCTTTGTATATTGTTAAATCATAAAGTGAACCCTGTGAGTTTTTTTGGTTTTTGTCCATTGCAAATTAACCTTGGCTATAAATGTTGTAGTATGTTGCAAGTCTAATGTACAGACTTGTCCCCATCAAATAAATAAATTAAGTTAATTAAAAAATACCTCTTTTTCACCTCTTATATTAACATGACTCTTGGTTTCTATGCATCCTTTACATGCACTAATGGAGAAACATCCAACTTCAAAGTCAACCTACAACTTCCCTTCTATAACATGGTAGCCTGTTAGACATTTTACTAGCATATAATTTTCCATCTGCAGGATAACCACATAAACATAGGTCTATATGTTGTTGGAAACAGCTGAAATTAAACTCTTTGAGGAACAAGCTCTCAGTGCAAAAGTAAGTTATTTCAAATTTGCAGCTCTAGGTTCATGTTTTAGGCAGTTTAAGTAGAAACAAGGGAAGTGGAATCTGATGTTTTGGCTTGCGACAAAGATACGGCACATGTGCGTGTGATAACAATATTTGCGGTTGACTTGTTTAACCAAAAATCTCACTTTGGCTTTGAATAGAGTCTCCATCAGATTTGAAGAAATGCAGCTGAGACTACACCCAAATACCTACCAGGTTTAACATAACATCAGATAATGAAAAGTACTCAAGCTTTATCATCCAGACAAGAATTACTCACACACTTCTACTGCATTATTTGTGTCGTCAACTCACCCTCGATCCTTCTGATTGCATCGCGAGTACGTTAACCACAATGGCTAAACTGTATTTATTTTAAGAAACTTTTTGACAAGCAAAGTCTAAATTTTAGGGAGGATTTTTCCCTGCACAGTTATAGCATTACAGAATTTATGTCAGACGTTGAAAGTAAAGAAAAACTAAAGTCTAAAGACATGTGCCAACTTTCTACACTCCCATCATCATTGCATTCATCATGGCCATCAGTGAGCCAAATTACAGGGATAGTGTTTCTATTTCCTTTCACAACCGACTTTGTTATTTTACTGTATAATTTCACTCCGGAGTTACATATAGATACAGAGTACAGTGCCTCCACACAGAAGGGGCTAAACACACTGGATGCTTGTATGGCCACACTAATTTGGGTTTTCATAGATTTCCCAAACTACAGTTACAGTGGCGTATGTCAGTGCTCATTGTGAGGACTTCATCAGCGCGTGTAGATTACTTAAACAGTGGGAATGGGAGCGCCGCATGTGGCCAGGCTGAGCTGATGGAAGAGGAAGTGGTCCAGATATGACTTTTTTATCTCTGTAAAGCCACACTGTTGACCAGTGTGGAATCAGACCTGCAATCTAGAAAAGCCCACAGAGAAGACTGGGTTAAGCTGCAATTTTGTCCCCAGTACTGAAGACATCCTTACCTCAGCCGATCCTCAGGCTGCTCTCTGCCTCTGGTGTCTGTGGTTTTGTTTATGTTGATTTCAACTGCAGCTCATTTCCACTTTCTCAGTTTTTGACTTTTGTTTTAAGAAAACAGCCAGGGCTTTGTTTGCTGTATGTTTCTGAACTCTGTAATTGTGGTGCCACAGCCATCCTTCATTCACACATGCTGCTCTTGTACCACAAAAACATATACAATATGAGTCTTTTTACAAAATATAATGTATGAAATTGAACGATTTTGCTTTTTTATTGGGCTTTGTAACTAATCAAATTTGAATCAAATAAAAATTCAGTCGATTCAAATGACCAGCTTAGGTCTTTTTAGGTGAGATGTTGACAGTCAGCTCTCTGTCAGTAAAAGCATGTGATTTAGAGCAAAGTTCAGACTTTGGTAAAATAAATTTGTTTATGTTCAAGTAAGAAAAAAATTGAAAATTGTGTTCAGTCAATGTGAGATGAAAAAGAATAATTTTGTTTTCCATATTGCCCAGGCCTACACTTGTGCTAAATCACACTGTTTTTATTGTTATTGTAATGTATTCATATATTAATTGCTTGGGCCATAATCTTGTGCTTTGCAGGGACTGGACCAATCCACATGAACAACGTCCAGTGTATGGGGAATGAGCGATCCATTCTAGACTGCTTCTTCCAGGAGGTGCAGCCGTGGACATTCAAACACAGCCAGGATGCCTCAGTACGATGTAATGTGCCAAAGACCGGCAATGAAAAAACGGTACAGAATTACATCATCTCTACACAGACTCTTTTGAGTTTCCATGGAAAAGGAAACATATGTCACAGCTGTCATTTGTGGGGTCCAGGTGCGGCTAGTAGGAGGCAGGGTCCCATCTGAAGGCCGGGTGGAGGTACTGATGGACGTCGGAGGGAGAAAGCGATGGGGATCTGTGTGCAGCGAGAACTGGGGCATCAACGAGGCCATGGTGGTGTGTCGGCAGCTCGGCCTGGGCTTTGCTGCCAGTGCTCATGAGGTAACACTTCACATGCTCCATTTACACCAACTTGCAGTGTTAGTAGTTGAGTTTATCTTAGGAATGTGTTCTTTTTAATGGTGTAATATAATGTTAAAAATAAAATGCTGAAATAAAATAAACTGTAAACTCTAGGTCTCATTTAGTCAGTTATTGGGTTGGTGGTGGCTTAGTCAACCACATTTTTCATTTCTTGGCTAATCTTTTTATTCAAATTATAAGAAGTATCACAGCAGAAAGGAGAATACATGGAGTGAGTTTAAATTTGGAGGGTGACTTGGCAGTTTAATGTTCACTTTATGTTTACTAGCTCTTATCTTTATACTAATTCTGTGATCTTTTGAGATCTTTTGCCATATGTCAGAACTGTGATTCAGTTGTACAGATTGTATATGCAGATGGATATAGCTAAAGTGCTATCTGCCCCATTCCAAATAGGGAGTGCTCATGAGCGTGCTCTGGCTCCATTGACTCTAACTCCAATGCACTTTACAATGAAAAACTGTCACCTCTCTCTCTGTAACTGCTGCAGTGAGCCTCAACATTTTCGTCTTAAAATGCTCATATTGACCTGCTGTACATGATCCTGGTATTTTTATTTCGCTAGTCTGTCAGTAAATTATGGACATTAATAATAAGACCCGCTAGCGTTAGCAACAGGTTTGATTGACAGTGTTGCTAAGTGCACACTCTCTTCTAAACCAAAGGTGCGGGAGGGAAGAGGCGTTGACTTAAACAGCCTCGCTCGAGATTGGCTCTTTAGTTGCTATGATACTCGCGGTTGGCGTTCCAAATATGAAACTCAGCTCCAAATTAGCCCCTATAACTGCTAGCCTCGATGAGCTTCACACTCACTTCACACTCACTTAGTCCACTTCTTTATACAGTCTATGGCTCTGACATTGTCCACTAAACACAGCCTGTTTGCTTCCAAATCCCAACAGGAGACATGGTATTGGCCCGGCGACCCGAGTGCAGCAGAGGTGATCCTCAGTGGTACTCACTGTGTGGGGACAGAGCTTTCCATTCAGCAGTGTCGCCGTAACAACCACGTGCACTGTCCCAGAGGAGGCGGGACAAAGGCGGCCGGAGTCACCTGCTCAGACAGTAAGTCAGATTCTCCTTGTCACTGACACAGCTGTTTCTATTGGTGGGTTTCAGACTCTAGAGTGTGATGGTGGTATATTCTTAGATGGGGGCAAGGGCCAGATTTTCCTATTGCTAATGTTGTCCTTTGCTATGAAATTCATAAATGTTGAACTTAATCATTTCTATGACTGACTAGACCCTAGAATTCACTGTATTACAAGAGCATTTTGTCTGCATTTTCACAATATTCATTTTATCTGCCCCCCATCTATCGTATATATAATACTAACCCACAGAATGATGTGATGTCATCTGAAACCCAGCAAAAGATGGTTTTCATATTGTCTTCTCTCAGACTGGGGACAAGAGCCATTTCTTTTGTATAGATAACAATGTTTATTGCCATGAAATATACAAAACGTAAATTCACTAATGTTGAACCAGTTCATTTCTGTTGGTGACTAGACCGAAAATATATCTTTATATATTACAACACAAATTCACCTTCATATTTAAAAATATTCCTGTTAGCTGCCCCCGATTCTGTATTATTTCTGTCCTATTCACCTTATTCTGGAAGTTGCCGTGGGCGCTTCCATCGTCCTTTGGGTTGTATTATTTTGTATGGAGCCACTGATCTTGACAGCAAATAAGTTCTATAGGGGCTACAGAGCTGTTTTAAAGCTTCCCAGAGAATCGGAGCAGTGTTGACTTGTTATTGCACATAACCATTAAATATCTGACACAAACCACTCTACTTTATGTAATATTTTAGAGCCAAAACTTTTTCCAAATTTCCCATTGAAATGAACAGGATTTCCACTTAACTGGAAATGCTACTACAAAGAAAGTGCGGTGAAGTTGCATTTATGCAAAAAGTGGACGGGGTGATGGATTGAGGTTAACAGAATGTTGTGATGCCATATCTCACATCTCTGTCCTCCTCAGCTGCTCCTGACCTGGTAGTGGATGCTCAGCTTGTTCAGGAAACCACTTACCTCGAGGACCGGCCGCTGCACCTGCTCACCTGCGCCAACGAAGAGAACTGTCTCTCCTCCTCGGCCGCCCGCATGAACTGGCCCTACGGACACCGCCGCCTGCTGCGCTTCTCCTCACGCATCATGAACCTGGGCCGCTCCGACTTCAGGCCCAAAGCCTCAAAGGAGAGCTGGACCTGGCACCAGTGTCACAGGTACAACAACGTGCAAGTGTGAAGTAACATAGCTGTTGAAAAATGCTTAAAATAAGTACTTAGGCAAATAGTGTGAGACACTTTTGGGGAAACCACATTAGATTAGAGCAAAAACAGGTCAGTTTGTAGAGGTTGTGCAACACCGCTAAAAATATTTGTACTTGCACCTGTTCCACCTCACAAGATTGCTGTATGTGCATTATTAATAACACACAAGTAATTCATGTTAAATTCAAAAGTAAACAGGTTGTTCCAGAGGAGATGTTCTTAAAATGGTTTCACAAGGATTTGGCACGCAATATCCAAAACAGGCTTAGTACAATAAAGCCTTGTTAGCCACTCTGCTGTAATTTGAATGTATGTATATGCTGCAAAGGAAATGTGTACTAGTTTTTAGAGCCTGATTCTAATCAGACTACTGAGGACTCTTTAGACCTGAACCTGTGACAGGTATTCATGTGAAACATGTGAAACACTGGGTTTTTATTGTTTTATTGAATTACGGGTGGCCTTAAACAGTCCTGTCATCGTTCATTAGATGGTGTATGTGGCAGCAGAAGTGTGGAAATAAAGTCTAGACCAATCCGGTTTGAGCAAGTCACATTTAACAACATACAGGGTAGACCATACAGTCCGGTCACGCCAGCATTTGTAACAAAAACACATCGGATCTGTGAATGCAATTCAAAGGCTTCCTTTCACGTGAAAGAGGTAAACAGCTCGGCCAAGTCTGTGCTTAAACAGGCTTCTGTAAGAGGTGTTACGGTGACACCCATGCTCGTGCTCTAGCAGTGAGGTCATTAGGCTATTAGCCATAGGGAGCCAGTGTTCACGGAGCTCAAATGCACACAGAAACAGACAGAAATATGCAGCCTCTCACCTGGAGTTTCCCTCTCTGCCCTCTCAGGCACTACCACAGCATCGAGGTGTTCACACACTACGACCTGCTCACGCTCAACGGCTCCAGGGTTGCAGAGGGACACAAGGCCAGTTTCTGTTTAGAAGACACTTACTGCCCTGATGGTATGTTCATAGCCACCACTGTTAATCTAACACATCTACACAAATTGCTTTACCTCATCATGTGTTGCACTTTTGTATATGCTAGGTGTTCAGAAACGGTTTTCCTGCTACAACATGGGTGACCAGGGCATCTCTGTGGGATGCTGGGACACATACCGCCATGACATCGACTGTCAGTGGGTCGATGTGACTGACGTACGCCCGGGGGACTACATCTTCCAGGTCCTTATCTTTTATCCCTTCTTTATAACCAGACCTGAATGACACTATAACTTAATTTACTATGTGTTTCAATGTAAAACGACATCTCTTTTTTTCTGTAAATGCTTCTGACCTCCCTAAAGCCATCACAGGCCACAGCCACCCATTGGCCTTTCATTACACTGACCCTGCTCAATCAGACGAGTCAGTGTGGCTAAACACATCAATGAGACCACCTCCTATTCTGCCCATCTCCAGTTGAGACTACTGATCCCCATGGCACGCAGCAGTCCTTCAATCATAGCACACTGCCAATTACCTCCCTGTGGTTGTGGGAGGCGACTTGTGTAACAGTGGCTTACACACTGTGTCTGAGCGGGTGCCCTCCATTTAGTACTGTAATTACCCAGGACTAGCACACCATGCTCACATAAAAAATGAATTCAATTGACTTATTATAGATTTGGAAGACACATATAAATGCTTTTAGTTGCTGATCTTTTCATCGTTATGGCCGGTTCTGTGTAATTATGAAGCGGAACATTGCAAACTCGTGCTTATTTTGTAGCCCGATAAAAAAATAAATGAACAAGAGGGACAGAACTAGAAGGTTGAAGGGTCAGGTCATCCGAGGACCCAGCGAAACCAGCCAAGACACAGAAACAAAATGAAAAAGCAAGAAGCGACAGTCATTCATCAAGGCTGCAAAATTGGAAAACTACAAACAGTTTTTACAAGAGTCTCCCGCTCGCTCGGCTGTTATTTCACTTATCTAGTAAAGTGCACATGATGACTGACTGCTCTAATCCAGGCCACTGCAGACAGATTCCCCAAGTCTCCTTTTTGAACCACCCTGCACTAATGAAACACACTAATTATCTAAATTAAGCACTGCCTCTCTCTGCCTCTCTGGATGGGAGCACCACCTAGCACCTCTCCATTAGGAACAGCTAATTTGCCACCAAGGAATTCTCCCTGGTCTTTATTTTTACGGCCTGTTTCTCACTGGGCATATTCACAGAGGGCCCCTACCGAGACCTCATGCGCTCTGCTCCAACGCTGTAATTTCGGTCGAAAAATGAAGAGACAGTTTTTGTGCATTTACAATGTTTTAAGGTTTTCTTCCCCTTTTAGCACAGGTTGCCTTTCTTTGCCTGGTTGCTGTTTGTAACCTGTACTTAAAGTGGGTAGCAGTTTACAGAGCAGCTATTAGAGTGAAAGGCTTCTCTGTGTTATCACTCAGCCAGATTAAGAGAATGCTTGTATCAGCAGTTATGCAGCAACACTGCAAAAACACATTATTAGTCCAGGCAATGTCAGAACTCATAACAGCATTATGTATAACTACCGTATTTCTTAATTTTCAGACTGCAGACAAATTCAAAAACTCAGTGTCTGCAAATATGGTCCCTAAATGCTGTTTTTTTACAGCCTGATGAATGGGTTATCTCAGCAGGTGATAAAATTCCGCCCACAGTGCAGAGACACTATCTCTGGGGCAACTGTAGCTCAGTTGGTGAAGTGTTTGTCCACTGATCTAAAGTTTGGCAGTTCGAATCTTGCTCTTGACATAAACATCATCGGTTGAGCGGTCGGATCCACTGAATGCTGCAGATGAATGCTGTAATTGTGTCCTTGGGCAAGACACTTAACACACCTTGCCCCTGTGTCTGCATACACTGGTGTATGAATATGTGTGTGAATGAAACACAAATGAAAAGTAAACCATATTTTAAAAAGAATGAATCACAACACAAAAGCAGACGTTTAAGTTAGGGGGACTGGTGAAGGTGGCATTCAGATTCTTGAATATGACGATGACATACTTCCAGATGCTTCCCTACTGATGCCATTGTACTTTGCCCTGAAATATCCTGCAGTGGGTTTCAGATCACATCACACCATTCTATAGGCCATATCTTTTAATACAGATGGGGACAGTTAAAGCTTAAATGGTTAAAATGCAGCTTTTTGTTATAATACAGTGAGTTCTTGGTCCTAATCAGTAACAGAAATGATCAGGTTCAGCATTTGTTAATTTACCTTTTGGATATTTCATGGCAAAGTACAATGTAGTATGACATCATCATATTCAAGAACTAATCCCAACTAGTAAATACTACTAACAACTCCCAACTACTAAAAGGGGTACTACTACCCAGGATTAATTTATATTTATATTAGGGGGGGCCATGTAAAGCTTCTTGCCCCAGGCCTCCAAATTTCTGTCGACTGACCTGCTACTACTACTATTTCTACTACTGAATTGCCAAAGTAAAATGCATCTTCAACGACAAATTCCCAAATATGTTAAGACTAAAATGACAAAAGCTTTGTCCTGCGTCATTCATCACAGGTGGAGGTGAACCCCTCAATGGACATGGCCGAGTCTGACTTCATGAACAATGTGATGAGATGTCGCTGCAGATATGACGGACAGAGAGTTTACATGTACGGATGTCATGTTGGTAAGAGACTTCAAATATTCACTACAACAGGATCTGTACTAGGGCTGGGCAATTTATCAAATTTGACTGGCCTGCAAGCTCACACTGAAGGACAAAAAAAACTTGAATATGGAGCCCAAATTATGTGGGTTTTTTCCTTTTTTTTTTGTGCTTGCCACTCAGGGCTTCTGTACAAACCTCTGTCAGTAAAAGCACATGGTTTGGAGCAAAATTCAGACTTTTGAGGGAAGAAATTTCACTATTTTTGTTTCTTTTTTAAGGATCACGACTTATTGTGAATTCTATTATATGTATCTAATTTTGTTATTTGTTGTACAGGGGACGCATACAGTGCAGAGGTCGAGGATCTGTTTGAGCATCAGAGACAAATCACCAATAACTTTGTGTAGGACGTCCAGCGCTACAGTTGAGTTCGGTGGCATGGAAGAGGGAGCAAGAACACTCAGGGGGAGGCTGGGGGCATGAGGATTCACAGGCAGCACATAAAGTGTCTGTCCACAGAGTTTGTTCTTCGCAAATGTGGATTAAAATATATCATAATGAAGAAAGGACCGTTTGGGGTGAATCGCACTGACGAGGGAAGAACAGGTGCATCTCCTTTTTAAGTTTTTGGTTCAGTGAAAAGACTGAAAATGGGTGAATGTGGACGACTGGGAATTCAGAGGACAATGAACTAAAGAGGATGAATACTGTAGAGGGATCACAGAGTTTACCATAAAACAAAACATCTGGGTGCAAAGCTCATCACACTTACACCACACGCATAAGTGGTGTTAGGTACGATATAGTAACCGTAATATAAAATTGTGTATTCTAACTGTATGATTCAACTACAACTTAAAGGTCCCATATTACACTATTTTCTGATCTATGTTATAATCTTGTTTTCTCATCTCAAACAGACCTGGAGTTGTGTTTAGTTTCATTCACACATGTTTAACACACAAACCCGGCATATTTAGGCTGAGTGCTTCTCTCAAACTGAAAAAAAAACCCACTCTGTTCCACCCTGTGATGTCATGTGATAAGACAGGAACTGCTTCACTGTGTTTTTAAACTTCACTAGAATCATTTGGATGACTTCATGACATCACAAGGTGGAACAGAGCCTTTGGAGATGTTGACAGACTAAAGGGTTACACGTGTGAATGAAACAAAACACTACTCCAGGTCTGTTTTTGACGAGGTAACAGCATTATAACATGGGTTAAAGCTCACTAGAGTCCTTTTTGTGTAATACAGGACCTTTAAACTGGTGCTCTTTGTCCATACTACAAATGTGTTTGAAGTGAAAACTGTTATGTTTTATTTTGAATAGTTAATATAGTTTTGTATTAGTGCTATACTCTTGAACTATTGTATCCTTTAGTCAAGTAATATTCATGAAAAAAGCACTTTATGAAGTCAGTATTTGAAATTTGTCCCAATACATTTCAGTCTCAATGATACACATCACTATTGAGGTATTAGGATATTTGACATGTTTTCACTTAAACTGTTAACTGTATGTTTTCATTTGCAATGTTCTATTTATAGAGTAACTTTATTTATTCACAGCACTCTCTGTTTATATTAACAAGCCTTTCATTTCAAGACATTTTTAAAGCTACAACAGACAAACGTTCCCACGGTTACAGGGTGTATTAACTTTCCAGTGATGCCTATGAATTTTTGAAGTTTGTATTTTATTTTACATATTAAACTGAGAGTTGCTCTATTCAGCCTTTACTGATGGGAGAGAAAAGCCTTTTGACGAAACCGCAGTATTGTGGTACGGAGGCGGGCTCCACTCTCACAGCATATAAAGCCTTTTAATTACAACTGTTTGGTTAGACCTAAGCTCATGGTTAAGATTAGGATATAGAATGAGCTTTAAAAAGAACACTATAGAGGTGTAAAGGAAGCGTACGGATAAGCCCATGGCAGGGAATGGGACCACCCGACACAAAACTATAAAAGATCCATTAGAAGTTAAACGTGTTTGGAGATGTTTGCAGAGCAGTTTTTACACCCGAGCCATGTTATGTGGTGCGCTCAAACCACAAGCACAGGCTTCTCAGCTCCCAGCAGAAAACAACCGTTTGTCTGGACAAGCAAAACAAACTCTCTATCTCCCAGGACTTTCTGAAGAAGTCACTCCAAGCTATTTCTCAAACACTGCTCTAAATGATTGACTTTACAACATGAAACTTATGTTGTTTTGAACTCATTAACAGTTTGATGTGTTTGCCATACTGTCACTCTGGACAAGAGCTGGTGGGAGACGGGTCACTCGTAAAGATATTTCTTCTTTTGAAATCTCCAATGTTTATTTGAGCTGTATGAACTTTTGGAACGATGTAGCTTTGTAAGATCTAGTATTGATGCTTTCATATTGTTTTGAGATTTTGTATGACTGTGTAGTGCCAATGTCTTTTCTATGCTATTTAATATGTTATGTCATTCTTTACTTTACCTTTGTACTTCCTATAGTCTTTCTCTTACGGTTAGACTATGCTAAACATAGCATAGCAAATGACTTTCTACGGCCAGTTTCTTTCATTTTCTGTAGTGCTGAGAGTGTGCACGGCTTGGTGCTTCTTTTCACAGACAGCGGTGCTCTCAGGGACTTTTGACCTCATCAAGAGTTAAAGAACATGTGATGTGAGTTAGGTCGCTTTAAGCTGTGGTCTATACATAATGTCATAGTGGATCTATACATCTATGAAATAATGTGTCTGGTGATACATATTTCCTTGAGAAAAGTTGTGCATAGACACTGGCTGAGTCAGTGGAAAACTCTAGTTCAAGAACAAATCACATTCATTTATCATTACTGTGAATCAATAAAACTACTTCATGTTCTGAAGTGTCTGTGTGCTGTTTATTCTGCATGTGCTGCATTATGTGCCGGTGATGAAGCGGTGCCAGTGGTGTACTTTCCTTCCACCTGCTCTAATAGAGAGTCATTTAGTGGTGAGCTGTGAGCTAATAGATTAAACACATTTAAACCAAGTGTCCTCTGTGCCCAGTGGTGAGCTTCTTTCGCCTGTTGACGGCTGAGTCCACTGCAAACACTGCACTCATGGGAACTGTCAATTTGCCGAGGCATTCCCAGTAACAAAAACACAGCACAGGACTGAGACACTGCACCGTCAGACCGTCAGACGGATCATATCTGGTGAGAGGGTAAAACAGTTCTGTCTGGAGAGGAAATTTATACTTTCTAACAAAAGTCTGAGTTCATTCAGGGCTGAGGCGTCCACCTTAAACCAAAACACGGCTCCTATGAAGTGGTTCGTCAGCCGCTGGGTAAACAGGAAGAAGAAACATGAAAGAGAGCACCTGGGCTAATGTGGCTGTTTTGTACAGGCTTAGCCCACTGCATGCACTTTTAGCCCTAGATCCATGTTTAATCTCACACTTGTTTTCAAGCTCATAGGAACTTTTTGAGTCTTCTGACTGATTGTATGAGACTGTAATGTGTCTGTGGTCTGAGGTAGAGAGTATTCAGTTACATTTATTCACTTATATTCACTTGCATAACTTCAAATATTTATAGTTCAAATATAATACTTTCTACATTTGTTATTATACTATGGTATTTCACCCAGAAAAAAAATCTTTGAATGCTCTCCCCACTGTGAGTAAATCTGCACTGTGTAACTTTTCAGGGGGATGGCCGTCTCCATGGAGATGTCATTGCTTTGACTGGAATGTTCCACAGTTTTGTTTTGTTTTTTACATTATGAGTGCGAAGCGAGATTGCCTCTCCACAGATTGGACCTTTTCTATGATACTTGATATGATTGATGCTTAAAATACAGAATATTTTAAGCAAGGCAATAACATCTTCATGGAGAATCTTCAGAACAGTCACACAGCACTTTGTGAGCACAGTAACTTTTTGTATTCATACTTTAACCTTATCTAGGCCTGTCTTCATTTTAATTTTGTTTTGTTTGTCAGATGATGTCACTATTACATGAAATACACATTATGACACTTAAAAGGCCAATCAGTTCTCATCAGGACCAGGTGAGGAAAACCAAGTATCTAGAGGAGACTGGAGTCACATGAGCAAACATGTGTAGTCTTGATGTTCTCATTCTATCCTTGGAGGCCACTTCCTGTTTGCAGCACATGTTTGTATTCCAGAGGGGCCTGTGGCGCCCCGCCCTGACCTGAGCCGGACCACTGACAGCTCCACAATGGTGACTGTGTGCACCTTCTCTCAATGACAGACCTGTCCATACAGGCTCACCAAACACCCACCCACTGCTCCCAATGCACGACACACACACAACTGCACTGCGTTACGCGCCTTTGTCGTCATCTTCTTTTGGGAGGCAGTGTTCCATCTCATGAAGCCAGACAGGTATGCGAAGGATCTAGTCATCTGATTTAGGACGGCGCAAGTTTGGGAGAAATGGAGTTGTGATTCTTAAAAATATAATTACTATTACTATAGATTCTGTTCAGAGGGCACATTGTAAACAACTCCAGGAGCACTGACATTTGAGAAAAGACTGAAATGTGAACTGCTAAAGTAATCCAAGAAACCCATCCATTTTAGGCCTAAACTACAATTACAGTGATATTTTACTCTAAAAGATATTGTGTTCTTTGCAGAGGACATTCTCTTATCTAAATACCTGCAGCATTAGACCTGTCACGATGACACATTTTAAAGCACAAGATATCACTAAAAAGAAATATCATGATAAACGATAGTATTCAAACTACTTTACGCTGCTGACACAAAGCAGGATCCTAGTAAACACATTTTTAAATACAGTATCATTAAAAGCCCTGAGCTGTAACTGAATGAACCAATAAATAGAAGTTAGTTATTCTACCCCCTGTAGCTCAAATCTTACCCTATTACATAAAAATGGCTAAAATCTGCTCACTAAATATTGAGCCCCAAAATATACTGTCCCAGCTTTATATATTAAACGATAAGTCGATATAGTAATTACCATGACAGGCCTTGATAAGTGTCCCAGCCCAAATTCTGCATGTGGAGAGAGAAGGTGGTTTCATTTTGCTCTGCATTCACTCACCATTGCACTGGCTCTAATGGTTATTGTGTATTCCCATTAAGCGTAATTTCATTTGCGTGCACAACAATAGATCATACACAAGTAGTGGCGTAGAATAAATTGGTCCCTTAAGTCATCACCTGGTATCATTAATATTTACAGATAAGAAAACCGCTCCCCCGCATTCATGTAATTACACCATTCTATTTGAGAAGAAAACACATTACGAGCCCCATTGAGAGTGTAAATGAATACACAAGGAGATTAATGATTTTTAATATAGCGATGTATGGCGTTATCAGCCTGGTGCACTATATTGTATTCAGGAGGTAGTAGTGAAAGTTCAAGTGCACGTATGTAACCCCTAGACGTTCACCTCTCATCTCAGGACGGTCCCACCAGAAGATTTACACTGAGCCAGCCCTGTGAGAGAGTGCACACATGCTCTGCCCAGTCTCTACACGGCACCCTGACAATTACTTCTATATATACCACTCCAAATGAGAGCCGTGAAGCAGCGTGATTATAGGGTGGAGCGCATGCAGGCATAGAGAGAGGGAAAGAGAGAGGAAGAGGGGGTAAGAGAGAGGGAGAGGAGGGGAAAGAGGGAGAGAGAGTGAGAGGGGGGAGACAGAGAGAGAGAGAGAAAGGGGGGCAATTGGGCTTAGGATGGAGGTGGAAAGAGAGCACCTAATAGAAGCAGAAGTCAGCGGCCTCTGCTGTAAATTTTCTTGAGTGCATTTTTCATACAGCTTTGGTTGAAATAGCTTCCTTTATAAGATCAGGAGCCGGATCAAACTAAAGGTGGATTTATGTACATTTATTTTGAATTTATTTATTATTTCTTTGGGGAATATGGCTTTGTGAGCTTTGGGCAGGGCACACACTGGTCCTTGTGTGTATGTAACAGGGTGAACTTTGACAGTTTTGGTGAAGATGTGCTGCCCTCTACTGGAAACATGTGAAACAGGTATGCAAGCAACTGAAGGATAGGCCATAAATTAGAACATGGAGGAAGTAGTTCATTTGAGTTAAAATAGCTTATAACAGAACAGAATAAATTATGATGTCATTTACTTCAATCATTTTCTTACTGAAGCCGGGTATATTTTGTAAATCTATCATGGCCAGTCTTTTGTGATTCCTGTCCCTCGCAGCCTAATGGGACTTATCTGTAAAAGAGTTAGATTGTAACGCTAATGATAACACAGAAGTGAAGCCTCTGCAACAAACTCTACATGAGATAGTGATGTGATGATGTAAGGTTCACGCGTGAGCCTTAACAGCGCACCCTACCTGATGGGGTCATGCGATGGTGGTGAATGGTGGTAAAAGAGCTGTTGTGCTAATCCCCTGTCACCGTGGAAACCATCCCTGTGGGTAGAAAAGCAGCAGGATCACATTTACCATAGACCAGTTTTCATCGTTCAGAAGACCACGCTCCGCCTCACTCCAGCGGCTCGCATAATTGAAAGCATCTTGGCATGAAGATAGAGTCAAGGTGGCATATCAATGGGTGCATACTCCAAGGGCATGCAGATAAGGGAGAGGCTGTTCTCTCAACAGGCCCGGCCATGATAGGGTCACTGGCCCTCCTGAAAAAGACAACATGTTGGCACCGCATGCACATATCAATGGCTTAAGCTGGTCACTGAGGTGGAGTCAGCTGCTACAGTGGTCAGCCATAATCTAAGAGAAATGTTTTGTTACCATCCCACACTTATGCATGCGGAGCACAGCGAAGCTTTGGAGCGGCTAATCATTCAAATCCAAAATATGAGGTTTAAAAACACCCAGAATTACTTGGTAGAACACTAATTGGTATCAAGCAAACTTCACCTGCTCACTGCCTCACATGTCTTCAGTAGGGTGCTTTTTGTTTTTATATTCCTTATTCAATTATCACCCAAAAATCACCTCCTTTTATTACTTCCTTAAAACAGAAATTACTCATTTTATGAAAGAAACCTAGCCAGCAGCATCCATTGGCCTTGTGAACACATTCTTCTTTGAAAAGGCCACTTAAAGTCCACACACTGACTCAGAGACACTTGCACACAGTGTCATAATATGCTTGTATACTTGTATCCACTGACCTGCTCCTCCCTAAGAGAATATCTACTCAGCTCCATTCCACCAGGGCACAGCGCACAACTCCCCCGTCTCTGCACAAATAAAAAGGCGTGCCAAGCAGCATCCTTATCACTTTTGTGACTGGAGACATTTTATGAGTGGGACCTGTCAGTACTCTAAGTCACCAACAACAAGCAGGGCCGTGTGTTCTGCACTGCTGCATCACTCCAGAGCCATTTACTAGAGAGCATTATTATTAGACTATGAAAGGTCGCACTGTGAGGCTCACTTTATCACGTCTCATTACATTACGCATAAAACCCCAGTTTTTCCAAGCAGAGTGGAAAAACTGCTAAGATAGAATTTAACTGCACCATAACAGGCCTGAAGTGAACTCTGGGCAGTATCTCTGACCACATAAACACTGGATATGAGCTGCTCTGAAATAGATGTTTATGCAGGGAAAGAATGACCAGATAAGAGGAGCCAATAGCCAAAATCACTGTTATGATTCATATATCACTTTATGTTCCATTATTAAAGAGGAAATGATGATATTCTCCCGAGACTTCCCACTTCACTGTGATTGGTTAAATCCATCTGTCACTCAGGGTCTGACCATGAGGAGAATATGGTGGGGGAAGTAGACGGCATGTGGCATACAGCTGCTCTATATAGTATTTAATGAAAGAAAAATTCCCAATCTGTCAACTGGAAAAAGCCCCTAACCACCGCTCTGAAGAGGTACAGATCTTAGCCAAAGAAAAGAAATGGTTTGAGCGGGGAGTTAAAGAAGCAATGTTTTTAGGAAAGACATTCCATCTCCTGTCTGTAACTCCATACTTAAACCTATAGCTAAACAAAGAAAACAACAGGGCTAGTCAGTATGCAATATCTGAGAGAGCAACCATTAAGGGCCTGAATGATTATGTAAAATATGACTCAGGCACAGGTCAACAAACAAACAGAAACTGTAAACATTAGGTGGGTTACCTTCAGTGTAGTTATCTCCTCCCTTCAGATAGATGTAAGGCAGTGTCGAGCAGTATGAGGAACTGAAGAAGAGGCTTGGACGAGCAGCCAAACTTCTTCACCTCTGCAACTTTTTGTCCAGTTACAGATTTGAATGTTTCTTTTACTATGGATCATACCTGGATGACTGAGGGATTACGTACACAGACATATAGAGTAGTTAGTTATGGGCAGATGTCTAGTCACAGAGAATCACCATACAGTTTGAAAGGCTAACAACTTGAGAAAAACTGTTTCATTAGAGTACAGCCTGTTCTACATGTGTCAGATGGAAAAATCGAAAACTACAAAAGTCTATGGTCTATGCATATGTCCACAAATTGTTAATAGACTCCAAATATCTGATTAGAAAGCGGGAATAGCCTCGGGCTCACTCTATACTGGTCATTGTACAATTCATTTCATGCTTCTGACTTTACAATTTAAATGTTTGGCCCAGTAATTCAAGCTTTTCAGCATTCATCTAGTGTCACAGCGTGTCTGCGTTTAGCCCTGTTGTGCTCCCTGCTACAGTGAAAGAAAGGCTCATGATAATGCAGCAGCTTTGCCCCCTGTGGCTTTAGGCAGTAACTTAATCCAGCTCCACTAATCATAATAATTATAGATATTACAGTAGCTCTAGTAATTACCGTTGAGCACTGGCTCCTATCTTTAATGGATGCTTAAACAAACAGATCTCAGATAAGTTTTGGGATAGAAAGCTAATTTATGGAGTGTGATGGCAGATCAATCAGGTGAGGGGGTTCGACGCAGAGAATGTATTAGGGTGGAGTTGGGTAATTAATACAGAATGCAGGAAGAGATGGGACCTGGCCGTTGCTTTTTTCAATCCTCTCCCATATCCTCCTCCTTCTCTGCGCCGCGCTGTTGCCACATTATTTATCTGCACTGTCACACCATTGTTGTGATTATGGATGTCATGCAGCCGTAAAGCGCTCCACGATCAATAGGCCTGAAATTAAACCAAAAAATGAATTTCCGCAGTGTCGGCCATATGCACTCGTGAGCAGGAATTACCTCGCAGGAGAATGGCTGATTACCCCAGTGAGCAGACAGCAGCGCAGGGCTCAGAGTGTGCCAGCGGACTTAAGCACAAACAGCCAGTGACAGCGACGACAAAGCTCCGATGTGTCACACCACAGTTCACTTGTGTAGGCAATGTGTTGACTTTTGCCAGTCTGATTCCCCTGTTAGTCCAGACACACTCCATTATATCTAACCACTGTTGAGTTGTAGTTTAATAATATACAGTATTGCATTATAAATTCTAGGCGCTGCACTAAATTCAGTGCCACTAACAACATGGTGCAGTTTTCTCCGAGGCTCAGATCAATAAACTATCAACTAATATGATGTGAACTTTCCTCCAGCTAACGTTCTCCAGACCAAGCCTTGCTCAGGATCCGAAGATGGGTCCCTGAGTGCAGGAGTGAGCCCACTGCCCCAGGTTGCCCCAGCAGCAATGGAAAAATGGGTCAAATGCAAAGGGCAAATGTCTGTGTAATCCCTCAGTCTTCCAAGTATGATCCATAGTAAAGGAAAATTTCAAATCTTTCGCTGCTCGTACAAGCTGCTTTTTCAGTTCTTCAGTTCCCCGATGTGGCCAACGAAAGGTATCTTAACATTACCTCTGATCGCTGAAGCATTAAGACGGGCAGAGAGTCAGTGGTGGGCTTAAATACAAGACATGCACCAATCAGATAATGCGATCAGATCATTGGTATGTCGTTTGGGTGATACAAAAAAGTGAACCGTGAACCTACATTATTGATCAGAATAAATGAGCACGTTTTCAACTTGACCACAGAGTTCAGCCCATGTTTTAGCTGCTGTATTTAAATTTTTCCTTCCTTTATGACTTTTGATTGCAGCATAACAGAAACTAGGCGTGTTCCTTATTTCCCACTTTGACCAGCCTCAATGTTAGTTCTGATTTTATTACCTCAGTAGCAACAGTCACTTATTCAGCCTCGTCAGCCAATAACTCAAAGTAACTTCCCAACACCCTCACAAACCTCACCCATGTATCCCCTTCAACGAAGACAGATGCAATCCTTTGTTTTTCCCTGGTTTCCCTCCGTTCTTCATTTAGGATCGATTTGTTATTAATGCGCGATGGGCACCGAGGAGGCCGGGTGACAGGGGCTGAGGTCTTGACAGTCCTCTTCATCTCCCCACAGGAAGTTTGGTTTACATCAGCTGTGGGGCGGGACCTGTCATCAGGGACCCAGGGGCTAATGCGCTGAATTTATGCCTGGCTCCCCGCCTCTCGTTGTGGACCTAGAAGAAAAGAAAAGTCAGATATGAGGTCTCGTGCTGATTTAAAGCTACACTGTAATCTGGGCCATAGACTATTTTAGTGACAGATCAACTCTTAATGTGGTGAAGTGCTTCTCCACAGAGCAGTGAGAGCACATTTGTCTTCTGGTAATATGTAACTACTAACGCTCCAAGCTGACAGGATATGTACACAGTGAAAACGCTTGAGGATTTTGAAAGTGATTTTCAAATGACTAAAACTACAAACTAACTATGACTTACATGTTGTTGCTTTATGAGCAAATGTTCTAGGGCAGGGGTGGGCAAACTTTTTGACACACAGGCCACAGTGGGTCTAAAATTTGACAGAGGGGCTGAGCCAGGACATATATATATGTATATATATATGTATATATTACATTAGAGATTTGGCCTGTAACATGTAGCAAAGCATGAATATGCAAGGATCATTGTACAAATTGTTTTCCAAATGCATGGATTAAATTAATAATTAATTTATTAAATTTCAGTTAAATAAACCCAGCAGAAAAACTTTGAATAAGGTTTACCCTTACCTGTTTTAATACAATTTGGTCATGTTTGACAGGCTGGATTAATAAGCCCAAAGGGCCGTGTGTGGCCCCTGGACCGTAGTTTGCCCATGTCTGTTCTAGGGATTTAACACCAAACTAAGGTGGACTATCTCATTTTTACAGTGGTGGGTCTGCTTTGCATGTTACTGCCTGGCTTGGAATGTTCTGCAGTGTAGCATTAAACATATCTATCTAGCATTTATTTCATTGCATGTCTTTTGTTTTTTCTTTGCTCAAAATTTTGTAGAACATGCATTCTTACTATGACCCTTTTCTCCACAGATATGACCTGTACTTACTCTTGTAACCTGCTTGTCTCCGGGGAGATAGACAAGTTAAATGCCATAATATGGACTATTCTAGGCCAAGCAACAACATCTCCATGGAAACAAGCCAGTCACAGATCCTCCTTCATAAAAGTTACATAGTGCACCTTTTCTTGTACCAAAATACATTCTTATTCTTGAACTTTACAAGACAGGACAAATTTAACTCCGCTTCCCAGGCAATATTGACACTTTGCCTCCTAAATCAACTTGACAAATGTTGCGAGAATTGTAACACTGTCTTAGAGCAAATAATGGCCTGACAGAGCGTATTAGCTGCTGCTGCCATGAGTAGAGACTGACATGGGGCCAGAGCTTGTGGGGTTTAAGAGAAAGTCCCCTTCCTCCATGTGCTAACAAAATGTCAATAAAGGTTAGCGTTTAGAACATACAAAGGACAGTGAAACCTGGGAGCACAGCTTACTGCAGTTGTGACTTGGCCCGTGGGTTACCCTGCTGTTTATTCACACAGCGTAATGACTTCAGTGTGTATGCATGTGTTATAATGTGGGGGTCGTCTTCATCGAATCCAATGCTTACGTACTGTTTACTCCACTGTCTCTACGCCATCATCATCTTCACAATGACTGAACGCATGCTAGTCCTTTTATTTGCTTTATTTCCTGAGATCAGCTATAAAGAACAAACACTATTAAGCCAGCCAATCAATAGGGGACATCAGCGCTCTCGCCCCCCCCCCTCTTTCCGCAAAATAGATTTATATCCTCCGCTTCTGCAACATAAATCACATATTCATATATTAAATTAAAAGTGTGATTGATAGGGCTGCGTAGTAAAGAGTGTACAAATGCTTATGGAGTAAAAAACAACAAATATTAGTTGGGAAGCAGTGAGAGCGAAAGCAAAGAGGAAGTCTCTGTTTACAGATCTGACAGTGAGTTTAAACAGTGAGTAGACAAAATGAATTCAATTTATACTACTACAAACATTGAATTCTATTACTGAGAAACAAAATGTCTTCGTAATGTGAAAACTGTCGTCATATCAAGGAAAGAGCTTCAGCACGCTACACACTGATCCATCTGTACAGCAGCAAGACACTTGAAGATTGTCTGAGAGAAGTTGTTTTGTAACTTGGAATTTAGCTATTATTATTTTTCCTGTCCTTTACTTTTTTTTTTTTTTTTTTCATCCAAACCCTAAATAATAAATTCCTCCATATTTATCCGGGCTTGGGTATTTTACAGGCATTTTCAAACTTTAAAGGCCCATGTTACACTATTTTCTGACGTTATAAAGTTGTTTCCTCCTCACAAACAGACCTGAAGTTGTGTTTTGTTTCATTCACATGTTTAGCACACAAACTCTGCATATTTAGGCTTTCGTTTTTCCTCTCAGACCAAAAACACTCTGTCCCACCTTGTGATGTCATGTGGTAATACAGGAAGTGCTCCGGTTTTTCAACTCTATAAACGTTCATCAGAATCATTTTGGTGATTTCAGGTCTGGAATTGCCTGATGAACAAAAGGTAAAAGGTGTTAACTTGAAAACTAACACTTCATGACATCACAAGGTGGAACAGAGCATTTTAAGGTTTGGAGATGTAGACGGGCTAATAATGCATGGTTACTAAAACATGTGTGAACGAAACAAAACACAACTCCAGGTATGTTTTTGAGGAGGCGACAGCATTATAACATGGCTAAAAGCTCAGACAAGTCAAGTTTGTGTAATATAGGACCTCTAATAACTCCAAAAACACTAGCTAAAACATAGCTTAAAGCTCACAAGGGTCAATTTTGTGTAACTTTTATACCACAATCATTACAGAATTCTGTTTGGAAACATCTGCCCATCCTAAACTCCAGGTAACACATAAACTACACCCAAAATACCATTGGACAACTTGTGTGCTCCCTCCTCTGCCTGTCATCCTGCCAGCCATGCACGGAAACAGGTTCATTCACAAAGCAGGCGTAATGGGGGATACACAGATAGCGTCATGCATTACAGGGCCCACTGGTTATAAGAGCATCCTCCAGGAGAGAGCAGGAGAAATATGGCAGCATCCATCAGAGGCTTGGCCGGAGTGGAGATGGGGCAGAAACAGAGGAGGGGTGTAGGGGGGGGGGTGCCAAGGACATTTAAGAGAGCTGTCAGGGAGCCTTATGTATGAACGACCCTGCTGGAAAAGCCTATACGGTAGACGCGTGTGCAGGGGACACTGGGAGTTGAAGTGCTGCATGCTGGGACATATGTGACGGGATTCAGGAAACTGGAGTGTAGGGCAGCACATGTGGATACAAAAAATGTGCACAGACATAAAAGCAAATCAACTTTTTAAAGATGCATGAACCAACTTTTTTTCTTGTAAATTCACGAAGGCGTTCCCCCTTAAAGTCTAATGTAAAAGCTAATAAGGAAGACTCTTCAGGATGAAAGCTGGTTAGCTGAGTGTTTTTGGTTCACCCTGTTCACTTCTCCATCTGAAAAAAGTTCTAAAGACGTCAATATTCCCAAGAAATTAATGCATGATGTGATATCTAGGAGGAGTTTTGTGAGGAGGAACAAATACGACTAGTTTGGAAATCAGGGACCTCAGCTTTGATATTATGCATGAAATATATAACTTATGAGTGTATGTTTTATTTAAAGTACTGTATACTGCATATATTAAAGGGCCCATATTACACTATTTTCTGATCTATGTTATAATGATGTTTCTTCATCAAAAACAGACCTGGAGTTCTGTTTTGTTTCGCTGACAGGAGATAAACCCACAAATCCTGCATATTTAGGCTGAGTTCTTCCGTCAAACCGAAAACACTCTATTCCACTTTGTGATGTCATTTGGTAATGTGGTAAAATGTGTTCCAGTGTGTTTTTAAACTCCATACACCTTCATTAGAATCATTTGGATGATTTTAGCCCTGGAATTAGCAATCTCTACTGAACTAAATGTAAAAAACGTAGCTATTAACTTGAAAACTAGCACTACATGACATCACAAGGTGGAGAAGAGCATTTTGAGCTTTGGAGATGTAGTCAGACTAATAATTCAGGATTACTCAAACATGTGTGAATGAAACAAAACTCAGCTCCAGCTATGTTTTTGATGAGGTAACAAGATTATAACATGGCTAAAAGCTCACATAAGTCAAGTTTGTGTAATATAGGGTCTTTAATAACTCAAAAAAACACTAAAACTACACATTGTAGTTTCAAGTTGTTAGAAACAAAAAGATGGTGTAGGTACAGGATCGAAGCTCTAATTGAACCTCTGCAGATCGTTAGCTAAAGACTACAGGAGTCTATTAGCTGCTGGTGCGTGGGGTTCTCAGCAGGCAGCTTGAGGCCTGTTTGCAGAAGCCTAGCACCTCCTGTGTCCCAGCCAGAGGGACACAGCTCTGGGGCCATTACTAAAAACTAATGACACCACAAGTGCTCTCCTATCCCGCGCATGGAGCAGATTCATCACTGTGTAGCACCTCACCACATCTTTCAACAGCCCTTAAAGAGGTAACAGGACATTTCTTCATGGCGTGGTTACCGCAAGAGTCCCGCCCCTCCTTTCTCCTTTAGACATCCTTCATCACCTAAAGAACTTCTATTTTAAGATCATTACCTTTAAGGAAGCGATGGAGGTTTTGACCTTGGTTTGAGCGGGGTGAGGGGAGGTGGCATGTAGGAGCAGCTTAAGACTCAAAATAGCCGATCTTGTTGAGAATTGGTGCCGGCCTGTCCTGGGGGAAAGAACACATTTCAGTCAGTGTCAAAGTCACATTATGTCACCAGCTTGAGGTGAGGGCTGATCTATGTGTTTTAGTGCTGGCATAAATAAAAGCAGTGCACCTTAAGCTCCTGGACACTAGATCAGGTGGTAATAAGAGGTAGCCCATGATGCGTTGGTTCAGCCTTTTGAATTTGTGACCATTTTTTCAAGCTGTTGATCAAACTGACATGAGGTGAGGGATGTAAGCAAAAGCAACGCTGCTGTCTTTATGTAGGTTAATTTTACCGCCAGGAGCCAGTAAGCAGAAGACCACCCCTGGGGCAGGTTATGTTACTACCCCTCGTATTTGCCTTGTTTGATTCACCACTGCGGCCTGGGGATTTACAACGCTCCATCACAGACAATAAGAATAAAGACAGAAGTGTGCTGGTTTATGACTTCAGCACTTTCCGTTTGAAGTCTTCCAGCACCAGTGAGTTTAAATTATGGTTGGAGACGTCCTTGGGATGTGAACATCTCATTTGAGCGGTCCGCGCACACACACACATCCACAAACACACACAACTCATTTCACTGGGGGTCTCAGGGAGGCTGGACCAGCAGAGCATGACATAGGAATTATACATCTGGCAGCCGTAAAGCTGCCACACCTGCACACGCACACGCCAACTGCTCCACAAGCACCAACTTTTGTCTCATCATCAGAATTATTTATTATTTCTGAATATTATCACTGTTGCATGCAATCTGACTGAGGCTAAACCAGGATGCTCTTACCTCTGTCATTTCTGGGACAGCTGAGCTCAGCGCTCTGGTCCCCCTGATAAAATGACAAATGACTATTAAAATGTCGTTGGATTAATTTGAGCACATTCAAAAGTAATTTACACTTGGTGTGATTAATGGAGACCAGCAGGAACATGTGTGTGTGTGTCTGTGTGTGTGTGTCTATGTGTGTGTCTGTGTGTGTGTCTGTGTGTGTCTGTATGTGTGTGTGTCTGTGTGTGTGTGTGTGACTGTGTATGTGTGTATGTGTGTGTGTCTATGTGTGTGCATGTGTGTATGTATGTCTGTGAGTGAGTGTGTGTGTGCGTGTGTTTGTGTGTGTGTCTATGTGGTGTGTGGTGTGTGTGTGTGTGTGTGTGGTGTGTGTTTGTGTGTCTGTGTGTGTGTGTGTCTGTGTGGTGTGTGTGTGTGTGTGTTTGTATGGTGTGTGTGTGTGTGTGTGTGTGTGTCTTTTTATGAGGTAAACATGTAAACTAGAGAACAAAAGACCAACTGCTAGAGGAAAAAAGACCAAAAATGTTGGATTTTGGATGACATTAAACCTATCGTGCGACTTTGTTTAGTTAAGAATACACCAAAGCTCTTCTTAAAACATCACGTTTGTATAAAGTGTGTGTTTGGCAGCGTCACAGTCTGAGTTTGTCCTGGAGCCCTGCAGCTCTGAGCACACGTGCACAGTCCTGAGTGTCTTACATGTGTAAAGGAGTTGCGGAGGTAAAATGGAGTTTTGTCAGAGTGTCAGAATAGCACTTCTCGGTGTCCTGTCCAGTCGCCTGTGGATGTAAAGCAATGAGAGCGTCCCAGAGGAAGAGGCGCGCGCAGCAGCATCCCCATCCCACTGCACTTGAGCTCCTCATCATCACCGCGCACCGCCCTCCCTCTGCTCTGCGCCGCTGCTATTGGCCACCTTCTTAAATATTCAGTAAGCATTCCCACGATTGGCTCCGACCTGGCATCGTCAATTCATAAAGCAAATCTTTTCTAACTTGTGTAAAGGGAATAAGTGGAAAAAACCCTAGAGAAAACCGCGTTGCGCTCCCAGAGTGTCACCGGCAGTGGCTCTGACTCTCAGTGTCTTTTTATTGGTTGGAGGAGCGGCTTGGAGCGTCTCTGGATCTGTGAGTACCTGACTTTATCTCTCCCATGCCGCGTCCTGCTCTGCCTGCCCTGGAAGGAGCGCTCCCCTGGGAATGAGTCCCTTTAACCGCCGCTACAAAGTTCAGCTCAGTCCAACCAAGGAAACTTACGGCTTTGAGCTGTAAAACAGAAGAAGACACTAGTTATTTGGACTGGAGCTGGACTCATGAGAGAAAGTGGCGGGCACACGTTCATTCTGATGATTTCAGTCACGCTCCTGGTTAATTACATTTGAACAGATGTGGATCATCGTTTTATGTGAAAGAGACAGAGATGTGGTTAAATAGTTCAGTGATTTGTAGTTGTTGTGGGTCTATATCTCTTTGTATATTCTGTGCCTTTTAAATACTGTTATAACAGAAATAATATATGATTTAATTCTATATGAGTAACTTGGGTTGTGGGTTTATTTAAAAGGTTGAATTGAAGAATTGAGTGTAGACTGTTAGTTTTGCAGAAATGTGAAACTACATTTGACAATAGTGTGATATTTTTTTTTCCATTTGAGAAGTCTCTGCGGGTCTGTGTGGATGTGTGCAGGTTTACACTCACCACTCTCTCATCATGATGGTGATAAGTAGCATAAATGGCCACTATCTGTAAGTTCACAGTGGACTGTTTTAGGAGTAAAGTTGGGATCCCTGGGGCCAGTCTGCAGTGTGTCCTTCATCCTCCCTGAAGCTTGTGTGGGGACTGAAGATGTGGCTTGGTCTTTGTCGCAGTGTTATCAGAGTTGGGCTTGAATGCTCCAGAAAGCACATGCTGATGTTGCACGCTGTGGTAATGGCCTGTTAATGCCAACATAAATAAGCACATCGAAAACATTTCTCTGCCTTGAACAACATTGTTTTAGCTGTTTTATGGCTTCTGATGCGTTTGGGAAAATTATTTTTATGTGCTCTTATTTCTATAACAGTAGAAATAGTGCCATGTTTCCAGGAGCACTTACTAAAGTCACATTGTAACTTCACTTGAGGTTTAAGTAGGTTTTTATTGCAGCTAATGCAGAAAAGTATGTCCTTCAGTTGATGTATATATAGGACCGTAGTGCTTATCATGTTCATGACTAATGTGACCATTTCACTGACTCACTGATGTTATAGGAGACTCTTGACTTGTTCTGTTCTCAGGCTCAAGTGAACCTGGATATGTCCTGCCGCAGCATCATGGGAATAAAGCCAGACTTATATAATATTTTATCCACACTCCCAGTCCCCTCTGGATACTGTCTGTCCTTAGTAATTATTTTGTCCTTCTCTGCCTCACAAGAATGATACCTTAAGTCCACATAGCATTGTCTTGAGTCGTGCCTATCTCATTTGTAATGCAGAAAATGCCTTTACTAAGTCCTCAGTGCTGTTAATTAACCCTAGCCTGGTCTAGCATCTCTCCAGTCTGCAGCGTTATCACCAGGCGCCTGCCAAAGCTAGCATTAGCCGGGGCCATATTTCTGCAGGTGTCAGCGGAGGTGGCTCTCCTCTGCAGATGAGCGTTCCCCAGTATTACTCAAACGCCAATGCGCTCCTTTTATCTCAAATTGAATTGTTGAGGGAGATGTTAAAGGACCATACATCACTCGGACACTTGGTGGGAGAAAAGGCCCATCTTGAAGTAAAAAAAACAGGAAATGATGACTGTGACAAGTTTTATACATTTCTGAGCTGAGAAATCAAGATGTCAGCTTGTAAACAGTGTGTAATGTGTTGTGGCTGTAAAATGGACATCACTATTTGAGTTTTATTTTAGCCCTGAAACGGTGACCTTGTGTCTCCCTTCTTTCTTGGTATTTTTCAGCTTCCCATAGAGCACCCCTGTTTACACAATACAAAGCACCAACATCAATTGTTCTGTGTTCACTTTCTATCTCCCAAGCAATAAAAGGCCACTTATACATCACACAGAGCTTTTATCCTCCAAAAAAGTGTTCCCAATTTAAAGTTTGTCCCAGAAGAAGGAGCGCTCCGGGTCAGTTATATTGGGTCATATCGCTTTTGCCTGTGTGCTCGGCTGGCCGCGGGATAATGCCCTGCTCCCCGTATAGATTTTCTGTCGTGTAATTCCTCAGGCTGTCTGCATGTGATGGGTTGTTCAGATCTACCCCTGCAGAAAGCTGCTGATCACGGTGCTATATCTTCATGTTTATGTCCTGACCGCTGCACCGAGCTCTGCCAATGAGCCACTGATGTCCGCCTCACAATGGATCGGAAGAATTAGCAACAACCGTGTGTGTGTTGCAGTTTAAAAATATATGACTTACTGGCTTTATTTGATTCCCATTTGGCTGAAGTGCCAGGACAAATGTGTTGTGTATATCAAGTAGAGAGAGCTGAAGAGCTGAAGGAGTTAGACAGAGCGCAACAATGCAGATCAAGGAGTCAGCACGTTTCAGAACGCAAATAAATATAAACATTTTAATTGGTTGGTGTAATTTTCTGTCTCCCAGGTCAGCATGTGGTTGTGGCTGCTCCTCTTCGTGCCTGAGATGAGTGGGCAGAGATCTGAGCCCATGTTTTCAGCCATAACCCGGAGCATCCTGCCTCCAGACTACGACAACAACCCGTCCCAGCTCAACTACGGGGTGGCTGTGACCGATGTGGACGGGGATGGGGACCTGGAGGTGTTTGTGGCAGGGTAAGGGCTGAACCAACTGAACCGAACGCATTACAAAGAATAGACTATAAAAATGTAATGTCCTCTTACTTATTTCAGTCTAGTCTTTGTTATGAGCACTTTGATACGACTGAAGAAAATGATCATTGTTCCCGAGTGAACTCACAGATAAAATTACGGCTGTGTTGAAGCTAAAGGTTGAGACAAAGGCAAAAAAGATATGGTAACTTCCAAGTGGCCCGGGGCTCACTCAGCTGATGAAAATGGATTTGATTGGATGAAGGCCATTGATGGGAACAGTTTGGCAAGCCGTGCTTTTAACCAGTCAAGCAGAAATGAGTTCCTCAACGCTTAACAGAATATAGATGGTTCAAAATGACCCTGCTTAATAAATGTCATTTAGCCAAGACATCCAATTCAGCAGGTATCCTGGGCGTGTGAGGGCTGCACGAATCCCCATAGAGTCTGATTTAATGCCAGTTTTAAAGGAGAATTGTTTTAGATTTCAATTCTTAACACCAGCGACCTTCAGTTGTGACACGTTTAAAACTTCTAAAAGGTTCATATAGACCTGTCACAGCAACAAATTTAGATGTTTATCGCTACACAGAAATATTGTGAGAAATGATCATATTGAAACTACTTTATGCCACTAGTTGAGATTGAAATAAAGGAAAATAATCCCAGTAAAACATTTTTTAATTGACAAGAAGCAGAATGTACCAAAAAATTTGCTATAAAAGGGATTAATTCACCTGTCCACAGCTCAAATTTTATCACATTAAAACATAAAAAATACCCCAAATTTCCCCAGTTTTGCAAAGAAAAAGTACTCATGATAAATATCGAGGCCCAAAATATATAGTTCCAGCTTTCATATACTGAACGATAAGTCGATACAGTAATGATGACAGGCCTAGGACAACAATACCACGTGTAGATGCCAAATATGTTTTAATTAATGCAAAAATCTTGGCTGGTATAAAATATTAGGTCTTAGTGTCTGTATTTTCTAATTGGGGTTAATTGTTGTAACAAACGATTGATTAAAAGGGCAGCTTTAATCACATAAAGATAACTAACTTATTTATTTACTGCATTATGTTTCTGAGACTCTTTTAATCAATGCCTAAAAGACTGACGATCGATACATTCATCAGAGCTGTTCAGGATTTGGAATGAGAGGAGATTAGTGTCCTCATTATCAGTCAGAGAGAGCGTTAGACAAAACTATAACTTCTTACTAACTTTAAATGTGTTTTTTGGGATACTGCTGGTATTTTACACCTTACAGGGGGACTGCAGTTGGAAACCTGCTGTTTAGTTAATACAGGCAACAGAAATAGGCTCAAAACGGTTGTGTTTAGCTGAGCATATGACTGAAAGGTTTTTATTCTGCACTCTTCTCTTTTAATGTTAATTTTATGATGATTATTTATGTTTTGATTTTGCTGTATTGTGATTTTAATGTCTTTCTTATTCTGTAAAGCACTTTCAATTACTTTATGTACGAACTGTGCTCCTCAAATAAACTTGCCTTGCCTTACATTGTCCCTGTGTAAATGAACTAATAAAATAAATGCATCGTGTGTTTACAGCTACAATGGTCCAAACCTGGTCCTGAAATACGACAGACTGAAGAAGAGACTCATCAACATCGCGGTGGACAACTGCAGCTCGCCTTTTTACGCTCTGAGAGACCGTCCGGGCAACGCCATCGGGGTGACGGCCTGCGATATAGACGGCGATGGCAGGGAGGAGATTTACGTCCTCAACACCAACAATGCCTTTGCAGGTACAGTATATACAGTCTGAACTCACCCCGAGACAAAGTGTGGATCATTATGCACATATGAAGCTTATCGTGCTCGTCTTTAGATAACAGATAAGCCCTGAGCGACCATTAATCAATTTGAAAGCCACAGCGCTGCATCCCCTCACCTTTTATCATTTTTTTTTACTAAACCACACTCACATCTCTCACTATCAGCCTCACTGGCCTTTTTCCTGCTGTTGTATAATATGTCTTCTGTCCTCTTACAATCTTTGCCTTGTCTGAACTCTGCATCTTTCCACACGAAGGTCGGACGACATACTCAGACAAGCTGTTTAAGTTTCGTAATGGTCGCTTTGAGGATCTGCTGAATGACGACATAAACTTGCACAGGGACGTAGCCAACCGTATGGCCGGGCGCTCAGTGGCCTGTGTGGACAGAAAGGTACACGCCTCGCACTAACACAATGAGGATGTAGATTCAATGCAAGCGGACTCAACTCCCTGGAGTGTCTTGTGGTCACATGCATGGCTGCTTCTGTTTGTTTACTAGTGATAACTCATGCTCTGCCTACGCCGCCCCTCTCAGCATGTGCTATGACAGTTCATTTGGTGGAATGCTGTGCCATTTTCTCTTTTCTGTCCATCGCACCAGTGTAATTACAGAAGCCAGGGCTCGTTTGTTTTATGGAACATTGTACAAGGAGGAGTGATGACTGCAAACCGCTGCGTTCTGCCTCCACTATTTCCTCTTATTCACTTTTTCTTCAGTTGTTCTCGGGCTCGTTCTCTCTCGCTGGATTCACGCACCTGTTTTTTTGTTTTTTAATCTTACTCGCAAACACACCCACACACATACGCATGCACTTTCCACTTGTAATCAGGGATAAAGGATGTGATAGTCAGCTGGAGAACAGAGGGATTACAATAGATTTTTTAACCACAGTCCCATCTCAGTGAGCACTGATAGGCTGCCGGAGTGATGGGAAAGATATCTAGTTTTAATGGCATAATGTGTTTAGTGGAAGCCAGAGCCACAATGTGTGTTCTTTCACTGAGCATGCCTCCCTCAAGCTAAACAAGACATTTATTACACACTTTAAAATTCAATGTGCGCTGGACTGTTGAAATCTGCTTTTGTATTTATATATAAAAATAGTATGTTTATGTGGTAGCATTTGAATAAGTGAAAGTTAGTCTTGTGACAGCCCCAGCGCCTCTGGGTCTCCTTGAAAGCGAGCTCATGTCATTAGTCTTACACAAACTGATGTAGGTGACATATTGAGAGGTCACACATTTAACTGATGGATTGTGCACTTTAAGTAAAGGACTATAGGAAAGGGACACTGACTAAATGAAATAGCTTTAACTGAAAATGTTATAGCTTACTGTGGCAAAGGTTGTGTTCGTTCCATTTCCACTGCAGCCTGATGTACCTCGCCAGCCGCCCAGTCGCCATGTCAACTGGTGTGACACAAGCTAGCCTCGGGTGAAGACTTATTGAAAAATCATTGACTTTTAAGTTTGTTAAGTAACTGCCAGTGGCCTCAGAGTCTTTCATTGTACTCCATTGTTTCATTCAGTCCACCTCGGGGGGCGTGTGTGAGAGGGTGTGACAACACAGCCACAGCGGGCCCTAACACTACTGACATTTACACCGTGTTCATTTCACTTCCTCGTCCTGTAAAAGTATTCTAAGGTTAACACAAATGTGATGGACTGTGTTTGCATATGTGCATGTTGTATTGATTGAAATATGTTGGGCCCTCGGTAGGAAAGCTCATTGAAAGCGAGTATGTAGTCTATTAGTGCGGTTCCGTCTGTGAGTTTGTGTCTGCAGGGACTCTGACTGATAATGGAGTGTGAAATTAATCTCCAAAGGGAGGCAGGCTGAGGAGGGGCGAGAAAGGGCGGGGTGAAAGGGGTAAGGAGCATCAGAACTGATCAAGGCAACGGAAAGGCGCTCGGAAAGGTATTAGCGATAGTTTGAACCATTTAGGTGCTAACTTTGGGCAGTAAAATTAAATATGTTTAATAACTTATGTGTGAGTTCTCATTCCCGTTGTTGCGAAAAGCAGAATGAAATAAACGAAGACATGTGTATGACTAAGACAATCAGCAAAGGGTGGACAATATTCACTGTATTTCTTTGGATTATCCATATTCAAGCGATACTATGGCAGTCAGAAATATCAGAAATGTGCTAAAGTGCACCTATACATGTCGTGATCAGGACTGATTGCTTTGGGAAAAATCTCGTTTTTGACAAGCTCTACGGTTGTAATCAGCTTTGCAATTTATATTACAATAATACGATTCTGTTAAAAGTTCACAATATAACCATGTCCAGAAGAGTAGACAAAAACACTGAATTATGAACTGACAAACTAATCAGAACACAGGGTTAGCACTTTTTATGCTGTTATTTGTGAATGAAATACTTTAGAAATTGCAGCCTTGCAGTTTGCTAATTGTTTCCATTCAAACTACAGTTTCGATTCTTTTGTGATTCATCTTGCAGCTCTATTTGTGACTGAGGTTCATTTCATACTGATGTTTGGAATACTACATTGCAAGTTTGATTTATTTTCTTATTTATGTTATATTTAATTTCTTTGCAGACTTATTTTTTTTTATAGTTTCAGAATTGTAAAAGACAATACTCAAATAGTATTTTTGGTGCATATCCATAGATTACATTGTTGCATTTTTCAGTATTTCTCCCACTTCTATTTTTATGAATTTTAAATGTGTGAAATTGTGTTGTCTTTGTAGGGCACTGGTCAGTATGCCATCTATATAGCAAACTACGCCAGTGGAAATGTGGGTCCTCACGCGCTCATTGAAATGGATGAGTTTGCCAGTGACTTGTCTCAAGGCGTCATAGCCCTCACCAACGTGGCGGAGCAGGCAGGAGTCAACAAGCTAACAGGTACATTACATTGTTTAATGCACACAGTTTGACACAGTCCTTAAATAGGTCTCAGCGTGCAGTACTTTCAGCTGTGGAGGAGGGTGAAATATGGGGCTCCTTAAAAGTATAATAGTATAAAAGATGGTTGAAAGAAATGTTGGCAGGTTTTGGCCCTGTCAGCTGTTTACTGCAGTCAAAGTCACAGGTGAGTGAAGGGAAAGGGCGACTCTTACATAGATCAGCTCAACAGCCCAGAAGAGGCATCTATCACACAGTCTCCCTCCCATAAGGTTTAATGTATGGAGATAAGTATATAGCACAGCTCTGCAGCACTGTGGCCTACTGCATTCATACATTACATTTGGACCCGTAAAATTAAATGCAGCCAAGAGTTTTTTACTCACTTTTTCACTCAATTTTTAAGGTGATTCAGAAATACATTTTAAGGAATTCTGAAAAAAAATATTTGTAATTAGTGCATTACTAAATATTATTATACAAATTCAGTAAAATATGATCTACCAACATATGATAAATGAGTTAAAGGGCGACCCTCCTTCACAGCTGAAGTGAAGTTCTTTGGATAAAAAGACGGACAAGAATGACAAGCAGATTTTTTAAATGTGATTTGTTGCTTCAACACCATTGTCATAATCTCCTGTGTGACACTTGAAAAGTGTTTGACCTTGATTTCCATTGAAACTTGAGGCAGTAACGGCACTGAATGTGTAATATTATTATCTGAATGAAGACACCAGGGACAGAGCGCTCCGGACAGAGCTCGCACAGATTTATGAAGCTTTGTCATCAAACTGCTGTTAATCAGAGCAGAGGGACAGACTGAGGCTGTGTTTGAGGAGACTTCACCTGGAGCGTTCACTTAGAACAGTAGTACATGACGCAGGGAGATTGGTCCAGCAGCTGGGACAGGCCTGTACATCAGAGCTCTGCAAAGGACAATCAAGGCCCTCTATAATCAGACCAGAGACACTTCACACCACTCTTCACTTTGCACAATGTCGGAAAGGCTTTTACTGAGCAGACCAAGTACGTCCACTAAACTTTTGCTTAAAACAAAACATGCAATTTCTCATGTGTGTCCTTACTGTGTGAAGATAAGTTGTGTGTTTGTGTGTGAGCTCCATCAGAGTCAGTGTTTGCGTCAGCACAAAGCCCCTGGCCCGGCTCACAGCAAATGGCTCGGAAAGGCTGTAATGATCTTTTTCCATACAGTTTTTCACAAAGACAGTTTTCTCCTTTTGTCGATTATCTGAGCTTTATTTGTCCAAAATTTGTGTACACTGGTTTCATTTCATTTGTGCTTGTGCAGGGGGGCGAGGAGTGGTGGTGGGGCCCATAGTGAGTCAGACTCTATCAGACGTCTTCTGTGACAACGAGTACGGCCCTAACTTCCTGTTCAGAAACAATGGAGACGGCACCTTCACTGATGTGGCACAGCAGGCCGGTAAGAGGGGAATCTTAATCCCTCTAAACATAATCCGACCTGGGGAATAATAATCTGATTTCTGAAGGAGTGGAGGATCCGATCCAACATGGCAGAGGGGTGGCACTCGCAGACTTCAACCGAGATGGAAAGACGGACATAGTGTATGGAAACTGGAACGGCCCTCATCGCCTATTCATGCAGCTGAACAACAGAAAACAGAAGTTTAAGGTGAGAAGGCGTTACAGATATCGACATCATCTCTTTATTTCAGACTCAGGGTCCATATATGAACACACAAGACACGACACCAGGAACACTTCATCAAACGCTATTAGTTTATATTTAGGCCTGTCATGATAACATCACTTTGAGGAAGACCCAGGACGCGCTGGAGGGACTATGTCTCTCGGCTGGCCTGGGAACGCCTTGGGGTCCCATAGGAGGATCATCTGGGGAGTGGGATGTCTGGGAGTCCCTGCTTGGACTGCTGCCCCCGTAAACCGCCCCCAGATAAGCGGAAAAAAATGGATGGATATATTGCTACAAAGAAATATTGCAAGAAACGATAATATTGAAACTACTGTATGCCACTGACACAAAGCAGCATAATCCCAGTAAAGCAGTTTTAAATATACAGTATCATTAAAAGGCCTGAGCTGCAACAAATAAATGGGAGAATGAATCAATAATTTGCAACAGAAGTTAGTTATTCAACTCTCTACAGTTCAAATCTTTAAGTTATTACATAAAAATGGCAAAAATCTCCCAACTTTCACACGATATGGAGTCCCAAAATAATTTGATCCAGCTTTCATACACTGAACAATAAATCAATATAGTAATCAAAGTGACAAGCCTACTTATATTATATTTGTCTAAACCCATTGTATACAAAGTCATGTTTCTTTAATTTTAGGTGCCATGAATCTAATAGTGACAGTGAGTTGAATCTCAGTACATATTCCATTGTGTCTGTACATTATTGATGCAGTCTGAAGAGTGACGGTGTCTTGCACTACAATTTATTAAAGCTGTGTAGAATTGCAACTAGAGCTGCGCAATTATTCAAATGTATTCAAACCAATATGGAGATTCAATCAGTGCTAATTGTCTGTGATATGGTTGAGGCTTTTTAATGGAGAGGTTTACAGCCGGCCCTCTGTCAGTAAAAGCATGTGGTTTGGAGTGGAGGGCAGACAAAGAGAATGAAATCGGTCTATTTATTTGAGTGAAATGGCACAGATTAAATGTCTGCCTTGGTCATGTTCAGGAAATGAATACAGATTTTGATAACATAATGACATTGATCAAGGCAAGGCGAGTTTATTTGTACAGCACAGTAATTCAAAGACATTAAAATCACACAAATTAAAACATAAATAATCACAAATAATCATCATGAAATTAACATTAAAATGGAAGAGTGCAGAATGAAAACCTTTGAATTGAAATGGTTTAATTGTAATGTTTATAAGTTGGTTCCTTTTCTTTGTAAAGCCTGGAAGAAGCGGCAGTAGAGTTTGTTTGAGTCTTTGGTGATTGTAACACACGTCTGGCAAATGGCCTATTGTATTTTGTGTAATGGTGTCTTATAAACCCATTAAAGGGCTCAGCATTTTTTTGGATGCAAGACACAATAATAAAAGAAGTCAATCAAAAAGAATAAAAACCTTTCAGTCATATGCACAGCTAAACAGAACCGTTTTGAGCCTGGATTTAAACATTGTCAAAGTCGAGGCCTGTCTCACATCTTCAGGAAAACTGTTTCAGGTTTTAGCGGCACAAAACTGAAACGTTGATTCTTCATATTTAGCCCTGACTCTGGGCACCAGCAGGAGGTCGATCCCTGAGGCCATCAGAGTGTGAGATGGTTCATATGGCACTAACATGTCAGAGATGTACTTTGGTGCTAGGCCATGGAGAGACTTGTACAATATAATGAAAAAAATGTGACTTTTGACATATTTCCCGATCCTAAATGCAACAGTATTTTTTTTTTTTTAGAACTGTAAACTCATTCTCATATACACCGTTGGATTAGCCGTAGTCTGGCCTTTGCTCATCACTGACTGTCTGCTGTATACATCACTGTCAGCCTCTGGAGTAAAGGAGAGAGTTTCACTTCTGTTTTCTGCTCTGTTGTGACACTAATCAATGGGGAGTTAACAGCCCGCTCAAAGACTGCAAATTTCACTTCACAGCTTTCATCAGCCTTTATCAGCACCGGTGGACGTCTGTAGTGAATTAGTATCAGTTTGTGACCAAGTGGCATTTAAAGACCAATGAAAGGTAATTTACTTTGTCAACATTTTTAGAGTCAGTTACTTCAGTACAGTCTCCAGTACAGTTATGCGCTTTTCAGACTGTAAGGAATCGTTTGTGTACATTTCACCCTGTCTGTGATCTACTCCCTGACACCCGCGACCACATTTTTTTAAGCCGAGAGATAAACGTCAGCGGTGACATATTTATGAGGGTCGTATCAGGGGTTAATGCGCGCTGCTTAGCCCTGAGACAATCCCATCAGAGCGACATGTCTGCCAATACACACACATGCACACACAAAACAAATTGGATTAGCTATCTGATGTCTTTTTAACTGTTAAGTCACAAGCATGGCACATATTTAAGAGCCCACACACAAGCTGACACCCCCACTGACCATGTTGACCTTTTGGCATGCATAATGAAGCTGTTGTATCACTCCAGTAAACCGCTAATTAAATTGGGCTGAAACAGCAGCTTGCCTGTATGGTGGAAAGTGCAGATTAGGCCTCTTTGTGCTTTAATTAAAATTCACTGCTGAGGTTTTCCTTGTAGAGGTTTAACACACAATGGTCAAGATACTCCCACATGTAAAATATAGCCAACATGCTGAGTTGTTTGTTACTAACGGCGACATAATGGGATCCATATCCATCCATAGGAGTAGGTGTGAAATTGGATGCTTTATTTTAATTATTTTGTACCTATGCATTTAGGCCTGTCATGATACATACTATATTGACTTATCGTTCAGTATGTGACAGATGGGATCAATATTTATCATGGGTATGTTTTCTTTGTACTAGTGGGAAATATCTGGTTAATTTTCTGTGCCACAATGAGATTTGAGCTGTAGAAAGTCGAATTTTGGACTTCTATGACTCATTATAGACACAAATCAACTATTTAAATGTGCTATATTACACAAAATTGACTTGTGTGAGCTTTACGCCGTGTTAGAACATATCTGGAGTTGTGTTTTGTTTCATTCACACATGCTTGAGTAATCCTTTATTATTAGTCTGTCTACAGATTTCAAGTTAACATGTACCTTTTACCTTTTGTTCAGTAGACATGGGCAATTCCAGGGCTAAAATCATCCAAATGATTCTAGTGAAGGTGTTTGGAGTTTAAAAACACTGTGGAGCACTTCCTGTATTACCACATGACATCACAAGGTGGAACAGAGTGTTTTCCGTGTCAGAGAACTCAGCCAAATATGCATAATTTGTGTGTGAGACATGTGCGAGTGAAACAAAATGCAACTCCAGGTCTGTTTGTGATGAGGAAACAACATTATAACATAGATGAGAAAATAGTGTAATATGGGCCCTTTAAGTGTGTTCAGTTACTGTACATTTAGAATAGTTTTTGAGTGATAATTTTGCTTAATGGCTTGGTTTCAATATCAGCGTTTAACATCTTTATTTACTTCAGCAATATATCGCACTTCAAAATGTGTTATCGTGACAGGCCTATACGCATTTGTCTATTTGACTGATGTACTTATGGTAAAAGTATGGCCCTGGGTCCGTGGTGGTGTGAGTGGGTTGTCCTCTCTCCTTCACCTGAACAGCAGAAGGTCAGTGTGGGCTGCCCCTCCTGCAGCTTTATGAGCCTTATAATTAAAACAGGGAGTAAATAGTGGAGGGAGTGAAGGGCCGCTCTATAACTCTTCCAGGACTTATCACTGCATCACTGAAGCGTGCACACTTCCGATACTTTTTCCCAAAACCCCTTCCCGCTGAGAGACTTTTTTGGGTCTTAAGGTGTCGGTTAATGATTTTATTTAAATTCACTGACATAACTTCATTTTAATCTGTAAGAAGGAAGCTGTTTATCGATTCTCTTGAAAGGTGGGCGCTGAAACATGCTGATGACAGCTCGGTTGACCTACATATGAGTTAAATCAATAGTATTGGCTTCGTATGGCCCATCATGATTAAGAGTGGAAGTCCGAGACAAACAAGCTATGACAGATTATGCAGTGTTTATCCCCGGTCCTCGCTTTTGATCATAATGGTGTTGTTCCAGTATAGACTTTAACTACAAAACCAGTAGAGTAGATGTAATACTGGCGCACTAAACAAATTCAGTACTCATGCCTCATCTGACCTGTTTTTTTTCATGTGAACATAATGTACAAATGTGTGTAGTTTCCGCAGATATAATCAGTGCTACTCTTTTATTTCAGGACATCGCATCCCAGAAGTTCTCTATGCCATCCCCGGTCCGCACTGTTATTGTTGCAGACTTCGACAATGATAACGAGTTGGAGGTTTTCTTCAATAACATTGCCTATAGAGGGCCGTCTGCCAACAGACTCTTCAGGTACACACACGCACGCATACTCGCATACACACATACTCACACACACACAGACACACACACGCACACACACACAGACACACACACAGAAAGTAGAGGTTTACTACTTCTGTAAGTTTTAATAGCACTTTGATGAGGAGCTTAATGTACTAGTCTTGTGTCTTAAATTAATATTCTAATACTGTGCTTAGAAGCTGAGGTGAATTTAAAAATCGGAGCCAAGGATACTTATCACGTCTGGCACCCCGCCTCCTCTCTCCACATGAATGAATCTTTCATTAAGGCACTTTTAGGGCTCTTTTTGGCTCATGGTGTGACTTCCTCTCTAGATAATATTAATGAACTCAGGTGCCTAAGCGCAATATTTGATACATATCAATTGTTAGCAAAATAAACCCAAACAGCTTGAATTAAATCTGATGGGGTGTTTTTTAATAAACATGATGCCTGTCTCATGATGATTCTGCCATGAGCTGCTGAGTCAATTCAGAGCCGTGTCAGAGATGTTGTTGGTAGTTAGTGAGTGAAACCTCGTGCTGCAGATCAGTAGAGGGGACAGGGGTCAGCTGCACAGCCCAGTGCTCTGCCATTGTCCAGTCCCAAGATGAATCAGCTCATTTATTCTGCTCTGGCACCAGGCAAAGCCTCAAACAATTGTGCCCAGGCTAATTAATTCGATAGGGCTGATCAATATTTAGCTGAGCTGAGAGCTTCAACTGACGCGATCAGCACCTTTGCAAACTGTAAAATAAAATTATAACTAGAGTAAAGTTTGGTGTCCATCTGCATTATCGCCTTGTTTGCCGCTCAATGTGTTTTTAAAAGCAATGTGACCGCTGCAGTGTGACTGTTGTTAATTTAATATTTTATATACATTATAAAGCTGGCATGAAAGTCATAAGCTTTTTGTCAAGTCAAAATATCAATATAATAGAATTATTTGACAGGGTGAGCAGGAGAGAGCACGGGGACCCTCAGATTGAAGAGTTGAACATTGGAGAGGCAGCTGAGCCGCAGGGACGAGGCACTGGTAAGTGACACACCCCTCTGTTGCTATTCTGCCAACTGAGCGTTAGATGGCGCCAGAGATTCACTTGTAAACTGCCTTTTTGTGTTGGAGAAAAGACAAATGACATTATTAGTTGAAAGTCTTGGAAAACATTAAGTTCATATTTTGTGCATGCTGACAGTTAATGTGATACTGCTGTGGTGTTTACTTGCTTCATTACTCTGATGGATCTCAGGAGCTGTGGCCACAGACTTGGACGGTGATGGGCGCCTGGAGCTGCTCGTGTCTCATGGAGAAAGTGCCGCTCAGCCACTCTCCATCTACAAAGTCAACCATGTGAGCCTTCGGGACAATTATCTACTAGTATAATGAAATCATTCATAGCATCCAGCATGGCATTACTGTGTTTTAGGGAGCCACAAACTCATGGCTGCGGGTGATTCCTCGGACCAAATTTGGTGCTTTTGCCAGAGGAGCCAAAGTGGTGGTGTACACTAAAAAGACAGGCCCTCACACTCGTATCATCGATGGAGGGTCAGGTTATCTATGTGAAATGGAGCCTGTAGCACACTTTGGCCTCGGTAAGAGATATTCAACCATAAACAAACTTGTACAAACAAAATAAAGTGTGCATGTGTTGCCAGGTAAGGATGTGGCCACTAATGTTGAGGTGTACTGGCCTGATGGACGATCGGTGGCCAGACCTCTAGAGCCTTCAGAGATCAATTCAGTGTTGGAGATTCACTATCCCAGAGATGAGGAGGAGGTCACTACCCCGGTAGAAATAGAGGTACACAGAAATCACCAAGATTCATTTATTTTCGTTTGTGGGTTCAAAGGTGGGTGTTTTCAGATAGCAAACAAGAATTTATTTATTTTTTTATTCTGAGATATATCGTTTAACTCTGACTAACTAACATCTGACCATGTTTTGCAGTGTGGTCATGGTTTTGCGTTGAATGAGTATGGGAGATGCACAGGTGAGAGCAGAAAACTTTTTTTTTTTTAATGAAACTTGTGTGTGGATACAGTGTTTATAGCCGTTTTGTCCACCTCCCCTCCCTCAGATAAAGATGAGTGTACCCAGTTCCCCTCTGTGTGCCCCTCTGACCGCCCTATCTGCACCAACACCTATGGCAGCTATAAGTGCCGCGCTAAGAAGAGATGTAATCAAGGCTTCGAGCCCAACGATGATGGCTCGGCCTGTGTGGGTGAGTGGGCTGGCATGAGCTTAGCTGGATTACAAAGATCAGGAGAACGAAGAGAACATTGACAATGAAAGAGATTCAGTAAGCTGCCTTAATTACAGAGGGCTGGAAGAAAGGCTTTGGAGGTGCTAACATTCCTCTGCGTGTCCCTTAGCTGCTCCACTGTCTTGCATGACTAACTCCTCCTTGTCAGAAAGTCATTTTCAGTTACTGTTGCTATGCTGTAAAGCTATATGCAGTGGGGTAACTCTTTGTATTATTTCTTTTTCAGCAAAGGTGGCTTACTTCGGAGGGACACGGTCATCTGGGCAAAGCATGTGGCCAGGCTCCTCTGTGTGGTTGCTGTGTCTGCTATCTTTACCGCTCCTCTCTCATCATCTCCTGTCCGGAATTCTGTAGCTGCTGCTAATGTATCCCTGGCACTTCTACTCTTTGGGGATGTACACAAACTGAGAAAAAAAACTGAAATGAAACTACGACTTCATCCATTACACCTTCTTTCTGGATATCTTAAATGTGCATCTCTTGTGTCATATGGACTGACCAAAAAGGAATGCCCGCTGGGAGCTATGGGGTGTGGACTCTGTCATGGCCGCTGTACTTAAGTGGTCAGCTGTTTTTTTGGAGCGAGCATCTGAGAGGACTATGGCATGAACTAGAGCCCCAGAAGGCAGAGACATGCACTGACTCAAGAGGGGCCTGTCCTCACCTTTGTCCCCCACACATCCACACTGTCTGATACCAGCGCTGGACTGAGAGGCTGAGGAAGATGGTGCTTTTGGTGTGATTCTGTGAATGTGTATACATACAGTAAGTGTCCCGCATCAAAACTACACCTGCACAAACAGACAGGCATCAGTGTGTTGACAGCAGGTAGGGCTGTCACCTCTGAAGTGTGGTTACCATAGGGATAAGGCAGATTTTTATTTATTTGCTATTGATGAAATATCATTATTACTGGCGTTAATCTGGTAATGATCATAAAACATAAAGGAACTGTTAAAGGCTAATAATAATATGTTAGGCCAACACAAATCTGAAGATCTACAAGTGATTTTAAGAATATAAAATGATACAATATTTTTCAACTTTCACTTTAATGAAATGGAGCACAATTATTAGAAAATAATGAGACAAGTATGAATTGTTTTTGGTAAAGCACAATGGCACATTTAAAGGCATTAAATGTTTAATTATAATATTGAGGTTGGACTGTACATGGTCCTCAAGTATGTAATTATGGATAGGCTATGAATACTGTTTTCACCTTAAGAATAGAGGTGTGAAGCTAACTGTCCTAATCCAAGTCTTTATTTATGTTATTTCAATATGAGAAAAAGAGAAAGTTTAGATGAAAAACCCTCACACATTCCATCCAGTACATAAATGTTGTTTTCAGTCTCCCTGTGATAGCGGTCCTTGAGAGCACACTACGGCCGCTAAGCACAATGCCACCTGTAAATAGTGACCATTTCATCTGAGATTCAGTCAGATGTGATTCATGTCTGGGGACTTTCAGTAAAAAAAACAGTCTCAGTGCATGAAACAAAGCAAACATTGGGTGGATGTATTCATTTTTACACTAAAGATCTTTGGAATTGTATTGACGGTGTTGATATGCCTTCTGAGTAAGCCAAAGAATCAGTTCTCTTGAGTACAAATGGCTTAAATTCACAAAGTAGATTCATGTTTTCATCTGTCAACATTTATGTCGAGGTATTTTGCACAGTTTGAATATTGATCCAGTCACAGTCCGTGGCCTCGTTTATTATAAAATCATCAGCTGCATGAACAATAACAACTTTGAAATGAACTGCTCACTGATGGCAGACCTGGCCCTTAATCACACTTTAAAACTATTTACTGAAGCATTTTTTTATTATTTGGAAGAAATGAACAAAAGCACACTCTGCAGTGTGACTGTCCACACTGCCCCCTGCCTGTACTGAAAAGTAATACAGGATCATTTAAGATCTGCTCTTGGTACTTTACAGTATGTCTTTTGAGGGCTGCATTGATGGTCTTTTACACCGTTTATTTTCACATACTGACAAGCTGTGCATATTGAATTGACATTACATTGATACAATACACCTGTGAAATGTATTGGGCTCACACAATGTAAGAAAGTTATTAAAGTTCTTAATTGGTACAGTTACATACCATGTTAAGTATTTTACCCTCTTGTCCACTTGAATCAAGGACTGTACAATGCTCAGTGCAAATATGCATTTACTTTGTAAGCAGAAACAGTGGAACTTAAGAGTGGAGCTGTGTTTGACAAAATAAAAGAAAACAATGTTGTGATGGATTACTCTTCTCAACCACTTCAGACATTCCTACAATTAAGCTGTATATTTGTGGAATGAATTAGAAACAGAATGTTACACAAACTGGGACCATGGAACATGACTAACTACAAAAACATAAGCACAAGTAATAATTACAGGGATGTACAGTGACAGCAAACGGGCACAGCCTCACTGAAAACACAATGGCCAGTGTAAAAGAAGCGTGAGCTCAGACCAGAGCATGAAGTGTCCCTCGGCACACTGGACATGACAGAAGATCAGTTATGGAGCTATGAAAATATTTGCACAGTATGGAAATGAGCAGTGGTGTAACAAGTGAGGACATCGGAAGAGAGAATCAAGAGCTGCCATTTTAACTGAGAAGAAAAATATGTTTTTATTACGAAGCATTTATGCAGAACACATCTAGCAACAAACATAACAGATGGGCTGTCAATCAGCCTATGGTTGAAATAAGTGCATGTCTATGCCAAAACTCACAGGGCTTTGGAGGACAAATGTTTATAAAAGTTTCCATGACTACTGGGTACAATGACTACAGTGACTCAGTGCTCACTCTAGTGGATGGGGCGTTATCTTATGCATTGGCTTGAATGTTTTGTAAGTTTGGTGCTGTTGTACTGTACTTTACTTACATAAGTGCACCAAGAACCCATTAGTAAATAACAAAATATCTGATAATTATAGTAAATAATATTATGAAAGCAAATTTAAAATATCATGTATTTTAACTGAAAGCTGAAATCTATCACTCATGTAACAGTACACTTCAGTGCTGATCCAGTCTCATGGGGAACGACTCAAAGTGACGCAGATCACTGGAACACGTCACCTCTTCTAATGAATTCAAGGAAGACATTATGCTCCCATTCTTACTACACAATGACACACAGCAGTACACTACCTCAACACAAGTAGAAATATGGAGATATTCAAATATATAACACATTACTTACTCCATAGACAAATGACCAAATTGTAGTTCATTGGCTCCAAAGTGCACTCTTACAGTTTCATAAATCTAGGCGTTCCTAATTGGACATTGCTGCTACATCACTATTCACAGTCAGTATTTGGCACACTTAAACTCTCCCCTGAGTATCCCTGGTGTCTCCTCTCTGCATACATTAACTGTAAAAGTTTGGACAAACAGAAAATAGGATAGAGCCAAAGGCTCAAAGATTCTGTCTTCGAAGCTTCTCTGCCACTGTGTCTGCTGGTTATAGGAAATATACAAATGTGTTCAAAAGTGATATTTTAATGTAACACCTTTTGAGAACACAGGAATAGCTCTGTATAATAATAATCATGGATTCATATAGTGCTTTTTTTTGGCGCTCAAAGGTGCTTTACAGAGCATTATTCATTCACTCCACACTCAGTGGTGGTAAACCGCGGCTGCCAGTCTCCATTGACCCCTCCAACCACCACCAACACTCACACACACACGACATTCATACTAGGCAATGTGGGTTAATTGCCTTGCCTAAGGACACAATATCAGTTTTTGACACTAGCACCCCACTGTGGCACCGGATTTTCCCAACAGTCTCCCAGCCAAGTACTAACCAGGCCTGGCCTTGCTTAGCTTCTGAGATCTGATGAGGTCAAGCTTTGATAAGCCGGTATGGCCACTACAAATATTGCAAATATAACAATATAAGAATATTACAGTCCATTATATAAAGCAGTCCATCAGCCCCAGGTTGGGTATCTGCACAGGGATGAAACATGAAGGCATCTGTAGGAGGAAACAGAGGCACAAGCACAACAGGCCCAGCTGCCACTGAACAACAACCATAAAAAGTCATTTTAGTCGGTAAACCAAGAGTTGAGCCAACACTGGTCTAATGATGTCCCCATAGAGGCGTTAACCTGGACCTGATACAGCTGTGCTGAGACTGCGCTGCTTCAGAACAGCTTTAGTGGCGCAGAAGCAGTCAGAGGATACTGGGAAAACTCATGTGTTTAATGTATTATTGTTAAGTATAAACAAAGGGGTTTACTTAAAGCTCATTCTCAATCACCTGCACTAGAGGGTGCTCTAGCTATATCACACTAACATGATACTGATGTGTTGTTTCTTCTTTAGTGGATGTTGTCTATTTGGTCAGATATCTCTGGACATACTCAATTTGTGGAAAGTTTATCCTGTCTATTCAAAGCAATAACAAAGCCTGCTGTTCCAGCTAATACAATACTTCATGACTGGTTGGCTTGTGCAGTTAGCTCTGTGTTCAGGGTAAATCTGCATGTGTGTAAAGGGCACAGTACTCTTTAAAGCACTGCAGTTTCCTTGCCATTGATGTTGTGCCATTCATTTGTCCACTGTAAGCCAGCATGCATAAAGCAGAGAGGAATGTGTACGTGCACACAGAGCCTGCAGCTGTGATGCGGATCACTGGCATCTTATTGCTGGGAATGAAAAGGATAAATAATCCAAGGTGCTCTGTGGTGGCTGTTTGATACTGAAGCCAAGAGCATGTGAACAGAGCATAGAACCACAACATCCAACAGAAGGACCAATTTGCCAGCATTCAGAGCAGCCTGACCTCGGCCACCTCACATGAATGCAGTCATTCTGTGAGAGCATGGAGCGCTGGCCGTCTCAGGAGGCGGCTGCTTTTCCTCTCCAGAGACCCAAAAGCTGCTGCAAAGACTTCTGACAGCAAACCCAGTTAAACAATGTGACTCTGCCCTAATCAGGTCTGTTGAGTCAGCCCAAACCAGCGCTGATTCATGAAACATAATGTAATAGAAAACTGAAATCACATTACACATGGATCGAATGACAGTTGTAGCAGCAGTGCCTGCTCTGCTTGTGCCCCTTAGACCCTGGTTCACAGAAGAAGATGCAGGAGATCTGCTCTCAGAACCTGGTGCTCTCATGTTTGAGCATGCGGATGCTGGTGAGTGTCCCGCTGCCCCTGTGCTGATACCCGTACGCCTGGCGCTGCCCCTCCAGTCACCGAGCGGTACTGCAGGCTGAAGACACACTGCTGCTGCTGGGACTGGAGCTGCTGCAGCCGTGGTCCTCGTACACACTGATCTCCAGCTGAGGGCAAAAGTCAAGGAGCGAGCACTACCATGAAGTCATGAGGCATTAAGGAGGCTCCTGCACTGAGCCATAGCAGGCCAATTCAATGTGATGGTCTACTGGACACAATCTTGGTCTCCTCTCTGTCCTAGGGTGGAGCAAGCTATTTAAAATTCCTTAACATAGATTGACTTAAGTGTAGCACAATGCAATAAAGGACAAAGTATCACAAGAACCAGTTGAAAAATGGGTAAATGTAGTGATTTGCAGCAATTATACATCAAGTTAACTGACAAGGCCTGACTTGGAATTGAACCTCAACACAAAGTACTGATACAGATATTTCTCTGTACACAATGGAATCAGCTGATTCCCATGGCTTCCACCTCATGACTCCACAATGCACTAAACGGGTATGGACATGTTACAACAGTAGCAGGTGGGTGAAGGATACAACGCGCATTCCTCTCTCTATGGGGTCTGTGAGGAGCAGGCCTCTTGGAGCATAGATCTTCTCATTCTGTTCCTGGATGTAGCCTGATATCTTCTTCAGCACCTGGCACAGGGCAGGAGGCAGACAGGGCTTAGACAGTCAGAGGAGCAGTTACACTTAATCCACATTTGATTAGAATCACAGAGACTTGATCAAAATCTAAATTCACTCAATATGAAGCTAAGTATTACATAATACAGACATTCCTGATGCTTAGGCATATAAAATTCTCTGAGGCGTCCAAGGATTACACAAACAAAGAAAAGCATCAACTATTGTGTATAATAGAATAGATTATCCCCATAAATATTTACTGAGGCAGGTTTAGTTAGACTGGTTAGACCACGCAATAACTACAGTCACTACAGTCACTTTTATTAAAATCATAAAACATAAAATAAACAACTTATTTAAATTCAAATCCAATGTAGAATACTTCAGTTTGTGGCACTGTTTGAAAATTAATTAAGCCTCAAAATCAGAATTAGCACTGAGACACAAACATCTCGCTTTCTAAACAAGTGTCCTCCAGTGAAGAATTAATTTTATTTGTGTATTTTTTAACATGTTGTCAGTGACATCCACCCACAGCTCCCTGTCCTACTGCCTCGTCTTTAAATATTTATTCATTTTAGCGTGACCCTGCAAAAACCTCACAGAGATACAATTGGACAGGAAGTAGTGACACTAACAGTGAGGTTGCTGGGCGCTACTGTGCACAGAGCCAATTATATGTAGAGTTGGTAGAAGTAAAAAAAAAATCTGTAATGTATTAGCACATGAGCGGTTTGTAGCAGGCCAATAGCTGATGACTGATGTGCAGCCATGCTCGAAGAACAACTGTTATCTAAGTAGCTTCATTAGCAGAGTTTATTCAGCTCTGTGAATGCCTCTGTGTTCACTTACAGCGGATGTGCCAGGCCTCTCCTGAAACCTGTCTCACCATGCCAATCTGAAGGACATGCCTCACTTGGTCACTGACAAGACTGACAAGCACTTAAAAAGCATTCATAATAGGAGGGAAACGTGGATTTTTATTAAATCCAGAGCAGCCCATGATCATTTTTGTTAATTTTGGCCACACAGAAGGACATGAAATAACTAAAAACTCAGCTACTGTAAGTAAATTGCCCTGCTCTACTCAAGAAAGGCGTTAAAAGGAAACATAATATCCATAGCAATTTTATTTTAGACTAATTTTGCACATCCACAGCCCTGTTTCCCTGCAAATGTATGAGAGGGAAGTGCTCTCTCTTCTTATGGACTGAAGCTAATGATGCACACAAGTTCAAAGCTTCATTTATGTCATTTAGTCTGGTGGTCAAATATTAGCTTGATATATACAGGACACTACTATGTAGGGCCAATTTATCACAGGCACAAACTTTAGAATGTTTTGTCCTGGATGTTTCCATTGTTTGAAAAAGTTTAAGTTACACTGTTACATAAAACTAAAACTGGACAAGTATCTCAGTGCAATACAAATAAATATCCCAATATTATGGCTGTGAAATGAATCATTTTAATTTAATTTTAATACTGATTATTGCTCCAGTTAAACTCTGTTCTGAATGAAATGGGCAACTCCAAACATAAGCCAAAACTTTACTAATTAATCATAAGACTTCAATAACCTACACTGCACAGATCGAATTTCGTGACACGATAAATATGACCCCGAAGCTGAACTGAATGCCAGTAGCAATCATGTTCCATTGACAGACCCTGCCTGTTGTTAGCAGTGTGTGGCCTCTTTATCAGTTGGACACGTGCGGACTCCACTTGGGTGGTTGTTGGGTGGTTCTTTCAGATCCCCATCAGTCAGAATGCACTCAGATGGTAAACAATATGTATGTGACTGTGTGTGAATAGAGCAGGACCCAGATGAAAGCTACTGAGAGAAGGACAGTTCTGCATGGCTTCAGCTCTGTTTTATACTGTAGCTTTGGACTGCTTCATCTTTGTGCTCTACCAAAGAAATGTTTACAAAACACAGGACGAGACCGAGATGGAGGCGATTGCAGACAGAGATGAGGACACACGAACGCTTTCCAAAGGAGTACTGTGTGCATCAGAAAGAGTCAGTCAGAGAATACAGTTATAAAATGTGTGTTACATCTTTTTTCTTGTGTTTTTGATAAATGAGTTCTGAGGAAGATATTGGCAAGTTGTTTTAATTTTTTTTTATTTTTTATTTTTTATGCCCAATCATGATCATGAACTCAATTCGTAAAAGTAAAGGGTACAACATTATAATAACTACACCTTACTCCTTTAGGCTCTTATATTATGCAAAATTGACTCTTGTGAGCTTTAAGCCATGTTAGATTGTTGTAACCTCATCAAAACCATACCTGAAGTTGTGTTTTATTTAATTCACTCATGTCTGAGTAATCCTTTATTATTAGTCTGTCTACATCTCCAAAGCTCCAAATGCTCTGTTCCACCTTATGATGTCATGAAGTGGTAGTTTTCAACAGGCACCTTTTACCTTTTTTTAGTAATAGTTTAGTAATCCCAGAGCTGAAATGATCCAAATGATTCTAGTGAAGGTGTATGATGCTCCAATATGTATAAAAACACACTGTATTACCACATGACATCACAGGGTGGAACACTTTGTTTTCTGTTCGAGAGAAGAACTCTAATTATACAAGAATATAAATATACAAGAATTGCATGTTAAACATGTGCGACTTAAACAAAACATAACTCCAGGCATGTTTTTGATGAGGAAACATTATAACATCAATCAGAAAGTAGTGTAATGTGGCCCCTTTAATGGAACACCAAGAAAAGCTAAACTCAAAATGAGCAAATAGCAAATAATGATTCAGGTTTAGTAAGTACTTCAATAACACCCTAACCTAAGTATTTCTTTAAGCTTTATTAAAATAGTAAATAGTGTACTTATTATAAGTTACCAAGAAAAGTAAAAAGAAAACTTAAATCTACCCCTATTTTAAACAACAAGTGAGATTCTGTGCATTTGAATATACAGAATAAAACATATTTTAGTGTGTAGAAGTCACACATGATGCCAGATTTACCCAAAAAGTTAATATTATTAATCTTTCACACATTGAACAACAGGTTAATGTAATGATTACTGTGTCCAGCCTAGAGAGATATTAACAACCTCTTATAAATAATATTGCAAACTAAAGTTGTTATAGTTTTGCAGAGCTTCAGCTCCTTGTGTGAGTTTCCACACTGGTCTCTCCAGTCTCTAATGACTGCCAACAAGTGGCCACAGTCCTCACAGGCCAATGAAGTTGACCTCCATTAGCGACAGAGCTTTTATGTGTAAGAATGCATGCACACTTTCTCTGTGCTGCTCCTGTTTCCTCACACAGTCCAAATACATTTAGGAAATCCAATAGTGTTGTGCTGATGAAGTGGCCTGGTCTAAACTGCAGATATCAAAGGCTGTTCCTGTGTTAATGTTTAATGCATTAGCTATGGCCTGGGAGCAGCTTTGGTGACTCTCATTGAGATAAACAGGCTGGTTCGCTGATGAAGAGCTGTTATTTTTGTACTTGATACAAAAGATTTACAGGAAACAGAAAAGTGTTCTCCTCTGAGGCTCCTTAAAGGAAGATATTTCATCATTACGCCCGCAAAGCTGTCCAATGGGAAACCATGTCCTATTTAAATGAAGCTTTTAGGGTAAAACCATTTGTAACAAACACAGGCCAGGTCTGTTCTATCGATCAGATTTGAATGGCCAAAACTATTTACGCTCCATTCAATTGCAAAAGTGTATTCTAAGTTTTCACAGTGCAGAAATAATTGCTAGAAAATCCATTATGAGTCCATTACCTACAAGACTAAATATATTAAGAACATGCTGTGTGTTTAGTGTGAGAAGTACCTTTTCGTATCTCGTCTCCATGCACAGAAAGACGAAATAAGCTGTAGCACAGGCCAGGCATCCTTCCATGTACGACTGGCCTCCGATTTTTTCAGCTTCTACATAATAAGAGTTCAAGGTCTTCACGGTCTCCTCCAGCAAACTCCGCTCGATCTACTTACAAACACAAATGAAGAGACATACAATCATGAGAGATGATGTTAGGGGGAGCGGTGGCTCAGTGGTTAGGACATATGCCCACCAACCAAATGGTTTGGCAGCCTTGGTTCCTTCAGTCTACCTTAGGCCAACTGTGTGGACTGAATGAATAAGCATTGTAAGGCATCGTGAATGTGCTGTATAAATCCAAGCATATTCAAAACCATAGATAATTTTGCAGAAATCTATTTACAAGTTACTCATTTTATTTGTGCTTCTACCACTCCTCCTGGCTTTTGCCCCCAACATTGCATGAACCGGCTTGTCTGGCAAATCTAGAACCATATCTCTCTGTATCTTTTATACAGTTTGATATCAGTCTGGTCCCCACACTCTCAGTTGCGTCTCAAGCCCGACCAAACATGATCGTGCAATCACATTTGTGTTTTTTTCAGTGATACGTATGAAACGAAGGAGCTCCAGTTTATCTCACCTCAGATTAACGATGTTTGTGCTTTGCTCATTGATCCTGCAAAACGCAATGTTTTTCAGTCACCTGTGATATTTTTTTCCGATATGGATGATCATGTGTTTCCCTGATTGGCTAATCCACCTGTCAATCAGGCCTATCTAAAAACAAGGAGATTCACCGGTGACTCACATCAGTGTTTTCCGAATCCCTGGCAAAGAATTGTCATCTTTAAATGTGACACTATCCCAAGCTCGTCTGACATACTTTTTATAATGCATTTTTAAAACCATCACACTAGCTTTTACCGGGTTTCCCAATTGATTAATGTGCAACTGTCATTTATAACAGTCAAAAAAGAGTTGAAATGCTGGCGAATGCTGTGAAAGAGCTCCCTGTGAGCTTTAAACCTGCATGCCTTCAGACTGACTCAAATGTAGTCTCCTGAAAATCCCCCACACCATCACTCACTAACGCTAATATAACAAACTAAATGGGGCATATCACATATTCTTCAGCTGTGGCCAAAGTAAATGTGAAGTGTGAACACAAAAGCAGTTTTCTGTCCAGATTCATTTTTAGCCTCTGCTCACTGAACAAAGCTCTAGTTTAGCCGTTTAGTTTTTCCCCTGATAATAACATGACTAATGACTTTATGGACATTAAGTATAAAATATAAAGCAATATTTCTCATTGCAGTGTCTCATATGGAGCCATCTGTTGGCTATAAGCTTTGGTACATGGCTGTGACCACACACTCACCCGGTTGTCGAGCTCTGAGGGGAACTTGGACTGGAAGCGGCAGATTGTTCCCTCGCTGTAGTCCCTCTGTATGAACACTTTTGTGGTCAGAGACGCGCTGTGCCTCAGCTCCTGCAGGTTATGGAACTGCACAGAGGAAGAGGGGAAGAAGAAAACATTATAACCAATTGTATTCACCTTAATCCGGAAGTTGCTGTGGGCGCCGCCATTAGTATTCAGATTGTATTATTTTGCATGGGGCTGCCGATCCTTACAGCAAATAAGTTCTATAGGGACCACAGAGCCGTTTTAAAGCCTCCCAGAGAATCGGTGCATTGCAGACTTGTTGTTGCACATAAACATTGAACATTTTAGACAAATCAAACCAACTTTTCCCAAATTCTTAATTGAAATGAATGGGATTCCTACTTAACCGGAAGTGCCACGACAAAGAAAGTGCAGTTTAGGAGCATTTATGGCAAAAGTGAGCGGGGCTGAATAATAAGAGTTTTCTAAATGTGATTAAAGGTTAACTAAACACAGAATCTTTGTGTAAGTGAAACAGTTACAAGACAATACAATAACAATGCAAACATGGGAAAGGCAAGAGCGGATTTGTTTTTTCCTTCAAAGCCCATAATGCTGCAGTTTATGTGCTTAATACACTGCCCCATTTGAAATACTAGGTTTGTGCCAATTTAAACTTGTGCTATGTTTACATTATAATCTATAATCTGCTAGATCTACTACATCTATTAGTAGTCATAATACTGGTGATGCATTAATATTTTAAAATTAGGTTTAATATTGCTGTTTGCTTGAAAGCTGTTTTTTTATTAGAAAATAGACTAAATACTGTGTCATAATCCTAAAATTATATCTTGAAATCATCTCCCGACCCCCAGCAGGGCAGATCCCGACCCCACTTTGGGACCACTGTATTAAACTGTTGAACTATGACGATTGTTAGTTGTCTGAACTGGCAAGCCAATAGCATTAATCAGAGCTGTGTTGAGTGGTAGACTACGTTTCACTGCAAACAGTCACTCCCCTGGGAGCAACATAACAGAGAAGAGGTAGGTCAGAATAAACTGTCCCCTGTGGAGCAAAATGAGTGTCCTCCAGAGTCCCGTTGTTACAGAGACAGAGGGAGCAGTGCAAAATATAGACAGTTTCTTTCAATTTTACTCCATTATGAAAAATGTCCTTTCAGCTCTGATCAAGGCTTTTGTTCAGAATATTCATTATGGCCAAGATGAAACTGAAAGATCAAAAGCGATATTGTAATATGCAGCATTACATTCTTTCAGAGTCTATTTCTGGGTACAGTTGGCAGCTGATTTTTCCTAAAGGCAGGTTGGAGGTCTGTTTTAAAATGGACAGTGTGCCTCAGAGCAAAGCCCTGCTGAAGACTGCACACAGAGCTGGAGTGTCGTGGCAAGTCTTGTGTTATTATTCATGTCAGTCACTAGTGTGCTCAGTCCCTTCAGTTCCTCACTAATAATGATTTGGTCATTGAAGTCTGTAGAGAACTCAAAGATAGCAGCCATGCCTGGTTTTGCTCAGAATGAACCTCGGCCATGTAACGTGGCCCGTGTCCAGCCTAGTGGGACGTCCTGGCACATGCAAGGCTGCTGACCGAGTGTGTCTTTGCTCAGCAGAAAAGCCAAGAGTCAGAACTCCCTCAAACCAAAAACAATGTCTCTACGTTTCATAAACTTGGACTCCCAATAGACACAGCACACTCTCCCAAGCCTATTTTAGCACAGGTCCAATACCATTGTGGTGGAGGGAGTCTGAGCTCACATCCCAAACTTTAGAGCTGAAGAAATCTCTTTGGCCCAAGTAGGACACTTACTTACCTCCCTCAATGTGATTTATTCAGATACAAAATATATGGGCACTTGTGCAACTCTCACAGACCTGGGCTTTCTTGTGGTCAAAGTCCTTAGCAGGCAAACCTTCTCTGAGTGCTTATGTTTCCTTTGCGTGGGATCATCTATTTCTGTCTCCATAACAGAACCCTGCAGACAGCCATGTTCAAGTGTCATACTGATGATCACGTGGGAGACGATTAGGCAGCTCTGTACTGTGCCACTGTCTGCCCGACGCCCACTCCACGAATCTGTGCCAAGTGCAGTTTCTGAAAGCACTGAAACCAATAAAAACTGAGGAGACAGGCAGGCGGCGTCAGATGTAGTCAAGAGAGACATGGAGTCCAGGTGTGCATAAAAATAACAATGCAAAACACTTGTACATAGTGTTGAGTGCAGCAGACATGAATGTGTCAGACCAGTTCCATAGACCTGTCAGTGCCTACACACACAGGGACATGGGAGCTCTGCCATAGGACACAGTCATCACTACAGCCTGCTCCACGGCACTCACTGCTTCACCATTCCTCATTATGTCAGCTCTCTCTTGTTCATTTTGGCTATTAAGAGCACGATTTACTATCAAAATAGTATGCCAAACGTCTGTGAATCATTAAAGTTTAGACAAAGTGGACAAAACTGTAGGCTGTGTATGAGAGCAAAAGGGACTGTGGTTGGAGCAGAATAGATGCAGCGTTCTGTTGATGACTTTGCTCAACACATTACTCCTGGCCGGGACAGGGCTCGCAGTCTGGCAGCAGAGTGGACATAACTAATCCAGGATATTACACAATGTGCAGATTGCAGGCTGCTCACAGCCTCGTCACTGCTGACTGTGCAGAGTGTCGTGGAATGACTTTTACTATAATACCAGGAGACAAGAGAAGAGGGTGAGAGAGATATGAGAGAGATATGAGAGTTAGAGAGAGAGAGATGTGAGAGAGAGATAGTGTGTGTGAGTGAGAGTGAGATATGAGAAAGGGAGAGAGAAGTATGAGAGAGAGAGAGAGAGAGAGAGACAGAGATGTGACAGAGAGAGAGAGAGAGATAGGTGGTATGTGACAGAGAATGAGATATGAGAGCGAAAGTTATGAGACAGAGAGATATGAGAGGGAGAGAGAGATGTGAAAGCAAGAAAGATAGTGTGTGAGAGAGAGAGTGACATATGAGAGAGAGATGAGAGTAAGAGGGAGAGTGAGAAAGAGAGATTGAGAGAGAAGAGAGAGATGAGACAGAGAGATATGAGGAGAGAGAGAGAGATGAGACCATAAGATATGAGAGCAAGAGAGAGGTATGAGAGATGAGACAGAGAGGGATCTGAGAGAGAGAGAGATGAGAGACAACAAGATGAGACAGCGCGATATGAGAGGGAGAGAGAGTGAGAGATGAGAAAGAGACAGTAAGAGAGACAGAGTAAGACAGAAAGAGAGAAATGAGAGTGATATGAGACAGTGACAGAGAGAGCGATAGCGTTTTGAGAGAGAGAGAAAAGAGAGAGAGATGCTATAACTGCAACAGACTTGAGATCAAGGGGAAAAGAATATATGTATAGACTTATTTGTTTCAATCATCACGTGGAAAAAACAAAACTTTAAAAAAATGTATGTGTTTGTTTTATTAGTTCATTTCCATCTGAGTTTATTTTCATTTAAATATGTTTAATGTAGCCTGTCAGGTGCAGCAGCCATAACAATTATTTACTCTTCCACTGTCCATACTAATGGGGAGTCTTATTCTTGTCACTCTGTGTGCAGTGAAGCTGGTGTGTCTCCGTCTACACTTCTGCAAACCAAATCAATGCATTCAATGTTGGATCAGCCACTTATACAGAAATGCTTTGTTAGCTGCCAACTGCCGGACTTGTCTATAACTCTTACCCCCTCAGGTCAAGCTTATATCTCTACAGCCATTTTGTTGAACTGATACTCTATAAATGGGACAAATGTTTTTTTTAAAAGCAGATAATGAGATGAAAGTGTATGTGTGTTGGCGACAGAGATGGAGTTGCCATAGTTAAATACTGGCTTTCGAAATAATGAGGTACTTTTACCAATGTGAAGTCTAAGTGCTCTGAAGTTGCATAGAGGTAAGTGCACGTCTCCCTAGTCTGGCCATTAACATGGTAATGAAGGCACGTCGGGTCTTCAGTACAGATATTATCAAGGGCACAAGGTAAGGAGGAGGCTGCGCTATCAGACAATATTGAAGCTAAAAATACACGAGGAGTCACCAGTGTATCCTGATGGGTCTGCCTGGAGGAGCCTCCTTCGCCCACTGCTGTCAGATATGAAACAGAAGAAGTCAAGCTGAGTGCAAATGTGTGTTTAAGCTCTTTTATATATATGTATCTCTATCAGAAAAAAAACCCAAACTAAATGTGGATCCAGTCATTTCAATGAGGGGCTCTGGCGGACGCAGACTCTCTCCATGGTGCTGACTGCAACACCAATTTGACAACTGGCTCCTATTGAGGGTGTCTCTGTTGGAGCAAAACTGCAGAACTTTTTGTCTGTCAGAAACAGAGCACATGATGACTTCAAATTCAGATTAAAAAGCACCCAATTATACAGTTGTGCATGTGTTACAGTTGGTGGTGATGCAAAGTTATAGCACGCGCAAAACAAACGTAAAACAGTGCGAATCCAAACAGACTGAAGCGCATAATTAGCTAAGTGCCGTCGTAAATTGCGCTAATTAATTAAGGTGACATTGACTTCACCGACTAAAAACACGAAGCACAACAACAAGCATCTCACAGCTCTGCAAATGCACGCCAACAACCACACAAGTCTCTCCACCGCGCGCGTTTGGAGACTCACAAACGATCATGCTTTTACCTCTGTCGCCATGTTGCCAGTCACGAGTCTCCGCGCAGCTGTGGTCCACCGCTGTTGCCCTCTTGCTTGTGTAGGTGCGCGGTGCGGTGTGGGACAGCGCTCTGGAGACTGGAGCCAAGCGGAAACCGTGAGGAGCGTGTGGCGCGAGCGAGTGTGCGCGCGGACGTGAGCGGCGCGCGTCACGCAGGGTTCTGGGGCGCACAGGGAAATGTTAATGTGCTGCATCTCTAACAACATGGGAATGGGTGGATTTGTGCTCGGGTTTGTGCTTGAAGGGGAAAGCTTTATGTTTTGTGTATTATTGAAAGGTCAAAAATGTAAAGTAAAAGCCAAAAGTAAAATCTGTCAACACTAACAAAGCCACTAAAGACGGTGAGGGACAGATCTTAGCCAGAGAAAATAAATGGTTTGAGAGGGGAGTTAAAGAAGCTATTTTTTGGTTTATTTAGAAACACAATCCTTCCTTGAACAGGAATAGGGACCTGAGACATCACCTTTACCCCATAAATACCTCCATCCTCAGACCCAAAGCAAACAAAGGAAACAAGGAGAACCATGGAGCTAGCCAGAATGCCAATAAGAGTAAAAGCAGCCATTAAGCGTTGAATGAATATGCTAAGTATGACTCAGGCACAGTGCACAATTATTTTAGCTACATACAGAAACTATAAAACATAAGCTGTTTCCAATTTCATTGTAGTTAGCTCCTCCCTTTAGACAGAAATATAAGGGCAGTGTCGCACCAGCCCTCTTGAACCAGAACTGAATAAGGCACCCTTGGGATGAAAAAGCAATCGAAACCTCTTTCCTCTTCCTCCTTCCTACCAACTTTTTTGTTGTCCCCCTTTAAAACAGCCCTTTTGTATTCTTTTGGCCTTTTTTTTTACTGGTGGATTCAGACCTGGAACGACTGAGGGGAAATTTTACAAACGTTCCAAAAATGTCAACTTTTTTTTTTCCTTTTTCATTCTGGTTGAGGGGTCAATCATCTCAGCTGCCCGTCTCCACTGAGAATGCCCTCTTGCCTTTTACTGTTTTTTTTCAACACATACAGCAAGTGCCAACTTTGTTTCTATGTTTGTTCATGAAGAGAGAGCGATATGACAAAACAGGCCCAATTTTACAGGTGCAGAGGCCGCTCAGAAATGTTGTGTTTTTTTTTTGAGCCTATTGAGCCAATAAAAACCGTGTATTAAAAAAACAAAAAAGCAAGAAACAGACAGGTGTGTAGTGCCACAACGTGTGGAAAAACGATTCTTAGGCAAGACATAAAGCATGTTTTGGAATAATAAGCACGTAGTTGAAAAGGTTTTTCCCTAGTGGTAGCTTTTTAATAAAACAAAAGCTATTCCTTCCAATTATCCTGAAGTTGCCATGCAACAGATTCTTCTCTCTCTCTCCCCTTGCATAATGCCTGGCTGCTTCAGCTTCGTCTGCATTCCCCTGGTTTGCCCTCTAGAAGATTGTGGCGCTATCCACTTTCATACTCCACCTCCCCCCTAGATATTTAAAATGGTGATTTAAACTTTTTTATGAGAGTTCCATCCAACCGAATCAGGTTAACCTTTTGACTGGTATGGGCCTCATCTCTTGGTCTGCTACGAACTACTCTGCCATTTTGCCTTTGCTTTTGATGTATAGCAAAATATCCTTTCCACTCAAGACCCCGTGTAGTTTTTTTTATTTAACAATTGTTACAATGTTTGGTTTTTAAAACTTTGCAAATAGCATAGCAGAATCAAAGCCTGCCCCTATACTTCCTGAAAAAAAACCCACTAGAATGAGGGATGATGCCTTTTGAATGCCATACAAAGGGATGAGAAATAGTGATTATCAGTTCTTTTTATTTGGTTGTTTTTTAATTATGTCACGTTCCACTACATCGCCCCCACTCCACTCACTGCTTTGACAGCATGGAGTTTTTCTGACGATTGTGCTCCAAATAGATCCCTCCTGCCCTGGTCCCAGAACTTTACCACAGTTCCCCCCTGAGGTAGCTTGGGATCTACACTCCTCTCCTACCTGGCAACACCGTACTTTGGAATCTTACAAGACCACATATAACAAAACAAGATCTGTATTGGCCACAAAGACCCATGGCAGCTTTCAGGCTCTTATGAATGGAAACAGAGATCTCAGAAAATAGGAATGGAAGGATCTCTAAACAAAAAACGAGAATTAATGCAGAACTATGGCGAGGTTTGCCCAGGATCCCCTCCCGGGTGCCTGGGCCTTGTTCAAGAATTGCCTTGATAGAAAGATGGCTATCTACTACATGCTGGCAGCGGTTCCCAGAGCCCCAGAGCTTGCCATATATCACGCTGGTGTGTTTTTTTTTTGTTGCCATCTCCAATTGTGCTTGGAAAGCCTCCTAACCATCTTCCCCTAAACATTTACACTCTCATAAGCCTTGCTCCACATGTTATACTATATAGTATTCCCTGCTTAAAAGTCCCATAAACCATACATCAGTGGTGATCTCCTGTACCAATCTTCGACTTTCTCGATAAGTGGCTTTGGTTTTGGTTTCTTTTTTTTTTTTTTTTTTGTGTTTTTTTTTTTTTTTTTTTTTTTTTTTTTTTTTTTTTTTGCTTTTTTTTTTTTTCTTGTTTTTTTTTTTTTTTTTGTTTTTTTTTTTTTTTTTTTTTTTTTTTTTTTTTTTTTTTTTTTTGTTTTTTTTTTTTTTTGTTTTTTTCTGTTTTGTTTTTTTTTTTTTTTTTTTTTTTTTTTTTTTTTTTGTTTTTTTTTCTCTGACTGAAGACTTCTTTTCCGCCTTTCTCTTGTTCCCTTTTTTTTCTTGGTTTTTTCCTTTTTTTTAAATTGTTTTGGGTTCTTCTTTGTCTTTTTTTTTTTTAATTTTTTTTTTTTTTTTTTTTTTGTTTTTTGTTTGTGGGTCAGGGAGGAGGGAACGGCAAAGATGGCTGTTTCAAGAAAAGGGAAGGGGGGCGAGATCCTAGTGGTTTTTTTCTTTTTCCCTGTGTGCCCTAGGGACGTTGACCGCCATGCGCCCGCCCCCCCCTCCCCAACCCTGGGACGTCCTTCCCGTTCTGCTGTTGGTCCGTGTGGCTCTGTTTCTCTCTTCTCTCCTTCTCTTTACTCTTCTCCTCCCTTCTTCTTCTTACTCCACACCTGGGCGGTTGGTTGTACCCTGATTACAGCTTGGAAACAAAAAACTAACCTGGATCCCTTTTCCCATCACGTTCCCTACAGTAAAGAAGCCCAGGTTTTTTTTCATCTACACCTCCTCAATAGTTTTGCCGTTGATATTCTTTCCAGTTAGTAGATGTGTTTGGCTTACAAGACAGTTAACATTTCCAGTGTGTTGAAATCATAATTTTCCTTTGTTTCTGTGGTCCATGGTGGCCTCTTGTCGTTTTAATTTTTCCTGGAAGCTGTGGTGCCTGCCCTGTTTCTCCCTTCCGCCTTGTCTGTTCTGTCTGGCGTCCTTTCTGCTTGCGCAGCCTGATACTTACCCAGACCCACCCACCCGCATTTACCGTGATCGATCATCTACAAATTCCCAAGAATGGAATTTGTGGACCAGATTTTAACTACTGCTTTACTGCTCCTTTTTAACTACTGCTCTTTCCATCGCAGTCCTGCCAGTGCGAATACACATTAAATCAACACATTTCATCACAATGGCAATTATAAGCCTACAGTTTTTTTTTTTTTCCCAAACCATTAACGTTTTTTTGGTCATAAAATTAACAATAAAATGTCACCATTACCTGCATTATGTTTTTCCTATATTCCCCCCATACAAAATAGTTAAAAAAAAAAGTTTTATTCGCAGTGTTTTTGGTCCATGAATCTTTTTATTTAGGGCTTGGTTGTAAAAAATAAGAAAACAAACCACAATTAAAAAAAAAAAAAACAAAAACTATCCTTTTTTTGTTTTTTTATGCATGGTTTTTTTGATGTTTTGATGATTACTTGCAAATGATTAATGAATGAAAATTTTAATGAATGGTGTTTCAACAAGCCACTAAAAAGAAGTCCCCTTTTATTTTAACAAGTAACAACTCCCCCTGCATTGGTAAAGGAATGAATTCAACCAGTGTTGGGCCACCAATGTGGGTAAAAAATTTGTGTCCCTTGTTTTTTTTTTTTTTCCCTCTGTTATTTTCTGTACACTTACGACCTGGGCTGGGTCCTCATTGAACCAAGAATGTCCTTTAAAAAAAAAAAAACAAGTAAAGTGGTTCCTGGGCTAGAATGCGCCAACAATCCAACATACCAATGTGGGTCCTTAAAAACCAACATTTGTTTTTTTTTTTTTAAGTAGAAAAATGAGAGGAACTACTGAAAAACTTCACACACTTTTTTAAGATACAAGGAATAGTTTGTTTGGCGTTGTGAATGCCTCTATTCCTCGCCCCTTCATTCGTTTAAAATTGGTTTTAGTTTTTATTTGAAAGCCACAACAACATATTTTTGTTTTTTTCACGGTCGGCTGCATAAGTAAAAGTTTACGGTTTTTTTTGTTTTCTGTTGTTTTGCCTTAACATGACTTGAATAAAATAGAGTGTTTTTTAGGGAAAAGCCCTCAGAGACAGAACCCTCAAGAAAATAAATATAGGTTTTGTTTTAAAAATAACTTTTCCTCATGGCCTGAACATGGTGAATCCTGAGCGTAAATTGGAACAGTGGTAATGAAGGAGAGTGGGTTGAATGTGCACTTCAAGCATAAAATATACTAACTTTTTGACTCATTGTAACTGTGGGGTGGGCAGTTCCCAACCCAATCAAACACACTTGGCCTTAAATATTTTCAATAAAAGGATGAGAAGCAAACCTATTTTACTATATTAAAAAAAATAAACCCCAATATGGCCCTACCGTTTTTCGACCATTTCAAGGAGAGGTCCCCCCCCCCCCTTTAAAGACATTTTTGAAAGCAGAACTTTTATAAAATAATGTGTTTTCCTCAATACGCTCACTTTTGAGGTTTTTATAATCCCGATTTTGATTCCATGTTTTTGAGTTTTTATTCCCTCTATTTATCCCAGAATATGAAGGCTCATGTGTGCACCGAACATTTTCCTCCTGTCCCCTCTCACCCTACCCCATAATCCCCCTGGCCCCACTGCCTACTTTTTACTATAGATTTTTATTTTTTTGAATTTTCAATTTTTTTTGTAAATGGAACTCAAACAATGCCTTTGTAACCCTTTTTTTTTCAACATAAAACACCTGTGCTGGTTTGCTACAGTGAAAAATTCCCACCACAAAGAAGGTGAGGGCCTAATCCACTTTGATTTAGTTTCCGAACTCCCAATACTTGGTGATGATCCACGGTGTTTGTTTTTTTTTTTTTCCTGTACCTTGTGGTTTGGTCTCCTGCTTGTTTTTTGTTTGCCTCGTGGGGTTTCTCCCCTTGCCCCCCTCCCCTCACCTGCCCCTGACTCCAGAGCTGGCCGGAGTTTTCCCTCGCTCCCCACTGGCGCCTATTCCATCATGGCAATTCGCCCCAAAAACCCTGGGGGGAGGATAAGATGAGGTGTGGGCCCAGAGACAAATTCATTGGGTCAGATCGTCCCCTCGTGTCCCAAGGGAAAAATCTTTGATTTTTTGTTTCCCTAGCTCATAATTTTTTTGCTCTCCGTTTTTTGCCTCACACTTTACCGGAATATTCTTCCCCCTGCCTCCTCTCCAAGAAGTTCCTGCTTTTCCCGGTCCCCCCGTCCCAGCTTCGTCGTTCCTGAATCCGGCCCCTCTGTTTCCTGCTTCGACGGTTTTCCTGGTAGATCAGTCCTCGTTTTTAACCTTCAGCCCTGCCTCGCACCCTGTTTTTCCCCCTCTGCTTCTGGCCTCTTCCCCCTGCTCCCAGTTTTTTCCCAACACCCTCCATCTCCTGACTCCTGCTCCCCCCCCTCCTTGTCGTTTTTTTCCCGGCTTTTTCTTGGATCCGCCTTCGCAACCGCCGGGGCCCCCCCCCCTTCCTTTGCTTGAAACATCTACTTTGGTTTTTGTGTTTTTAATTGAAAACACTTATTGTTAAATAAAACTGTTAAAACTTTTCCCTCGATCCTGGGCACATCTTGGGTCCCAACCCCGCCCTGAAATTTTACAAACACAATAACTTTTAAACATATAGCACCAGCCCTTTGTTTGGATGTGTTTTGCCATTTCATCCCATTTCCATTCATTTTCAATTATATATAGGCTTCTTTTTAACAAACAAATGTTTTTGAAAAAATATATTGGGGAAAAAACTCCTCTTTCCAGCCCCAAACTCAATAAATGTGTAAAAGTGTGGGAACCTCCCTTTGAAAAGGTTTTTTTATGTTAAACCTTGCTTTTTTTTTGAAGGTGAAACCCCCCTTGATCAGTTTTTTTTTTTTGAAATGTTAAAAAAAAACTTTGACCTGTTGTTTTTTAAGATTTTTTTTGTTATAACTGTGTTTTTGTTTTTGCAAATTTCAATTTTCCAATAGAGAAAAATGTGCCAAAAGGTCAAATGCCAGCTCCCATCGAGGGCCTCGGAGCTTACAGCTTCAAACTGGAGCCGAGTTGTTTTCACATTTTGGCCAATTTCCGACTGTCGAGTTATCATAGCAACCGAAGAGCCAGATTATTGGAGCGAGGCTTTGTGAAAAGGTAACGCCCCTTCCAACCTGCCTGCACCACTCGCGTTTAGAGAGAGGAAGGCAGGAGCAGGCCTTAGCTAAAACACTGGGGTCAATCAAATCAAACCTGTTGCCCATTGGAAAAAAAGCGGAGGAAAAAGAAAGCCAGTTGTGAAAAACATCATAATGGCAACGTACAATTGACAAAATTACATATGTCTAGTTTAAAAAAAAAAAAAAATATGAAATAAATACCGAAAAAATCATTGATACACAGCAGGTTGTCCCAGAAAGCACTTTGACTAAATCATTAGGTGAAATATAAAAAATAAAAAAACAGCTGTATGACATTAACGGCGAACTACCTGAACTTACTATAGAACTAAATACTGCACTCTGTACTGCCATCAACAACCAAAACACTCTGAATACTGTTTTTTTATTTACTAATTACCCCAAACTTACCCCAAACCCCCCCTACCCTACCCCACCACTTAACCCCCTCTGGGCAAGCTCAAAGCAGCTGAGTTTTCCCTGCTCCATGATCATTCCCAGAACAAAACAGTGTCCCCAAAGTATGAGCGCCTGACCCTTTTGGCCCCAACCACACACAGGGCCAAAGTGAAGTGGAAAACAAATCAAGGGCCCACCCACAGCCTGGAACAACACCATGTAGCACAGTCCACTCAAATATATTTTTAAAAAATTAGGAGTGTTTGTTTTTTGGTCTTATGAAATATGACTTTTTATGCTATTTCTGGTACATTTATTATTGTAAATGTACTTGTGTTCTCTTTTATTTAACGTTTATATGAGTGGGAGGTACCATGGTGTGCCCTGCGTGCAACGTGGCAATACTTACCCGGGAATGTTGAACCCTGTGTCCACTTTCCTCCCTTATGAAACCCAAGCCAAGGTTTTTTTTTTTCCAGAGAGTACACCATGTAGATCCCAAACGTAAAACTAGTCTTGTTCTGAAATATAAAAAACCAGTTATAGTTTCCCCGAAACGCACCTTCCTTGAACTAGTCTTTGTCTGAAACATATTAATAGGTGACATTCTGTTGAGCTGCTTCTGTATAAGTACTGGTCTTTTTTTTTTCTCTTCCTTTCTCTCTTCTTTTCTCTTCTTTCGTCTGAACATCACTACTGTCTCTTCTTCCACTCACACAATAGGTGAAAAATGTTTTGAACTTGAAGTCTCGTAGGTTGTCGCGCGGTTGCCACAGCAAAAAGAAACTGGGTGTGCTATTGAATTCCACCCCCACAACTTCAACCAAAAGTGGAGGATCCCTGTCAAACACAAACACGAACACTGTCACAAGAGAAGACCAGAAGTATATTCGCTTGGAAAATACAAAGCATATAAACATCTCAAATGTATTGGACATTCTAGAGAGTAAAGCTACATAAACAGAGACCTTGTTCTATTTAGTCTGCTTATAAATGTCCCACAAATCAGTCGCCCTTTAAAAACGAGTTATTGGGTGTCCAAGTATGGAAAAAACCCTGGTTGTCCTCAGTCCAGGTCAATGCAAGATAAAACCCCGCTGCGTGAAATAAGGCTCAGGTTGGTTGGTACTGGGAATTAAGTTAACTATGTAATAAAAAAACTGATTTCAGGATGCAGATGTTGTTAATCTACAGAAAATCAACTCCAAGAGCTCCGGTTATGGTACCAAATAGTAGAGGTGCACAGTAGCTAGAAGATCTAGGCCACAGACTGTGTAAAGAAGTGGACTAAGAGAATGTGACGTCACCCATAGTGTTCGGCTCCGTTCAAATGAAGCTCATCGAGGCGAGCAGTTATAGCAGCAAATTTAGAGCTGCGTTCCGACCGTGAGTATCCAAAAAAGACCAAAGAGCCAATCCGGACGGAGGCTGTTAAAGGTAATGCCCTTCCCGCCCACACCGCTGGTTTGGGCGCTTAGCAACGCTGTCAATCAAACCTGTTGCTAACTCTAGCGGTAGTGACCTTGGGGAAAGAAGGCACCTGACTGGTCTATTATTAACGTCCATATCTTGATTTACAGACACAAAAGCATAATAAATACCAGGATCATGTAGAGAGGAGTCATAGGAGTGCCCACACATTTTAAGACCAAAATGATGAGTCTGACAGCAGCAATTACGGAGAAAGGGCTGACAGTTTTTCAATACAAAGTGAGTCTATGGAGCTGGAACTGCGCCCATGCTCACTTCTTATCTGGAACGCAGTGGCTTGCAGATTAGCCATGTACATTTATACATACAGTCTATGGTCTAGGCACTAAAACAGAAATCCCATATATTGAGTGCTGCATTACGAGTTTGTTTAGTTAATATCGAATACAACATTCAAAAGTACTTTACAGATAGTAGTTGTCATGATACTACACCTCAAATTCAAATTTTCTACTAAAATAATAATACAAACTGTATTTTTTTAGACAATAGAATGCATTTAAAAGAGCATTTGTTTATTTAATATTACCATGTGGTCTTATGTTAGTTCTGATGTATTTAGGAAATGTCCAAATGTGTCATATTTATGGTTTTGGTTTGGCTTTTTAATACTTGTTTAGTTGGATTCATGGTTTAGTATTGATAAGTGTATATATGTTTTTGACATTCCTAGTGGCAATTTATTGTTAAACCAATACTTTTGTCAATTGAGAATGCGTCCCCTCTTACTTCACAATAAACACAGTGGCACAGTGGTACCTTTTACCTAAGATGCTCTCCCTTTATTCAAGATTACAATATGAAAAAAGGCACAAGGGAGGAAACAAATATAAAAAAAACCACGCTTGAACGAGATGCAAACCAGGAGGACACACTATGGAAATGACTTGTGTTACACAAAATAGACAATGCAACAGAAGAGAATACATGTATATATGTATGTATGTATATAAGTGGCTCAGAATATGCTTCCAGTATGGCTGCTATAAATAGAAGTATTGTATTGAATGAGACAGCCTGGATAGCAGAGTGTCAGACCGCGGGCTAAACAGGCACGGCTCTAATCAGTTCTAGATCAAGGGAGACACATCAGCAGCAGTGTTTCCTACTATCAGGGGCTGAGGGGGTCCGCGTGGGGGAGGAGAGATAAAAGGACAAATATAAAGCAGAGAAGCATATACGCTTCGCTCAGCAATAACATTAATTATATAGGTCACAGCAACAGTAGGTGGTAAATGAAATCCTCATGTCATAGAAAAGAAGTAACGATTGTACAGTGCATGACGTCGCCAGAGCATGTCAAATATGAGACTGATTCACGATGGAAGAACAGAAAACAGAAAACAGTGCGGTCAAATAAGAACATGTTTTTCCATGAATATATGGGTTTAATGAAAAGGATCTGCAAACCTACTTTAATTCAACCTGGAAAGACTCAGACGGACATGAAAGAAAAGTATTTGTAGGTTTTACTGAATGAGTTCTTTTTGCTGCTCAGACCTCGGCAGAAGACATTGTGATGAAGGGCGTGGCCAGTAAGAGGACGATTAGGAGATGTCTTCACCCTGGACACTGGAGATGGTGGAGGTGAGGCGAGTGAGTGAGTGAAGGGACGATGGGATGATGTGGAGCCGAGGGGGTGCTGGGGAGGAGGTGCGGGCGATGGGGTTTAAATAGAGCAGACTGGACGCTGGTTGAAACAGCGAACAGCAGGGAGGAGTAATAGGAGGTTTGGTGATAAAGGCTGAGGAGCAGGTACACTCTGGAGAAGCCGTGAGTAGATGAGAGCGGAGTTAGGTCTTCCAGGCTGAATTTACGCTAACTCCATCAGGTTGACAGTGGTTGTTTGGATAGCTAAAGGTGAACTATGCACTTTTCTGGTGTTAGATGCTATTGCTTTGTCTATAATGTTCCACCAGACCAAGTAACGGATCTGATCTTCGGAGATGCGATCCCACACACAATAAGAATACATATCTTTAAGGCATTTTTTAGTAATGAAAACACCTGTTGACGGCAGTAATGTCCATACAGTGAAGAATTGCAAGATGGATATGTTTGATGGATAACAAGGAGGTCACAGGCCTTCACTGGAAAAATGACACAGTGCATCTTTAAATAGCAGCAAATGAAATTAATCTGGATCAAAGAGGATTCACAACTGCCATTGTAATATTTAATGCTACAAACTTTTAGGTCAGATTCATAGGCTGTATATATAAAAGAACATGGCTAACCTGCTAACTGTCGCGTTCCAAATAGAAAGTGATCATGTGAGCGCTTTCTGTTCCATAGACTCCGGCTCCAATTCACTTTACATTCAAAAACTGTCGCCCCTCTCTCTGTAACTGCTGCTGTGAGCCTCGTCATTTTGGTCTTAAAACGTTCGTTTAAACCCAGTCTACATGATCCTGGGGTTTTTATTTTGCTATTTTGTCCATAAATCAAGATATGAACATTACTAACAGATAAATCAGACACCTTTATTCCCTGAGGTCGCTCCTGCTAGTGTAAGCAACATGTTTGATTGATAGCGTTACTATGCGCACTCCCTGTTAAATCAGCAGTTTACCCTCAACAGCCTGGCTCTGGATTGGCTCTTGACTATGATAGAATTCCAAATGTGGAACTCTGCTCTGAATTGGCCCCTATAACTACTCGCCTCGATGAGCTTCATTTGACTGGAGCTGAACTCTATGGGTGACGTCACACTCCCTTAGTCCACTTCTTTATACAATCTATGGGCAGACTGCTCAGAGAACAAGACAGAAGATATCTTGTGAAGTGAGGTGATTCATAAAACATTTAAACATATCCCGTTATATCACATCTCTTTGACATTCTCACAAACACGCCCTGAATGAGCCGCATTTGCAACGAAAAATGTCTTTATCTTGTTCCACTTGAAAATGCCATGTTGCGGCCATCCCATTACACTGATGATGTGCAGGCTTTTCTCCGTCTTTTCAGATGATAATATTTTCATTGTGTTGTTCTGTGACAACTGTGGTCTTGTTGAATTGCTGCTGCTGCCAGAGGGAACGATATGAGCGGAGGGAGGCGAGCCAGATTCCAGTCTCGATTGCGTGTGCGTTCTCTCCATATAAAGAAACACACATTTTAAGAGCTTGCAAACATTTGGAAACATGAGAACGAAAATAAGGCGTACAATTACGAAGGTTTAAAGACAATGATGAGGAGAGAAAGACATGAGGCAGAGCAGGATGACCACAAATAGGCCAAACTTAACTTGCTGGAGTCCATAAAGATTGTATTATTTTGCCTCAAATGTTCCATATTATAGCTTTAAGCACATCTTGCGTTTATTCATTTATAGGTTTTCTTACTGGTAAAAAAATAAAAATAAAACATGCATTCTTGTTGTGAGCATGAGCTGGTTCATCTTTGCCCCATGGCGTCACCTGCGTGTCCCCATGAGATAGATTAGTTTAATGCCATATAGTGGAATATTCTGAGCAAAGCATCCAAATCTCCATCGTAAAATCTAAGTTAAATACGTAGGACGCATTTAAAGCAATAAATTAGGAAAAAAATCTGCCTCAAAATGAAAAAGGAACAGAATGTGGAGACAGCTCTTGTTGTTTTGTTTTGACACAGCTGGGTGAGTCTGTTGACAGGTCAGAGCTCCCACAGGATGAAGATGGACACATGTGGAAAGGCTTTCACCGCAGAGGAAACACTCGGAGCTGCGCTTACATACATATACATCTGTTACATACATATACATCTGTTACCATGGTTTCATCACCTTCATCAAACTCATAAAACTTGACTTATATAAGCATGTAATTGTAGATGAGAGCTTTGACATTTTAGTCTAGTATTTTTAGCACAGTTGATTTGATAAATAAAAAAATAAAAAAAACTGTTGTGAATGACGTGAGGCTTTGTTTTTGCAGCTTGTATAAATAGCACTCATGCTGCTCAGAGCACAGATAGTCACTGATTAGCACACAGCAGCCAAGGGGCCATCCGCAACTACAATGAGAGACACTACCTATAGAATTTAAACTGTATTAATGTGGCTGAATAAGACTTAAAATCTCGTATATACATTTGTGTGAGAGGCTGACCTAAACTGTGCAGCTTTTCATTATGAATGCAAACCTTGCTAATAGGATCAACTCAATGGCCTTAGGATGATGCCCATATTCTGTGTATCTCTGATCTCTGTTTGGGAAAATAGATGCTAACTCTGGCCACAAGAGGTCAGCGAAGATATTCATGCAAAGGATTGAACAAGTATTTACCCCTGAACTACATTTCAGGCATAAATGCAGGGTTAGGTTGGGTTCTTCACCTTATTCCAGAATTTGCTGTGGGCACCTCCATCATCATTCAGGTTGTATTATTTAGTATGAGGCTGCCAATCTTTGACATCTATGGCCGACAGCAAGTAAGTTCTATACAGACTACAAAGCCGTTTTAAAGCCTTCCAGAGAATTGGTGCAGTGTTGGACCAGTAGGTCACAGGAATAATGAACATTTTATACAAATCCACCTACTTCATATCATATTTTAGCAGAAAAAGTTTTCTCAAATTCTCCATCAAAAAGAATGGGATTCCTGCTTAACAGAAATTGCCATCACAACAAAAATGTGGTTTAGTAGTGTTTAGAGACAAAAGTGGGCAGGGCAGAATGAGGAGAATGAGTGTGAGCCTTGTGGACCCTGGCACGTCCTGCTTGATTTGAGGTACATTATGGGGCAGTGGTGATGATAACACAAGAACTGGTGCATGTTCTCATGTAGTGCTTGTCAATAAAAAGATGGGAGCTATGCCATGCAAATAAATGTGAAGTAGGGAGAATTTTTTTTTTTTATTTTTTTTACATAACAGTAAAAAGTGACACATAACTGCTGCAGTGACGTAGACAGCCCATATTCAGTGGCAGGTTAACCCTGCCGTCTGCACTGAGCTCCTCATTTGGTGTGATGAATACATTGGCATAGTGAGCCCACGGAGTGACAACAGACACAAGCGGCTGACTTGTTAAACATGGACTATTTATGAGCTTTAGGCTGGAAGCAGCAGAGGCCTGTCCATGCTCCTGACAGCTCCTGCAGCAGAGCGGCAGGATGGAGCAGCGTGATGGAGGGCTCTGTAATATAGAGGGCTATAATGACACCACCACAGCGGACGTCCCACTGAGGGAAGAAAAATGAGCCTGTCAGGACGCAGGAGGAGGACGCAAGAGCAATAATAAATCTACATTTAAGCTTCTTATGTGCAGCTTGGCACGAGACGTGCCCCACACAGCCAGCCCCATATTCACACTGAAGCACGTTTATATCAACAAGTATTTCAGTTTGTTTACAAAGTGAATTCATGCAGTGCGTACTGAAAGAGTCTCTAAAACTCTACTGACAGAAAAGCAGAATGAGGTCCAAATAACATCGAAGGCAATGTCATGCTCCATATTTAAGAAGTCGTTTTATCTTGACTGCAGCTCGGAGTTTCCTTACTGAGTAAACAGGCTCACCATTCAACTAAATAAACCACAAAGCATCATGTGTAGTGACCGTAGATCACCGGCTTGTTCAAAGTAAACTTGTCCTATGTCTAGCGCCCTGTTAGTGAAAAGTGCAGCCTGTGGTAGGCAGTGTTTGTTGTGGTGGAGAGCATACATGGGCGGTGTGTAGAGTACACTAGCGCTCAGATCAGATGGTGCAGCAGATGGTGCAGTCCTGGGGACATCAGCTCTCAGCGGCAGCAGGTAGCACAGATCACTGCTGCCGCGCTCTGACACGAGTTACTCTGAGAAGAACATCACTGAAACATGAATCTGTACTAATACATTATCATAGTAAGAGTCAGCATCAGTGCAAATTAACAAAACACAAACATAGTAAACTCTAAACACGTCACTGTGCTGGATATTGTGGGGTCAGGTAAAGTTCAAAGATCAACTGACTATGGTGCCCTCTAGTGGACACCAAGACATTAGTAAAGGTTCCTAATAAGACTATTATTCCTAATAAAACTATCTGTTGTATTAGCTCTATTAGTGATTAAAGATTATTCATGTACCTGTACTCGTGCCATCCTCACGGTGGCCCTCCCTCAGATCACAGCAGGATTTCTTGGCTCATGCACTTTTAATCGAGCAGTCATTTTCCAAACAGTGAGAGGTGGGTGGGTTATTTTTAGAGCCCACCTGGATCTTGGGCTCAGGAAATTACACCTTCTCCTGTTCTCTCATTCAAAGGAAACTGAGCTGGAGTTGTCCTCCAAAATGTCCACCACTTGTCAACTCTCTGCACAAATCTCCCTGACATTTTGTAATGGAAGAAGGAGATGGTTAGAGCACACCAGGAGGGAGAAGAAATTAGGGATGAAATTCACTTTTATTTTATTCAACGTTTTTTCAACAAGGATGGGAGGTACAGCCAGCGTCTGAAACTGCCAGATGCCAGTCAGACCAATCAGTCATTGATTTTTTGATGATCACACTACACAAATCAACAGTTCAAACAACCCTAATGTTAGGATCAGGCCTGTCAACAGAAATTTGGGGGAACAGGGCAAGAAACCTTATAAGAGCAGCCATCTAATATATATAGGGGGCCCGGAATAACAGACCCCTTTGTCCTCCCCTGCCGCACTTCCCTGGTTAGGACCTAAAACTGTGTAAGCGTACTACTAATAACACTGTACTTAAATAATAGATTGAAAACAAAATAAACCAAACAAGAAAAAAACTAAAAGCATCAAAGCATTATGGCCCAGTGTCTCAAAGGAGTGCCCCAGGAGTTGGGCCCGCGTCTACAGAGGTGCAAAAGGGTCCATTGAAACTTCAGTTAAAATTATCTACACCCTCATATCAAGCACCTAAAATATCACCACGTAATGGAAGCATATTATGTTTGCACCTCTTTGAAACTTGAATGCAGTCACTTTGGTCTGCACCCGGGCCTGTCAGGAGTACATACATTTAGCTTTTAGAGCAAAAACTGCTTCTAGTTTCTGAATGAGCCCTTAAAACAATGTAAACGTTTTAGTACAAAATCCTTACCAATATTACATGGATACAGTTTCTCAGATATGATGCTCTAGACAACTTATGTAAGAATCTATACCTAACTTTCAATCTAAATGTTATTCAAAGGTCCTTAAACCGTGTCATAATGCTGTTACCTCCTCAAAAACATACCTGGAGTTGTGTTTTGTTTCATTCACACATGTTTGAGTAACACTTTATTATTAGTCTGTCCACATCTCAAAAGATCAAAATGCTCCGTTCCACCTTGTGATGTCACGAGGTGGTAGTTTTCAAGTTAACAGCTCTTTTTACCTTTTCGTTCAGTAGAGGTTGACAATGCTAGAGCTGAAGTGATTACAGTGAAGGTGTTTCGAGTTTAAAAACACAGTTGACCATTTCTTATATTACCACATGACATCACAAAGTGGAACAGAGTGTTTAAAGCTCGAAAGAAGAACACAGTCTAATGTATGCAGGGTTTGTGTGTTAAACATGTGTGAATGAAACAAAACTTCAGGTCTGTTTTTTATGAGGAAACATTATAACATAGGTCAGAAAATTGCGTAATACGGGCCCTTTAAGATGAAACTTTTGATAGACTAGAGTAGTGTGTCTTATTTGAAACATAAGCAGGTTTAGACCACTATACAGAGTTATTTTTGGGGAAAGAAAAAAATAAACTGAAAAAAGGGGAGAATATAAGAGTGGCAGTCGGAGCTTGTTTTGTGTGTGATGTCCCAGAGAAGAAGGCTGCTGTCACCAACAAAAAATGAAAGAAATCATCCAAAGATTCACCATCTACAACTTTTCTTTGCAGTTCAGAGGAGAGCAGGAACCTGAAACCATTCCCCATCTGGACGGATTCAGATTAATTATAGTAGCTCAGAGTTTAGCCTGTTCATCTAAAATGACAGAGCGAGAGAGCAGTGGCTATAGAAAGAGAAACATACTTGAGCGTATCTGTAAGTGCCAGCGGTTTGGTCCAAAAACAACTTATTCTGTTTGGCGTTGAGAGCTGGGCAATGTGTGTTTGTTTTGTAGCAGCACAACAAGGAACAGAGAGACCATCCCACAAAATCTTCAACATACATCCCATAAGCTGATCAGTGCAGATTTTGAGCCTACGCACTGAATGAAAACATCTGGTGAAAAGAGATAATTAAAATTTTGCTCGCCCAAAAATATCAAGTATTGCATCATAGAGAAAGTAAGAAAGTGTCTCCTAAAGCCATATTGGACCAGAGAGGGTCATTGAGTATTCAGAGCTCATTCCAAGTCCAAATAGCCTGAGTCAGATGTTCTTATGCCAGTTTTTGTGTGAAGGCGTTTGTTAAATATTATTCATCAAACTGTATTTTAGAAAGAAACAAAGAGAGAACAAGCAGAGTGCATGGCAATGAGCTCGTAGCTATGTGCTTTTGTTTTGCTTATCTAACACAGGTTCGCTAGAAATGTGTTCTGGTTAGTTACATGTAGTTAGTTCTCTGCTTGCTCTGTCCTAAAGGAGATGGCAGAGATGTGGTGATAAAGGACTTAACCTCCTGGGACCACATTTTGGGTTGTCTAGGCCACAATACATTTTTTTTTCTTTACAAGATCCTGGTGTCCACATTTGAGGTCGTTAAACTGTCACTTAAAGGTGACAGAGGAGTTTAACACATTGTAGTTTAGATTCAAGATGGACTTTGTTAAAAGCATGTGTCAGCAGCACTTCAAATGAGACACATTGTTCCAAGAGACACAATTGTTGTTCCCCATTTAGTTTTTACTCAGGAAAAACATGTTGATGTGTTCAGGCACTTCATAAATAGTTTTTGCAAATCATGAATCAAATGTGATTTTATTGTGTTCTATCAAAATGATTAAAAAGTAGAACAAGTGTCCTCGTATGTGGACATAATTTTTTTTCATAATGTTAAAAGATAATTCTTTATTTTTACACTCATTAGGTCCAAATCAGCTCAAATAACAAAGAGAAATTAATAAAGCATGCCATACAAGAGCTTGGGTCTTAGGAGGCTAAATGAGGATTTCAGCACAAAACTGTTCTATGAAACTATTGTTCTGCACATGCCCAGAACCAAAGGGTAAGAAAGAAAGAAAGTTAAAAGTGCAAAGAGTCACTGGACAGTTGTGAATGTCAAATCGATATATTGACTTGGTTTGGCAGAACATAGTCAGAGATGATCATTATCAGTGAGGAGCAGAGTGACGATACAAATATGTCTATACTGGATTATATAGACTCTAAAACACATGATACAGACAACAGTACAGTAAATATTCTCTATCTCAAAGCCCTAAGTTACTGTATATCAGCCTATATCTGGTTAAAATACGGTTACATTGTTAAAAGCTCAATGTACAACAGAAACAAATCCAAAAAAAAAATGTCTGACTACCTCACACTAAAACAGCTGCAGCTCTTCAGTTGCTGCTTTTCCCTCAGTTGAACACACACAGGGATATCCAGGGCGCAGCGATTCCCCACATTCCCTTATTGCACTGTTCTGCACCTGTCAAATTGGAGGGATTGTTGAAGATTATGGTGAATGGGATTTAGAGAGAGGAGGGGCAGACACAAACAGACCCCGCCCATCACATGCCTGTCTAATGGCCCTGATACGTGAGTGGGACGCAGCATTACTCTGCACACTGCACCTCATTGATGAAGACTGAAGATTTTCCTCCTACAGCCAGGTGGTCTACCCTTGACATTTTTCATCTGTCCAAACCAGTATGTGTGGGGTAAGAGTTGGAGACAAGGCAAAAATGAGCAAAATTATGCTTTTCTTATTCCAAAGTTTGTGTTGTCCAAAACTAGCATGGGTGTACGGTAACCAGGACAGATGAAGTGGTTTGGAACAGCGGCCCGAGCTGCCAATAGGAGACTGCTGTTCTTCCATTAACATAGTACAGTAGCATGTCTGCCCTCAGTGTTACTCAAAAGCACCATTGTACTTCACAATTAAGCAGTTTGTTCTTAGGTTCATTTATCTGGGCAAGCTGCGTTCAGGATACATGGTCTTATGCAACATGTCACATTCCTGCCATTATGCAGCAGTCTCTCCTCTCCAGGCTCACACTGTGGGCGACCGGCAGCTCCTCGTGCCTCAGGGCTGTTTCAATTAAAACTTTTCCAACTGTGGAAATACATGCACATACAGCACTGGGAATAAATGTGCTTTTTACACTGTTGTAAATGAGCTTTTAGCATATTATAAATTGTATTATATTACTGTCAAAAGTTTGATGAAGGAGTGAAGCATAACGCTGATTTAATGTGAAAAATATTGGGGGCATTTGAGGTTATGAACTAAGAAACTTTGAGATATAAATGAATTTGACATAAACAATAAAGTGTAATTAAAAGAGTATTTGCCCCTAAACTTGAACATGCTCGAGTCAGTGTCCAAGTCTAACTTTTAAAAATATATAGCTTGAATAAAACAAATAAAACTGCCCCCTGATCCCACAGAACATTCTGAAAGTGCCATACAAAGGAACTACATGAAGAATGCAGTATGGCTATTTCCCTGATTGCATCTCCAAACGCTCAATGAAAGCTAATTAACAGTGAGACCATTTGGCTAATTACCTCGATTCTTATCAATCCTGTAAAAATGGGAAGGAGACCAACATTCCCGGTGTGATTAAGATGGAAGACGGGATAATTAACAAATGTCTACAGGTTGTGACACAAACTCTTTAGCACTACTGGGTCAGAAACTGCCATTAGCCAAATATGTTATCTGGTGATGTGGATCAGAGATATGAAGAAGCCAGACTGTGTTTGTTAAACCTTTATCTCTGGGTTTCTCAACAGAGGTGAGGGAGATCTTTAAAGAGATGACCCCACACATGACAGCTGTGGGAGAGAGGGGGCGGGGCCATGCAAACAGACACGAAAACAGCATAAAATAAGGAACATAGTCAGTGAAGGGAGAAGCTGACAATAATATGATTCACATAAAGTAATAGGCTGTGTTTATGTTCTCAAATGTGATGCTGTCATAATTTCAGATGGAGCTGAACTCTTCTTGCCTGTGTAACTCTGGGGGAAATTCGCTGTTTTTGGTAAAAAAGAACCAAACTTTACCATTATTTGTCCTTTCAGCCGATAAAAATCCCGTCATTAGAGTATGAACAATAGCGGCCCCTTTCTTCAGGTCATTAGCGCTGACAGATAAGACACTGAGCTGTATGTTCAGTTTTTGTTTCATCTGGATAGGCCTAGTAAAAAAATCTAAGTAAAAATATCAGAAATTGCTAGATAAAATGCACTTTCATATTTACTTTGCTTCAGTGTGGATCATAAAATAGCTAAAATACTTACTTACGCCTTGCGGTCCCACCAGAGGAGCTGAAGGAAGTGTCTGGGGTGGGGGAAGTCTGGGAGTCTCTGCTTAGACTCAGCCCTGGATAAGCAGCAGAACATGGATGGGCTTTATAAGGAAAGAATGAGTGACAGGGTTGAGGTTGACACTTGCGTTCCTCAGTCTATGAAACATAGACTCACACTTACACACTGCAATTGTGTGAATTCTAGCACCGAGGTAACAAATCAGAACAACTTTACAATAAGAGCCTGTTGAAGCCTTCAGCTTATATGAAACAACGTCAAAGGGAAACGGCTTTACATCACCCAGCGGCCTGTGCTGGAAACATGACACAGGTTACAGAGAGAGAGAGAGAAGTGGAGAAAGAGGAAGAGAGAGTCAAAGAGAAAGAGAGAGAGATGGAGGGAGAGAAACAAAGAGAAAGAGGGAGACATGGAGGGAGAGAAAGAGAAGAGAGACACAAAGAGAAAGAGAAAGAGAGAAATGGAGAAAAAGAGACAAAAGAAAGAGAGAAATGGAAAGAGACAAAGAGAAAGAGGGAGAGATGGAGGGAGAGAAAGAGAGAGACAAAGAGAAAGAGAGATGTGGAGAGAAAGATAGAGAGAGAAAGAGAGAGACAGGGAAAGAGAGTGGGAGGGAACAAAAGACAGAGAGAGATGGAGAGAGGGAGAGAAAGAGAGAGAGAGAGAGAGAGAGAAACAGAGACAGGGAGGGAGAGAAAGACAGAGAGAGATACAGGGAGAGAGAAAGACAGAGAGAGAGAAAGACACAGAGAGAAAGGCAGAGAGAGAGGGAAAGAGAGACAGGGAGGGAGAGAAAAACACAGAGAGAGTGAGAGCCAGAGAGAGAAAAGAGAGAGGGAGAGAGCAAAAGTGAGCGAGAGAGAGGAAGGCAGAGAGAGAGAGACACAGAGAAAGAGGGAGAGAGAGGGATTGAAACAGAGAGAGACAGAGACAGACAGACTGAGAGAGAGCTACAGAGACAGAGAGAAGGAGAGAAAGAGTGAGAGACAGGGAAAAAGAGACAGGGAGGGAGAGAAAGACAGAGAGAGAGACAGGGAGAGAGAAAGACACAGAGAGAGAAAGGCAGAGAGAGAGAGGGAAAGAGAGACAGGGAGTTAGAAAAAAACACAGAGAGAGTGAGAGACAGAGAGAGACAGAGAGACAAAAGAGAAAGGGAGAGAGCAAAAGCGAGCGAGAGAGAGGAAGGCAGAGAGAGACACACAGATAGAGAGAGAGAGAGAAACAGAGAGAGAGAGAGAGAGAGAGACAGACAGACAGACTGAGAGAGAGCTACAGAGACAGAAGAGAGACACAGAGAGAGAAAGTGGGAGAGAAAGTGAGAGAGAAAGAGAGAGAGAAAGAGAGGAATAGCTTTTACAAGAACAACAATAGCTCCCACCTCAGTTTGGGCATCCTTTCTCCTGCCTGTCTATTCCCATTGGCGCCCATGACTGTGATGTGGTCAAAAGCTCTTCTTCACAAAGACGGGGGAAGCTGCTGGGAGGTGTCTGCGATTAAATGTACTGTGTGACCCCTGACTGCAACAACATGGCCGAGTGGAAATGGACTCAAGTAAGAGATACACCGGTGTAGTGAAGAATTTGTGTGCACAGGGCCAAAAGCAAACACTTGTCAGCACATCCCATCACCGCTGCCCAATCTGACAGCCATCTATGGGTTTAGCAGTAGCTGGCTATCTGGTGTTACAAGTCTTCAACATCATTGCAGCACATTTTAGCAACTGTGTGCAATAGTCCACACTGACAAAAACTCTTCCTGCGTGATTTCAGGGTTTAGGCCGTGGCTCAGGTCACAAATCCCTCATACAAAGCATTTATTTGACTCTCAAAGTGCCCGTGTTGGGTAAGTACCATACAAACACTATTCAGTTTGTGTGAGGGATTACAGGTTTTATCCAGCCAGTGGTCTGTCAAACCCCAAGTGTTTGCAAACAAGCAGTTCAAAAGGACAAATTACTCAACAGTTCTGATACAGCTAATACAGTGCACTCGGAGGGTCTGATTTATGTTTCGTGCAATACAATCAGACAATATTAAACAACTAACTGTACCATATTTTGAGCATGAGATAAAGAAACATACAGCTGGATTTTTCTTTAAGAGGTAGGGAGCAGAGATTCCTTGTGGGAGGCACCGGTCTCTGTGCTTCACTCATTTGGACAGTTCTGTGGCTAATCCCTATTGTGGGATCACCTCTGTGTAAAGCTCAGAGGTGAATGCGTGTGTGTGGCGAGGGGGCGGGGCTTATCAACAGACTGCAGAGATTAAGCCATAGAATTACCACATATACAGTACACACTTTGTCAAGGGTTTTGTTCCTCGTCTAAACAAATGTTAATGGTTGGGGAGGTCATTTTTAATTACAAATATAACTTATATTATGTACTTTCAGTTTCAGTACAAACTTCTTGAGTGGTCTTAGACAAATGGTGCTTAGCTCATCTACACAAGCCTTTTCACTCTTACTCTATTCAAACAATGCTAAACCTCCGGCTCTGACAATACAAGTTGGGCCTAATCTTACACATCTGAGCCAATCAGAGCCGAGGAGAGAGTAAAATGGAATTGTTTGGCCAATGGCCACAGAGGCCAGTTTGGGGGAAGAGGACAAGAGCAGACGACCATTGTTGATTGATTACCATGAAAGACACTTTTGTTGGGATCTTGAAGGCAGTACACTGCGCCTGTATCCGAGGAAACACAAGTGTCTAAAATAGGTCAGCTCTACAGCAGCATACACATGATAGTACACTGCACAGTGTGGTGTGTGAGTGGGACCGCCCTACAGGGGAGTAAGGTCCACTGCTTATTAGCTGTGACTAATATTGATTAGCTCTGGTACAAAGGTTAGCAGAGCAGCTCCTGTCTGTCAGTAAAACAAGACTTGATCAAAGACAGAAGTAATGGAAACATTTAAGACAAATCTGTGGAACATTCAAACTGTCTTTTGCAGCAGCATCAGAAATAATAGTATGTGAAATAATGACGGAACATTCTCCTGTGTCAGCACAATCACCTTCCAAATCCTGAACTGAACGGCGCTCAAACATAAAACTCACAGATTCTATAAACTACGGCGGAGATGAAACCTGTGGTTTTCTGAACAATAGAGCAAAGATGAAGAATGTAAGGAGTTTTATTGTTCAACCTAATTTCTGAAGAAAAAACACTTTTTGACCAAACTGAATTAGATTTTATAGACATACCGCTGTTTCTGAAATTTTATCTTCTATGCTACAGGCAAAGAACAATAGTATGTCTGATGTTCATTCATGCCTCCAGCTGTTTGAAAAACACATACACGGCTAGCCCTCTGTTTGTCCTGGCAGATGCTAATAATAATAATATCAACAGGCAAAGACCTCAACTTTTCCCATTACACTATCCAGGAAGGGTTTGACATGGACTCAGCCATCAATCACAGCTCGCATATCCAGATACAGATTACAACTCTGCATAATTTCAGCATAACATGAGTGAATATGAATGTGATTCTAGTGCCTTAGCTACAGAGGTGAAGGCTCTGTGTGTGTCTGTGTTACTGATCGGAGGAGACAGAGGGGCAGTGCGGCTCTATTCACATTGTGCACATTAGCATAAACCACACAGCTTGGACCTAACCATCCAACATCCTGTGTGTGCAAGTTTTCTGTGGGATCACCTCGTTACAGAGTGAAGAAATGTAGTGTTATGGTTCATGGTAAACGCATAGGAACATGCAAAAATCAATCTGGCATGGAGCGCATGCTTGGGAAGTTGCTGATTTGAAGCAAGATAATCAGAAGATATAAGAAAATATTGGTGATGAAAATATGTAAAATTAATCTTCCCAAATACGCAAAACCTTTTTATTTATGATTATTTTTGTGATTTAAGTGTTCAAATGACTCAAAGCGAATACAGCGCACCAAACTGATTGCAAACTCCAATATATGTGCATAATTTTGAGTGAGTAGGGGGCAGAAAAATGTGTTCAACTTCAATAAAGTTAAAAAAAAAAAAATCCATAGTCAACATTTCTGTCTATTTCTGCATGGGAGGGGTTTACCTTGTGAATGAGGGGTAAACAGGACTCTGACCCCTCCCACTGCACTGTGATTGGCTGGAGTCTCTGTGAGTGAGACCTGGGGAGGCCAGTAGGGAGGTGAGTGGTCCAAGAGCTGCGGCAGGGGGCAGGCACACACACAAGGCTGCATGGACACGGCCTCTTAAAGCCAAGGTGCTCCTCCTCATTAGACTACAGTCTGATGGACACACTGCAGAGGACAGGCAGGGAATACAGCTAAAGTTACTGAAAAAGAAATGTTGTAAGAGACTTTTAATCATTCTAGCTTGACATACCTAGTAAACACTTTGGCATCCTAGGGTCAACTCCCCAGGCAAAGAAGAGGTTAAACTTTTCCATTTTCCAACACCAAGAGGGATTACAACTTGTACACCTTCTTTGCAGTTTCCATTCAAACTACTTTGGATATAGTGCCTTTTTTTTTTTTTTTTTTTTTTTAGAATAGTTGAACAGAAAAAGCATGGCAAAGGGACATAAAAACCACAGGTGGGCATTGACCTATGGGTGCTCCTTCAGCTTGGCCCTGGCACGGTCGCTCTTCCTCTCCATCACCCTCCTCCTCCTCAGTGCATCGGCCGCAGACGAGTACGACTACTACAGCTGGCAGTCGGACAACTTCCACAACGGCCGCTTTTACACCAAACAGCCCCAGTGTGTAGACATACCTGCGGATTTGAGGCTCTGTCACAATGTGGGCTATAAGAAGATGAGGCTTCCCAACCTGCTAGACCACGAGACCATGCCAGAGGTGAAGCAGCAGGCTGGGAGTTGGGTACCACTTTTGGCTAAGCGTTGCCATGCCGATACACAGGTCTTTCTCTGCTCCCTGTTCGCTCCTGTGTGCTTGGACAGGCCCATATACCCTTGCCGGTCCCTATGTGAGGCAGTGAGGAACAGCTGTGCCCCCGTCATGGAGACTTACGGCTTCCCCTGGCCTGAGATGTTGACCTGCGACAAGTTCCCCATAGACAATGACCTCTGTATCCCCATGCAGTTTTCAGTGGACCATGCCACACAGCCACCAGGTAGGATGCACTTACACTTGCATCTGTCGTAGGGAAATCTATTGAGAAAAGTCTGTGTCAGTTCTGAACTATGATACAGAAAGTCATTTGGTCAGAAATCAATGTCAGATTTGAAATGAATGTATGGAAAATGGATGATGGAGGTGATTTGCTGTGGTCACTACGAAGGGAAAATGAAGACTTAACAACTTTCAAACCTGCTGCCAAAATTATTTTCAACAAAAGTTCAAGAGTATTTTCTAGCAGAACATATCGAGTATACCACATACGAAACTTCCATACTGTTTTCTTTCTATCTTGTAAGGGACCATGTACAAACTCATTAATCTTATGAAAGAAAAGATGTTTTGTACCAGTTTTAGCTTCTGCTACTTTCCATCTGCAGTCCCTGGGCAGGTGAACACACATTCAAAATACACATGTTTGCTTTTAAACCCATTGATTTGACATATCAGTGGGTTTTAAAAGTTTCCACAATACATTTGAATGAATCTGTGTCTTTGTACTAGTCCAAAATCCAAATTAGAGCTCTATCCCCAGGTAGGGCATCCAGTTTAAAGCATAATTATAGATCACAACATGCTGGAAAGTCAAATAGCAATTATGACCAAGAGTAAAGCTCCAACAAGCAACAAGAAATGATAGAAATGAATACTTGACAAAATACTGAGAGTGGACCACGGAGAGCAGCAGCAGCAGCAGCAGTAAAACATCCAGAGAAAAGTTAGAAGTTGAACACTGAACATATTCCCCCACATTAGCACCACAGCCCGAGGGGAGGACAGACACAAAACATGAGCCAGGAGACTGGACGACTCCGGCAGCTGAAGATCAGTTGCACAGTTAAGATAAATGGACTGCTATGTTAAAGTTATCTGAAAGTGCAAAGCAAACGCACATGTGTGAACACCTTTATCGGCGCGATTGAGTCCGGAGATCATCAATCACCATATAACAAGTGTTCCAATGGGGAGCGCCCTGTTGCAACATGCTACTCAAGCAAGTCAGCATAGTTAAGAATGAAATGAAGTCGCACAATTAGCAGACAGATGGAGGGTGTTTGGGGAGGGAATAGTATTCATTGAATGAGCACTTAAGCAGGCGAAGGGGACTTGATGAGCCTATAGACGGCAACAAGGGGACAGTTACTGGAGTGTCTGCCGCTATTGTTGGGTCTGGCAGCCGACGGGCCAATTAGCTAGAAGTCCAATTACAGAGCTCCAGCTAATTAGTCGACATGACAGAACAAGAGAGAGAGGGAGAATAGGATTGGCTCAAGTGCAGTTGTCTGAGGCAGAATAAAGATATTTGAGAGAGAAAAGTGGCTGTTTCCTGTGAGAAGTGTCTGTCTGGGTTTTCAATAGCAACTGGGACTAAGTGCTATACAATTGCCCTTATCTCATCATTTAATCATCATTTACGGCTAATTTCTTTGTGGAGCTGGTCCACAAAAAGCCCTTCACTGTATGCTATGTGCCCTTCACTGTATGCTGTGTGCTTCAGAAAAAGGTGACAAACAGCTTATGAATTTTTAAACAGTGCATTTTATATCAAATGAGTAATAAATCTTTCATAGGATCTGAGATAAAGATAAGTTTGAGGTTACTTTAATATGTCCACTAACTTGCTCCATTAGAGAAAATGCCTGCTCTGTTTTCATAGGCTTTGTGTCAACTATGTGACATTTTGGCTCTCAAAACATAACTCATTCTTTTACATGCTCACTGAGACGAACAGTTATCTCACACTCAGTCACACCAGAAAAGATTCACTGATCTAATCTCTGCAAAGAGGTGACAGCGAAAGACTACAGATTTAAATGTGCTTTGAAAAGAACATTTATTACTATCAGGAGGTGATTGTTGGGCGTTTAAGCCCCTGGAGAATGCATACCAAAACAGATTAATCTGTAGTAATGTTTGTGCAGTGGACACAATATGTGGCACCTAAAGTAACTCTGTGAGTGAATCATCAGGTGAGACAAAATGTGTGATGAGTGCAGCACACAGATCTGAACCACGAGCACCCCTGCATGCCTCCACAGCCGCCTCATACAATATGGCTGTTGTCCAGTGAAAGTCGTTAAAATTGCATGGTGTGAAAGATATTGTCTGTCCACACCGATGTGACCAGTGTAAGTTACAACCTTGCCAAGGGAGAGGGGCTGCGCTGTCAGGTCCTGGGCACAATGGGAGCCACTCATGTGGCCTGGCCGCTGTATGAAAGGGAAAATGTGATCCAATGCTGCGTGCATAGAGAGCTGCCAAAGCCCTTAGGAGGCTTTTCTCTGCACTGTGGATTCTTACAGATGCAGGAGCTGGCTGTGTGAGGGACCTCAGGGATGTGTCTGGGACCTGTTTAGGTGATTCCTCATCTTTTTGTGCATTGCATTTAAACAGATGTTAGGACCTCAGGCAGACATAAATGTCATATTGCACAGCTTTAGTCCATGTTAAAGTGACATCATCAGTGTGTGTCACATTGTTCAGAGTTAAACTAAATTACCATGGCTCATATCTGTGGTTACATCAAAGTTTGATCCCAAACGTTAAGGACAGTTTCATTACACAAACTTTTATAGCACTTATCTGGTTCAGCTTAACTTTTATTAAATTTCGATTTAAGGTACCATGAAAGTGACATCAATATTAGAAAATTCACTGAAGGATAAAAGAATTCAGACTTCTGTGGTCTGACTCAGTGGAACTCTGCAGCTCCGCTGTTGAATCATCTCCGTACAGCGTTTCCACTTTGGCATCTCATTTGAAGATTAACAGCAGCCGTTTCCAACAGACCACCTCCCAGTTCACCACCACACTCACAGCATCTCCTCCTCTGGTCATATTCAAAAGAAATCTATTCAATTACTGTAGTCAACGTGTAGTGTGCAATCAATCAGTAAGAGTTCTTTAGAACAAGTGTCTGAACAGCAAAGACACCCAAACAGCCATCAGGGGCAAACCAACTGCACAATTTGGACAATAAAATTACAAAGTCTACTAATAAAAATTCCTAAACTGCATTGAGGTTTTGGAAGAATACATATGACCTAATGCCCAAATATTTGCTGAGCGGAAAAGTGTCCAGGAAAGAAGACATGACCCAGTGGCTCTTATTAGAACATGACGAGGAGCATCAAGGCCCTCGTCGTCTAATTGGTCCCCGAGCCAACCAGAGCAGCTCTGTCCAAACTCAACTCTGCTTTCGAGAGGGGCTGCTTTTCTTGACACATGCACTGGCCTGGCATGAGCAGGACTGGAGCCGTGCCAACATACCACCACCGTGAAAGCCCAATGAATAACTGCACAGCCACAGCAAGACACAACACTCTCAGGAAATCTTTCAAAGCACTCAAATCCAGCAGAGGTTTGGCAAGACTATGGCAGCACTCTGAAGTGTAAACAAAAATTAAAATCTTGATGCATTAACAGGCTAAAATACATTCTGAACTGGCAACATAAGCCTGTACTTTTTGAGAGATTTGTGGGAAAGTCTACCTCTATAAAGCATGGGAACCTTGGTGCATTTCTGTATGGGTCAGTTTCACTGCACTCAGACTGAAAAGGGTGCTGGTCTGGGGTTCACCTCCCCACGACCCCGGCATCAAAAAAACGCTCAACTTTGACCTCTCACATTATCTGCTCAGACGCCGAGGTCAGGACTGGCTGATAACCTTTGAACCCTGGAGGGACTGTATTCTTGTGGGTGGAAGCATTTCAGTGAAAAAGACTGTTGTGTTAGACTATATAGCATAATGTAAGATGTTATAAAGCAAAACTGAATGTACTGCTTAATGTTTGTTGGCTTACATGGCTTATAAATGAACAGCGTATTAGTTCTGGTTTTGTCCTACCGTAGCGTTGGTGCTGCAAACCATAGATTGTAGGTACTGGCAAAACAACCATCAGCTTAGGTTACATCAGGGTAGGAACTTGTTAATGCCAAAAGCTTGGAGAGAATATAGTTTCCATAATGTTGCTGGCAATGAAAAGAACTGTATGAGCTTACATTTGAAAAGTCCTAATAATGTTGGTTCTAAATGAATACAAGTTTCATGTTATGAGTTACCCAAACCTGCTTGTGGTTCCTGCGTTGGCCCCCTCGCTGAAGTTAATCACTTTTCGGAGCGGCCCTCTGCGTCTGCTCCAACATTTACCTTTCTGCAGAGCATGGACACGCCTGCACCAACAAAATATACAACAGCCAGAATTAAAACATTTTCTACAGTGTAATTGCAGGGCAAACATCAGTGAGGCTGCTGGACAACATATCCAGCTAGCAGCAAATAGCCTATGACATGAGGAGGGGGGATTCAGATTAGCGCTACACAAGTTCATAATGATATTGCTTTTGTACCACATATGTGAGCATTAGTATGAAAAACTGCATTCTGTAATATCTGCAATTTGTAGTAACTGAGTTTTGTTTCCTCCCCAGTGTCCAAGGTTTGCCCTCCGTGTGATAATGAAATGAAAGCGGACAACATAATGGAGCATTACTGCGCCAGTGACTTTGGTAAGTGCCCACAATTCAAATTAAACACTTCGAAATGATGTGTCCCATTTATCAAACAAGTGCGTCCGATGTCGTCCGCTCCAGTTTGTCGGTGCAATTTACAAACGCAATTAATAAAATCTGCCCGGTCAGTTTTGGTCTAGGTCAGTGGTTCAACTATCAAACGAAAAACGGTGAATTCTTCGTGTTCATTACGGTGAAACATGAACGCGTACGGAACCAGATCACACCTAGACCTTTTAGCGACTTTGAATGGAAATCCCATGACAAGACCCTCGACGTTGAAGTCAAGATAATGATGACGCATGGTTTCGGACATCAAGGCAAGAATGTGCTCCAGTGGTATTCCATAGTCCACAGTAACACGTCTGTCTTCAGACGTTTTTGCCGTAAAAGCTTTGGGGAAGTCGCATTTTGTTACAAATCCTTTTGATCTGATCTGTGCCGTCTCCATTGGCATTCTTATGGTGATATAGCTGTGTGGCATTGACAAATTGTAGGACCAGGATCTATATCAATTCTGTTAAAGTCTGTTTGGATAGAAATCTGAAAAATTATCACAAAAGGGGTTAAGGAGTTGAATTAAAAATGGAAATTATTGGCTAAAAGAACTGGCAAACTCAGCTGTAACTCAGATGAAGCAATTTACATACCACTGAAACATTTTAGATTAAACTTTCTATGTCTGGGCCTCAGATCTTACAAACTGGTCTGAAAAAGAAAAAAAATAAAAACTTTGGCAGAGCTTGTCACAGGGACACTGGCCAGGCTACACAGTGGGGCCCTGGGCAGCTCTTGTGACTGCATATGATTGAGTATGGGTGGGCCGTCAGAGCGCAGCAGGTGGGGGGCAGGTGGAGGCGGACATTTTATCCTCCCTATCTCTGCTCAAACACACACCTATATGAATACGCTCATTCACATAAACATGCGAGCCGGCACGCAATGCAGTAAATATATACAGGAGTAATTGGATGTGAAGTAGGATATGGGGGAGGGGCGGTTCAAAACATGCTTAATCCAACACTCTATCAGCTTGCATGAAACAGAGGAAGCAGTACTTAACATATGAACTGCTTGTTACCTTCATATTTATTAATACTTGAGTTCTACTTGAGTTTACTTGTGCTACTTCTACGACTACCACTACTATACTCTGACTGTTACTACTACTAAACACAGACTTTTACCCACTTAACTGAGGAAAAACAACATCATTCATCATTCAGAGAGACACGTTTATAGAGAAAAGCACATTTTTTATGTAATAATTAACTTGAACTTGTTCATACGATCTGAAAAACTTGAGTAATGGTACATCTTGCGAAAGCCGAGATAACACAAGTGCAATGTTGCTACCATGTGCTACTAGTACAATAACCCTAATGAATGCTAATCCTTGTAAACCCTTTTCTAAATGGACCATGTAGTAAACAAAACATGACCTGCAATAAATCAACAGCACAAACTGTAGCACTAGTCTGAGAAGTATTGTTTTACCTCCTGCAGTTTAAACGTTGACACCACAAAACAAGAAAAAGTTCCTCTACAGCAAATAAAAACATGATAAACGTCTCCAAATTGATGATTGATATGGACGATAGAGTAATTATGGTAACAGGACTATCCACACCCCTCCAGTACTCGCAGTAGTGTACCTGGGAATGTTTATGCAGTGCAGACAGGCGGGCGAGAGGGGAAATGGCCATCCTCCAGCAGGCCGGGGTAGAGCGATGCCTCACACCAGCCCTGTGCGTCTGCCGGCTCCATGATTAATCTCACCTGTCAAAATGTTCACCCTGAGAATTCCTCTCTTAAGAGCTGGCACCTCTACTGTGATCCCTGGCATGTAAAAGTATGAATATGTAAACTGAGGACTCAACAGGAGATAGTCAGTTCCTCGGCTGTTTGATAAAAGGTGAGATAGCGGCGTAAGCAAATGCCACATACTAAGCTTAAAGTAATGTGGAAGGGAGATGCACGTCTCTGATATTTGGGTTTATTTAAACAGAGGAGGAACAGATGGGTTGTGTATTGGTGGGTCTATGTGTAATTCGCAGAGAAATACAATATCATTAAGGTGTAAGTTGTAAGATTATGCAAGTATGGTGATTTTTAAGACTGATATGGCTTGGGTTCAGATGACTTCATGACACTCTAAAGGCCTATTAATTGGAGATGAGGGCAGATAAAATTACAATTGTTAATACGCAAATCCATTTTGGAATACATCCGGTCCAATGGTCTAGTCTCCAATATAATGGTTACATTTTTATACAGAGCTTTTCCACGTTCAAGGCACTTAAAGCACTTTATATCAAGGAACCACTCACCCATTTACACGCACATCCATGCATCAGTGTGCGCAGACACTAGGGGTGAGATGGGTTATGTGTCTTGCCCAAGGATACAACAAAAACAACATTTATATATGGAGCTGGGATGGTCTGACCACTCTACCAAAGATGTCTATGTCGAGAGCAGGATTTGAACCGCCAACCTTCAGATCAGTGGACAAGCGATATAAATGATCTGGTTCAAAAGAGAAAACTGGTCCATTCTTGGGTTTTAACTTCCTATTACTGGCAAACATTTTGAAGACTTTTTTCCATTAAAAAGACATTACACTTTGTTTTAAATTGTTAATTACTCTGGAAACAGACTGAATTTTCCTCTTTCTGAGACCCACAATATAAAGTATGAGAGTATGATTACATTGTAGAAGCCACAAATAGATTTTCAGCTTTCGGCAGCTAACTTGTCACGTCTTCTCTCCCTCAGCTCTCAAGATGAAAATCAAGGAGGTGAAAAAAGAGAAAGGAGATAAGAAACTGATAGCGGCTCAGAAGAAGAAGAAAGTGTTGAAGCAGGGAGCTCTGAGAAAGAAGGACCTGAAGAAACTGACCCTGTACATCAAAAACGGCGCCAACTGCCCCTGCTCGCAGCTCGACAGCCTGGGGTCAAACTTCCTCATCATGGGACGCAAGGTGGACCAGCAGCTCCTCGTCATGTCCATCCACAAATGGGACAAGAAAAGCAAGGAACTCAAGTTTGCCATCAAGTACATGAAGTCTCACCAGTGTCCCACCTACCACACTGTGTTCCAATGAGGGACCCCCGTCGTCAAATCCACATAGCTTTTATTTACAATAGCATACCAGCCTGCTGCATAGTCACACATCTTATACATCCAGGTTCCCAAAAGGGTAACAAAGGTAACAACAATTCAAACATATTCATAGAAAGAAAAGTCATGATTTGTGCGATTTCTTATAGGGAGATTTTCACTCACATCATGCAGAATAACTTGGCAAACGTTCCCTAAAATAAACACATTACGTCACTCCAAGTTTCATAATGTACAAAGTGTAATAAATATAGTAGATAATACAGATAAACACTAGCTTGGTAGATCGGGTTTTTTCTCAATGTTTCAATAAAAATGTTTTATTCAATGGAAAGGAGATCGACCAGCAAAGTATGGACAAGACGGCATTTCCACTGACTTTGTTTGGCACTATCATGGACCAGTGATGAAACTTGAATCTTTTTGCTTCAAGGGGGATAAAGAGGCAGAGACTCTATAAACGGTGTTTCTTTAGTTGTTTTTCATGTATTTGGTACGAAATGTAAATCTTATAATGATACATAGCAGCTGAATTTACACTAGCAGTAAGCCAGCAAATTTACCTACAGTACTTTACAATCAGTTAACCGAGGAAGCCTTTTGTAATATTTTTCCAAAAAAGTAAATGAATAAATATATTTGAATTTTTCTACATTGTTTGTTTGGCATGTGCAGTTTTTTTTATTATATTATGTGGTAAAATTGTTTATAAAGTCATGAGAGTATGCGGTCCAAAGTTTGTCTCATGTCAAACTTAGGGACCGTCTTTAAAGATCTCGTATTTCCTTGAAGAGGCCGTACCTGCAGGGCTGATGAATGAGGCCAATGAGGAGGTGCCAAACTGTGCAGCTTCTCGGATGGCTCTGTAACTGTGTGGGTGGGTACAGCACTGGGGCTGAACTCTGGGCTTCTGCTGGGCTGGAACAGACACAGGTAAACACAGTTAAACATTTATGAAGTTATTGTCATTAAACAAGCGGACCCTTATGAGAACTCGTACTGTATAAACCGAAATGGATATGTTGATGTTACAGGCAGGAGGAATGCAGTAAAAGGTCAACAAAAATGTGGTGATATTTAGGACAAGATAACAAACTACAGTCCTAATTTTCTCTGTTATGGTAATACTCATGAGGTTGGACTAATTACTCAAAACTAGATACACCGAAGACTAAACTGGAGGAGGCAGTATTTCAGGGATAAGTGAAACGGCATGGTAAAACACCTCGCATGTTGAGTTTATTTTATTAGTTTATTTTTATTCACAACAAAATAGATGAACAAGATAAAACAACCACGTTTTTCTCTTAAAAAAAACTCTCTGCAAACAAGTACTATTCAAATGGCTTCTGACAGCGCATTCCACTGAATCACTTGAACATTTTTACAACAACAGAAAATGAAAATGTTGATGTAATTAAAGCAATCCATTTTAGAAAAGACACCTTTAAAGTAAATCATAAGTCACACAGCTGTAAGACTAGCACATAATGAACCATGTGAATCCACAGTTTAATACCCCACCTCCTCAAGCCGAGACTTACCGACAAACGTCATCAAACCCACCCAGAATGTAATTACTGCAGACACAGAGGCAGATTTAATAAAGAGGTTTGACATCTTTGTACTTTATAGTGGGAGATAGATTGAATGTGACAGTATATTATGTTAGCTGTCTTACGCCCAAAATGTTCCTGGAATCTGAAGACTTTGGACTTTGTTTCAAGCATGAAGGCCAGTAAAACAGTGAGCCCCTTCCAGCTGATTGTACTGATAGTATGTGCTGTGACTAGGAATGGCTTTAAAAACATGGATAATTAGTCAAATCCTGTCAGACATGAGTGCCTTAAGTTCAGATTAAAGAACATATACTTCGCCAGCGATGTGTGTGATCCAAATCCAGTTATGCATGTTTTCTATAGGGGCTATTTGAGAGAAAATGCACATGACAGACCACTAGGAGGAGACAGCCCAGGTCTAAGGCTGGTGACGAAAGACAAAAAGGTGAAAGAGGGAGGAGAGAGTTGGCTCCAACCCTACATATACTCATCAACGCCTGGATAAAGGTCACTTAGTGGAGTTAATAAGGCCCTGATGAGGGACCCGTGACACATAGAACACACACACAGCTCAAAGGCATGCTGGGAAAACACGAGTATGAAATCACGTTAGCTCATTCTGCTCCTGTAGGACCTTCATCAAACACTCTTCTTTATGTAGCCGCAGTTTTCTGTGCCAGGACTGCCCCCTCTTCTCCAATACTCCCATGGTCAGCCTCTCGACCCCTTATAAGGCCATTCTTCTTAAGCAAATAAACGTTATCTGATAAAACCGCAATGCGACAACTCCAACAACTAACATACCCATGTTTAGTTCATTAAATTCAATACATTTCAGAGTGAGAAGGTTTGGCAGTTTGACTCATAAGGTCCATTGTATTCTTTCCACAGACTACACTGGGCTCCTTTATGTAATATGAATGAGAGTGGGATGAATCAGTGCTATTTCATGAGAGAGTTGGAATAATGTGATCACATCATGCGTGCACATGCATATACTGTCATTCAAATAAGTTAGTTAACCAGATTGGACTGAACAGAACAGAAAGAGTTCATTATACACTACGTAGGGAGAGCCAAATCATGTTGATTAGCTACAGCGAGGCACACACAACACACAGTCCCGTTGGATCAGAATGAAGCTGTGAACCAGTGGACCACCTGTCTACAGGAAGGGAGGACACAGAGCTGTGTGTGCGTGTGTTTTTCAGTCAGAAACAGCACGATGCTGCATGTAAGTCCTTCATTATAAATACAGTGAATGTGTTATGACAAAAACAAACAGGCGATGTCCATGATGACTAAAGTCTGTCAGGCCTGAAATGCTGCTCACTACACCCCCACTTTGTTTAAGGCTCACGTAGTATTTAATGTAAGTCATGAATAAGTTAAAGTTTGTAACTTTTCTGGTGGGGAGTCAACCAGACCTGCTTGTTTCCTAGGAGATTTTTCCTGGAATGTTGCACAGTATGGCATTCAGGCTCAAAATATCTTGAAAAATAATCAATTCTCATGTTCAGCCCTAACAGACGACCGCTGTTGTGATTTTGGGCTTTACAAAAATAAAATGCATTATTACTGTGAGCAAGGTCTGCTTTCCACAGATCTTACCAGTAACATGGTGGTGTTACCTGTTTGTCTGGATTAACGACAGGTTTTATGAAACACTGTGGAACATCATGAGCAAAGCAATAACAACACCAAGGAGACAAGGAGGTGGTAGGTGGTAGGAGCTGTCAGAAGTACAGCACGTTAGCCTTAATGTGATTCAATATGTTACAGTATAAGCCAATAAAATGTCCTTAATCATTAACACAACAGTGACAAGGAAAAGAGAATCGGCCCAAGACTAAGAGAGGAGACAGAGCTGCTTAAGTAAACCTCAGCTGGTCTCCGGGGACGTGGGCTTTCGGAAACAATCACACTGCCCTCCGAGTGTGTTGAGCAGTGGAAAATGAATAAATTAATAGGTGGAGTAGGCGTCCCGTGGGCAGGGTCGTGCAGCATCTGTGAAGGTCATCAGGGTGTCCCAAACCTGCTGTTTCCCCCTGAAGCAACATGTCAGAGCAGAGATTTACAACTGCATGGAAAGCACACACTCCGGCACACACGCCCAAAGCGCGACACCCAGCCATCAAAGAGGACAGACGCACAGGTAGAGCCAAAAACGCACCCTGCTTTTACATGCACACAGATGGTAGGATGCAGCAGCTCACAAATTTACAAACTGACATAAACTTGTATAGGGCCAGCAGTGGGCTGAGACTATTTTTCCAGATCTGGAAATAAATTTGTTCTGTTTAAGCAAGATCATACCTCTAAGTAGACTGAAATTAAATCACAGGTACATTTTCGTCAGTGTTTAATCGATCAAGCCCTATTCTGTTCTCTGTTAAATGTGGCTTCAATATATTTTATTTGCGGTTCTGTGATCAATCATTCAAAATAATTGTGCATTTGGCTAAAAGGAGCACGGGCCCAGAGAAGTAGAGCTTTAATGCATTAGAAAAAGGTTTTTGATCTGATTTCTGTAATGTTGGTTGTTATGTGAAGCACTGAACAAAGAAAAAAGCAGATTTAACTAACATGGACCTCACCAACTGGCCCAAACTCAGAAAAATGAACATATAAATGAACCTTAACATACTTTTGATATTTGGGCGTCTCTTTCTCAGTTTACCATGATCTGCTTATTTAAACACAACCACACAACTTGCTTTACTTGTAACGAGAGATGGGACAAGAATGTATGCTTCTTGCACATAAAACTGCCACAAGACTGGGCACACATGCGCAAAATGATCCTGTGAGATTTTAAAAAATGTGTTTCCATTTACCATGTGCACCTGAGTTACACCTCTTGAGAAGCTGTAGATCCAAAAACAGTGCTTCAGCGACAGCAAAAATAAAATAAGTACTAAATAGTGAGGCCAAAATAGTTTATTACTGTTATAAATTATGTCAAAACCTCAACTTGTCTTGTTCTCGCAGAGCCAATCTTGTTCAAAATGTGTCTCGTCCCATCCACAGAATTCACTCATTTGTCACATGTTTGCGGAGCTTTTTTTTTTTTTTACCTGCTTTATATGTTTCGGTTATTTCCTGTAGCCTTCCTCAGAAGCGACACATAATGGCGTAGTGCTGTGTCTCATAGGCTGCTGCACTTGGTTTGCCAGACAGTAGTACGGGAAGCTTCCACCCCTATTGTCTGAAACCTTCTCCAGGACTGCATCCCATGTGTGTGCTAAAGAGTACGCTCCCGAAACAGCCAACAGACAAACAAAACCAATAAAAGAACAAGCAGAGCAGATAAATCTGAAGTCAGCCATGTCCGATCACTGCAAGAGACAAAACCACATCATGGACTGGAACAATGCCAGTGTCATCCGCGCTGAAAGTAACAGATACAGCGCTGAATCAGAGAGGCCATTGAGATCCACAAGCGAGGTCCATGGAGCATAAATCGTGACGAAGGAACATACATCTTATCACACACACGGGATGCAAGTCCTGGAAAAAAAAGAAGTAAAGCAGCCTAAAAGACACGTCACTACACCATCATGTGACACTCTAATTGTGAAGGAAGTGATTCCAGACCAGGTAGAGAGTTGAAGGAAGTTTATCTGATATCAGAGGGGTGTAGGTACAAACAGAAGGCATGTGCATATGTCCTCGAGAACAGGTACTGTCTATAGAAGCCTGGTCCTATTTACAAACTGTCCGTATAAGGTCATAAATGGATATATCGTTAGCTGTTTACAGGAAGGTAGAATATGTCACTAAAAAGATGCTTGTAGTCACTGAAAAGATCTATTACAAGACCTCTTGTCAACCGAAAGATGAATATCCGTAACCGAAGTAGCAGGTTCCAGTGTAGACATCTTAAAATAAGCATGTGTCACATTCTTACTGAGAAACAACTTCACCAATACTTAAGACACAGTATTCAACAAAAGGTTTAAGAGTAAAGTAATAAAACAAAAAATCATACTTTCACACTCCTGAGGAAAGAGAGAATGAACCTTTACCAAAGCGTTTGCATTCTTATTCTAATATAAACCCACCAAAACTATGCTAAAAGAGTGGTTGGTATAATACAGTCATGAACTATTGGGCGCTTTGACCTTCAGAGTATACAGCTCCCTGGCCCCTTCATCACACGCTCTGTCAACAGCAGCTTATAAAGAGGCATCAGTGACAGACAGCACAGGGAGAGACAGAACACATGGATAGAGCTGGACATTTAAAACATACAGCCATAGAGACAGATATATGCTCCACATTCAAGCATTGTCCCATTGTGCTATCGCATTATTATATAAGCAAATGTATTTCTCTGTTTCAGTGATATATGAAAGACCTGCAGCCACCTTTCCAAACCAGCTGGTCATCAAAAAAAATAACAAAGCATAGTACATAAAAGCCGGTCCTTGAACAAACTGTCTATAGTTATCTGTTTAAATCTCATACTTACTGCAACAAAGTCAAACTAATACAAAAATTCGAAAAACGCTTATACGTATATTAATGTGCATTGGAGAAATATGATAAGGCTCAGTCCAGTAACAAAGAGCCAGATGCCAGTCCACTTGCCCATCCTTTTATACTGTTTTTCTGGTCCCAATCTCAAGGGTAAAGAAGGACATCAATGCCAGATCCCCACACAAAGGGAGGCAGATAGTTGCTATGGATACCTTTATAAAATAAAAGCTGAAAGGAATGAAGATTGCGATCGTGTTTCGATGGACCTATGACCTTTTTGCTCTTAAATGGTCCTGTACGGAAGTTATGATGGTCATTTTCCATTAGGGGCAGCTCCGTGGTCACTCTGCTCTTCCACTCTCTTCTCACGACTACAGACCCACTGCTGCCCACTTTGTTGATGTAGAGGGACAAGTCAACAAGTCAATGGTTCCCTGAGTGGAGCTTAACTCACAAGGCTCCGACTGTGCTGCATCACACAGATATGAACACACATGACCTGCTAATTAACCTAATGGGCGCTTTTAAAACACGTGGGTTTGATGTGTGAACATGTCAGTGTATGTCATGTTTGTCTGTGTACTGCAGTTTGATGGAATGTAATTTCACAAGCTAATAATAGTATTTACAGTTTCCTTTTCTCCCTCACTAGCCAAAGCAAACACTGAAATGTATTAGTATCAGTGGTTCAGAGACTTGATAAACAGCATCTTCAAAAGAGGTCAGTGGGTTGTAGGAGAAAAATGAAGACACTCTTGCAACTTGAAATTGTCTATTTTTTACGAGAGGGTGATACAGGGATACTGTGAAGCTTTGTGGTTGGATTCAGCTTGTCACTGGAATCTCCACTGTGGGCACCATTTGCAAGCACTATGTTACTGGTCAAACTAAATATTTAGAAGTTCCAAATAAGTCGTTTTACCAATTTTGCTGTGAAAAAGAGCTGTTGAGCCTGCAGTGTGCGTGTGAAAAATAAACATTTGCTGGGGTTTTTAATGGGGAAATCATATTTACTTCATAAATTACAGTACATTTTAAAATCTTTAATAGTTTTGCTGAATTCCTACAGCTGAATGGTGACATAGTAGTAGCATTTCCAGTAGTTATTGTCAGTGGAATGTAACGATGTAAAAGTAGTAAAGTACTGCACTACACATTTTGGGTATCTGATCTTTTCTTTTACTCCACTACATTTCTCAACACACCTGAAAAGTAAAAGTATTTTTTATGATCGTTTAAGACCCACTGAAAAGGCTGGGTGTTGTTTTTTTTAACAAGTTCATAGTTTAAGCCAGGGGTGTCCAAATAATAAGTACTTTTTAAGTATGAAGTCAAAATGTGTTAAATGCAACCATCTGAATAATCTACTGTATTCACCACTGGTCTGTGGCCCTCCATGTCAAATATTTTTCAAGAAATGGCCCTTGGAGAAAACAGTTTGGGCACCCCTGGTTTAAGCAGACAAAAATATACAAATAAAAACAGCTATTATTTAAAAAAAAGATTGATTCAAAACAAAATTCAACGCAAATCTTTACCAAAATTACTACATTTGAAGCTTTATAAGACCTCAAAATCTGCACAAAATACTTTTACTTTTTACCATTTAAGTACATTTTAAACAGTTACTTGAATACTTTTACTTGAGTACATTTCTTCATGTGTCTCATACTTTTACTTTTAATTGAGTGTTCTTTGTTCCGGTACATGTACTTTTACTTAAGTACCAGACTTGAAGACTTCTTCCACCACTGGTCATCGTAGCACCACATCACAGTATTGAGTACTTTCTACGCTGTTGTTGAAGTAGTGCAGTGTAACCTTGATTCCTGGCTACAATGTGAGCCGTGTGAGAGTGAAAGCAGGGCCCCTCAGACTCTAATGGCACCTGATGAGAGACTGTCTGACTGATGAAAGCTGCAGCAGCACAGAGAGACACAGAGCAGAGGTGGACCACAGACAGCCGCTGATAACCTGCTGCTAACACACTCTCCCTGCACACATCATATCATAAAATACAGCTAGATTTGGCCCAATATTCACCAATTCATTAAACTCACACATTTGTTAATAAGTTTCAAATCCGCCTCAGAATTGGTAGAGAAGCGAGTATGGATTGACTGGCTTGGCGGCAGTTTAAGACACACTGGGAGTGGTTGTCTGTAGAATGACATTGACACTGAACACAGGTCCCGGATGATCACTAAACTGTGGATGACCAAAGACATGATGTTAACCATATGCCACCACATGTCACTCACAATATATTCATTCAGACATGCTGGACCAGGGCTGCCCGGCTTATTACACCAACCACCTACCACAGATTTGAAAAGGCCACTGTGCGAAAACTGTGCTAAAAAAAAAGCACTAGTATTAAGCAAAGGTGGAACGTAACCAAGTAAAAGTAGTAAAGTACTGTACTTAAGGAAAAATAAATAAAAGTAAAACGTACCCACTTCCTTTACTTATATTTGAGAGCAGGTATTTGTACTTTCTACTCTATTATATTTAAACTGGACTGTGAAAGTAAAAGTATTTTTTTTTGTTTGAGACTTATTTTTTGAGGTTTATTTTTTACCATTTCCACAGTTTAAGCAAAAAAAAAAAAAAAATAGAAATAATGAAAACAGTTAGAAAAAATATAAATTCACTTGTTTCTGTTGAACAAAATACCGCCCAAATCTTTATCAAAATCACTACATTTAAATCTTTATTAGATCTCAAAGCCTGCATAACTCTTTAAATGCATTTACTAGTGCTTTAATACTTTTACTTTAGTATTTTTTTTTTCATGTAATACTTTTACTTATTTATTTTTTTTATCTGTAAAGTATATGTCATTTTACTTAAGTATTTTTTTCATGTGATGCTTTTACTTTTACTTGAGTTTTTTTTTTATTATTATTATTTATTTTTTTTTTTTTATCTGTAAAATATCTGTACTTTTACTTAAGTAGCACAACTGAGTACTTCTTCCAGTCGAGTATTAAGGTCGCCACAAATCATTGCCTCTTGCCCAGTGTGTAAATCGATGAATATTGATTTGTCATTTTTTACGCTGTATGCTTCAGCCAACTACACCAACAGTAATAACTGAAAGTGGAAGAAATATACAGTTCTTGGAAGTATCTGCAGTTGTTTATAAAAAAGGGAGTGAAAATACAGCACATTTGGAATAACCGTAAATTTGAGCGAGGCCTACTCTGCTGTTAAAGCTGATGTCACACTTTGGCTGGTACTTTGATTTCCCACATTTTTACATATTAATCTTTTTTAAACAACCAAGAGACCTACAAACAATCTATACATAACCACTTTAAGGACATTATTATTTTGTCTGCTATATATTTATAATCTATTATACCTGTGGATCATTACTTTATCATTTTAAATCGCTACATTAATCTAAACATCTTCAAAAATCGAAACAGCTCTGCAGACGGGCTAACTGGTCCAAGTTACACTTTTATATATAGCGCTTTTTTCCACCTGAACGACACTCAAAACGCTTTACATCACAGAACCACTGACCCATTTACACACACATTCATACACCAGTGTACACAGACACTGGGGTGTGGTGGGTTAAGTGTCTTGCCTAACGACACAATGACTGTATTCATCTGTGGGAGCTGAAATTGCACCACCAACCTGTGGATCATAAGAAAGTGCCACACTGCTAGATCATGCCGTCAACTCTGCCTATAGCTGGGTTTTTTTTGTTTTTGTTCATTTGTGCCAAAATTCGCTACGGCTCACGGCTCAATCCCATGTGCATCACAATTTTAAAAATCTGAAAATTAAGTAAAGAGAGCTGTGGGTGTGTGTGGGGCGTGGGTGAAAACAGGGATTTTTTCAAAGTGCTGGTCATGTGATCAGCTGTGAGCTAGAGACATTTGTCACAGTGAGGGACAGGAGGACACTGGGCAAACTGCTCTCCATTATGGACACTCCTGCTCACCCATGGCATCGGGCTATATAGGGGGACAGAGGACACTGGACACTACACCAGCCTGTAGAGGGACAGAGGAACACTGGACCAGACTATAGAGGGACAGAGGACACTGGACCAGACTATAGAGGGACAGAGGACACTGGACCAGACTATAGAGGGACAGAGGACACTGGACCAGACTATAGAGGGACAGAGGACACTGGACCTACACCATATAGGGACAGAGGACACTGGACCAGACTATAGAGGGACAGAGGAAACTGGACTATAGAGGGACAGAGACCTGGACCAGACTATAGAGGACACAGAGGAAACTGGATACTACACTCCCTATAGAGGGACAACAAGACACTGTAACAGATAATATAGAGGGACAGAGGACACTGGACACTTCACCAGACTATAGAGAGACAGAGGACACTGCACCAGACTATAGAGGGACAGAGAAAAACTGGACACTGGACCGGACTATAGAGGGACAGAGGACACTGGACACTATACTCCCTACAACTGTACAACAACTCACCATTATGTAACAGATAATACTCCCTACAACTGTACAACAACTCACCATGATGTAACAGATAATACTCCCTACAACTGTACAACAACTCACCATGATGTAACAGATAATACTCCCTACAACTGTACAACAACTCACCATTATGTAACAGATAATACTCCCTACAACTGTACAACAACTCACCCTTGTGTAACGGATAATACTCCCTACAACTGTACAACAACTCACCATTATGTGACAGATAATACTCCCTACAACTGTACAACTCACCATTATGTAACAGATAATACTCCCTACAACTGTACAACAACTCACCATTATGTAACAGATAATACTCCCTACAACTGTACAACAACTCACCATGATGTAACAGATAATACTCCCTACAACTGTACAACAACTCACCATGATGTAACAGATAATACTCCCTTCAACTGTACAACTCACCATGATGTAACAGATAATACTCCCTACAACTGTACAACAACTCACCCTTGTGTAACGGATAATACTCCCTACAACTGTACAACAACTCACCATTATGTGACAGATAATACTCCCTACAACTGTACAACAACTCACCATTATGTAACAGATAATACTCCCTACAACTGTACAATTCACCATGATGTAACAGATAATACTCCAACTTCACAGACACAGTTGTATAATTGCACCAGTATCTTACTATTTTTGCTACCCATCTTGAATTTATTATTACAATTTATATTTTTGCTCTTTATTAGTTTATTACATTGTGATGTGAGAGCTACTGTGTCCAAAGAGTTTCCCCGTTCTACCTCGTCTAAGTCTATTTTTGGATTACACAAGAATGAAGATTACGCAAACATGCATGAATCACTCTAAATACAGCTTCAAGTGGGTAAACAAGAAGACACACAAGACCAACACGGCGGAAGTTTCATCCAAGCGTACTTCTAGCTTAAGCAACGTCTGACACCACAATCGAACTATCACAACACGCCAACAAAACTGAACACAGGCCAAACCAAGTGATGATGATGAGTGACGTCAATAGTGAAAAGCTCCAAAGGCCAACCAAACATTTACACTAGAGCCCCTGGACGAGCCCTCATCAATCTGGAGAGCGCGCTGAGGTGGTGCTATCCATCCAACTGATAGCATCATATATCAAACAAACTCTGGAACCCTACTCCACGGCTGCACTCACACGGCCCTGCTTTTACCTGCAAACGGCCCTCCGTGGGAAAATATACAGCGAGGGAGGCTAATGCACCGACCCGGCTATCAAGAAACAGCAGAGGAAATTAGCATAGCAATATTAATCCTAATGTCTCTTACCAAGCTATAAACAGTGTATCCGTTTCAGAATTTGTTTTTGTTATTAGGTCAAAAGTGGAGGTGGACGGGCTTTTGAAATATAGATAATACAGTGAATATTGTTTTAGAGCTAAATTAGAAACGGTGTAAAAATATGTGTGCCAGGACCCTTTATAATGTAAATTTAAGCCCACTGCCACCAACTGAAATACATTAAAATCCACCAGAAACAAATAACAAATGTCGGTAACACTTTATAATAACTATAGCCTCTTTAGCCTTAATAAAGCATGAACCGACATTTAATTAATAATGAACAAACACTTAATTAAAATGAGTCATGCTTAATAACTATTTAATTACGGCCTTAATTAACACTTCATTAACAAGTGTTTGAGTCAATACTTAACTAACCATTTGTAAATGCTTATTTAAGGAGTAACTAAGTGTGAAATAAGTATGAGTAACTGTACACAACACAGGTCAATTAATTGCTAATTCAGTGTTAATTAAGGTTGTAATTAAGTAGTTATTAAGCATGAATCATTAATTAAGTGTTTCTTCATTATTGATTAAGAGTTTCTTCATTATTAATTCAGTGTTTGTTCATTATTAAATAAGTGTTTGTTCATGCTTTATTAAGGCTAAATAGGCTATAGTTATTATAAAGTGTTACCCAAATGTCTAGAATTTTTAAAATCTTGACCCCCTTTATATGTTTGTCTGCTGTTCTTGTGACTGTGGTAGTTGTGACATTCTGGATGTTTTCAGTGTGAATCACCAATAGTTGAGCCAGGAGGCATTCACTGTCATGCCCCCCAGAGATATATTCAGCTTAGGGCCCCCTGAAAGCTAGGGCCGGCCCTGCTTGCTAGCATGATGCGCAGTTATCTGTCAAAGGTGAACTTCACAGCTCTTTGTTGTTTACGGTGACGTCTGTTTCCAATGGGCAGTCAGCGGACTTGTTTCTCGTACTAAATCGTTTTAGGAGACTATTGCGATTTAAAATGTGCAAATTATAACATAATAATCCACCATTATGACATAATAATCCACATATGTCATAGATAATAACTATACAGCAGACACAAGCACAATAGGACTTCTTGAAGTTTAACTAGTTAAAAGTGAAATGCTGAGACCAGAGTGGAAAAAAGTGGCCTGGCTCTGTTTATATTTCTGTACAGTCCACATAAGATTTGGTCATTTTGTCTGAAACGTAACTCACGAAATGATTACTGTTGAATACTTTTGCTTTTGCAGAGCTTCACACAGACACCACATTAGCTTCGGTGGACATTCTAGGAAATTCTCTGTATTTGTTTGTAGATTGTATCCGAGGTTAGAATAAGAAGTGGAGGAGAGCGGATATGTCATGTGGGTGGTACATGTTTGGCTGGTCTTTGGAGCATTTTATGACTGACGTCAATTTTCATAAGGAGTTTGGACTGTGTTAATTTGTACTGCTAATTTTTGGATTGGTACCACATTACATAACTAGAGGCACACAGAGCTGGTGTTGCTCTTACTGCTTAAGTCTAAGTCTGGGTGGAGGTCGCCTGAGAGAAGTGTTAATCACCTGACGTAAAAGACCAGGTTATACAAGTCCAGTTCAAGACTCATTTCAATCTTTTTAAGTCAAGGCAAATTCTTACAGGGCTTTTCGCTTAAGTTATGATTACAGTACAGTAGGTGCGAACCAGACAGACATCATCACGATTATATAAGCGTGGATTCAGTTTGCTTGCAGATTTTACCTATGGAAAGAACAAAAACATGTCCTAGGCCTATACATCTTGGAGTGTTTTCTGTACAGTGGTAGAGGGCAGACACATTATGTACACATGACGAGTTTGACATGGACCCTGCACACATTAAGGCCTTTTAAACTCATTACCAAGTAAAATACAGCCTTCTATTAGTGTATACACAGGGGGCAGTGTTTGGGAGATGACAGCGCTCCGATGCAGTGTTGATAAAAGGATATACAGCAGACATCCTGTATGTATTAGAGAAGACATGGCTCCAGTCGGCCTACACATCGCATACCCCATAAGACTACAGCCACAGCAGCACTAATGTAAACCACTAGAGTGCATGCTCAAAGTAAAACACACCATGACAGCTATTTAGACATGACATTTTAGTTACAATACACAAAAATACTCTCCAGAAGACACATTGCTTTTTCTCCTAATATGATCTATGGCACAGCGGGTCATTATCTTATACTTTGTTTGTTTTTATTCACAATACTGTTCTAAACTAAACGACAGGCCACTGACATCCATGTAGATACTGCAGATGCTGCCATTTCCTAAAAAATAGAGAACAAAGACAAGCAATGATAAATAAAGAATACTTAAACATAAATAAATGACTCTAAATAAAACTTTGAGGGAGTAAACGAGACTGGAAGGTCTTAAAAAGTACGGTACGCCCCCTTTAAGTGCATACAATCCTTATAATAATAATAATTAGCTATTCATTTTACAGAGCAGATCAGTCCTGGCGGCTGCAGTGCATCTACTTTAAACATGCCAGCAGACATTTCCTGGCATTATATCCCTAATGTATCCAGTCAGGTGTGAGATCTCAGCACATAGGTGGTCCTGTCTCCTGGACTATTGTGAATCAAGAAAACTTTTATGGTCAGGCAATAGTATATGAAGTAGAAATAACAACATGGACAGTATTTGAGTAGTAATATGGAGTGAGAAAGGGAGATGTGAGGGCAAGCAGGGGTGGGGGGAATGATCGTCTGAGTCCAGTAGACCCAGGAATGTTAATCCTCTTTGTGTCTCCAGGCAATGATTAAACTTTTGTAATATCAGGCTTGACAAGGACAAACAGGTCACAAATGGGTCAGCTGTGAGGGAGATAAAAATGAAAACAAAACTAAAACATATGAATATGAAAAGTCTACATCTGCTTATGCTCCTGGCTTCAAAAATGACACAGCAAAGCCACATTTACAGCCCGTGGTCATTGATACTGAGCTTTAAACCTGCTGTTATCCGCATATCTGCATCTACGCTTACAGTTATTACACAGCAGCTACTGTGTTAAGGTGACTGCAGCCAAGTGGACAAGTCACACAGAAGCACTTTGAGGCTAATCAGAGATCAGAGGTCGTCAACAAACAGTGTGTGGTTAACCCTGGACTTCCTGGAAACGCTACTCTCTGGAGGAAGATGAAGAGAAGGCCGGAGCACATTTTCCACACCTCGGGATCCCCCAAAACCCCTGGGACAGATTACACTTTTTATGTTTTTCCTCTGCAAATTTCCATTAAGTTCAATCAATTCAATGTATTTCTGTATAGGCACTGTTTCAGAATCCTCATCACATCCCAAACCCTAAATCTAACCCTAACCCAAGATATATTATGGTGGTATTTAGTTATTGTAACATCTTTTAAGTAATATGACTTTATGAAATCCACTAACTTCCAGTTCAAAATTACATAACTGATTCTCTGTCAGTGTAATCCCTCAGTTGTTCAGGTCTGATCCATGGCAAAAGACGAATTGTCCGACGAATTTGTCCAGTTGTCAGATTTAAACTTCGTCTTTTGCAATAACTGATTCTCTGTTGCTGGCCCCACCTGTTCATGTTTTCATTTTATAATGACAAACTGCATCAGTGCATTTCATGAATTAACTTGACCAGGAGTGAGAAGTGCGTGTCCGTGGAAGGGGATAGGGGGTGGGTGAAAACAGACATTTTCAAAGCCACAAATGCAGCACAACACAGGATTACTCACACGTGCATCAATCAATCAAAATACAACTCAGAGCAAGTGAATAGTGAGTGAAAGCCATTATAGCATGGTTAAAATATATTTTGCATAATATGTCTTCTTTTATGTCAATAAATTGTTCAAAGATTCCTCAGTTCAAGAGTAAAGGCCTGTGTAGTAAGTTGCTATATCTGCAAAGTAAAGATTGTGTGAGTGCTGTCTGTATATCGCCAAGATCAAAACTAGTGGTTTAGTAGAATTTTACAGGGCGTTTATTGTGACGGCTGTTGACACCCTCTCAGCCCTTTTCACACGCTCTCACTTGACTCTAAATATACTCCACTTGGAAAAGCAGTGCCGATCTGATCATTAACATTCTTACAGTGAATGGTAGTTTTATCACTTGAGCTACACAAAGCAGCCGCTGCCTTTGAAGTAGAGTTATAGTCAGCATCTCCTCTCATCTGTGATCTGCGCAATTGAACCAGTGCTGCAGCCCCATCTCCGTCACACCGAGGCACGTTTATCAAAACTGCAGCACAAGAAAACTTAAATGAAAAGTGCAATGTGGCTGGCTTCAGTTATGTGATCAATGACCACTCTCAATCTAAAGAGAAAACATCTGAGAAAACATGATGCTGCAGCTCCACACACACAGCACGGATATGAAACCTACAGATGTCCACATCCAGTTTGAGGGTACAATAAATGATTATAGCATTAAGGCTACTGCAGTTCTCCATCTGAGTAAACTGTTCTAAAGCTGTGCCCAAAGAATTCATGCATGTGAATACTAGTGATGTGCCAAAGGGTTTGTGAGAGTTAAACAGACTTAAATCCTTATTTCCTCCTTTCACGGTTTGAAAATCAGGAATCCCAGTTTTAAACAAGTTCTGCCCTGATCTCTCATTTAATTCATCCATCCATTTTTATAACGGATGCATAAAAAGTCTGTGTAATCCCTCAGTCATCCAGGTATGATCTTTTACTATTAACGAATAAAAAGTGAGTACCAGTAGTTTAGGAATATATATCAGCTGGCATGGCATTTGCATGAAAATCTGCATAATTTAAGCTTCTAAAACAAAAATGGGTAACACCACATGTGCTCAGTCTCCAGAAGATCTTTACATGTCCAGTTGTCCATCATTGGTTGAGTTATGTTACATTTCAGATGGTAGCAGAAGCGGGACATCCCATAGGTGCGCTCCTCTGTCCCCTGATGCACATTCCCTAAACAAGCACTCTCCAAAACACTGCTGGTTGCCATGGCAGTGAACTGGCCTGAGTAAATAAGAGACAGCGGGGATGAAGGCCGGAGAGGGGTCAGAGGTAGACGAGAGGGGGCGCAGGGCTGTGTGTGGCTGTATACTGCCCCCATGGGACCGATCCTGCCAGAGACATTAGGGTCTGGAAACATACAATGACATCTTCATTTAGTCAGACCTGTTCCACTGTTTACATCACAGCCAGCACATAAAAAACACGTGTAACAGGAGTGAAAGTATTGTTCTTCTGACGCCTTACATTGGTGTGGCCATTCTTATCATCCTTTATTGGAAAGAGGTGATGTTTTATGTTTAAAAACCCTGGGAAGTCTCTCTCCCACTCTCATGCACCGTGTTTTTTGCATCTCCAGGTCAGTAGGAAGCAGCTCATCACAGCACACTTTTATGGGGCTCTAATTCTGTGGAATATTGATACTAGATCTGATTATTTCTATTCTGCCCTGTTGTTTGTATCTCCAGACAGGGTCCTCCTGGCAGTCTTATGACCAGCCGGCCGCTCTGTGGGAGAGCTGGGGCACGCTGGGGACTAGGCATCACACCAGCCATGTCAGCTTTTGAAAGCAAGATACAGAGTCAGCTCAGCCTGATCTTCAACCTGGACCCCAGACCAGCCAAAAGCCCAAACTGACCTACTACAACATCCCCTCTTTTTAATTATCTTACGAACTTTTATAATTTGTGATAAACTAATTGAAACTCAAGCATGGTCCATAGTTCTCTAGTGATCCACAATGCCTACTGTGAGGGGCGGCCCAGCAATAGGGGGCGCTACACATGTATGTGGAGAAAACATGTTAACAGGTGGAAAATAACTAATTACAAATATTCACTTTACAGTAAGAGACTGTAGCTCAGTGTTTATCCACTGACCCGAAGGTTGGCGGTTTGAATCCCGCTTTCAACATAAACGTCATTGGATGAGCGGTCAGATCCACTGACCCACAGGTTGGCGGTGTGATTCCAGCTCCCACAGATGAATTCATATTCCAGTGTCTGCGTGCACGCGCACACACACACACACACACACACACACACACACACACACACACACACGCACGCACGCACGCACGCGCGCGCGCGCGCGCACACACACACACACACACACACACACAGCCAGCGCTGAGGAATATGCATAAAACATGAATTAAACAGTTTTGTATATAAGACTGATCTAAAATGCTACTCAAACTACATGGAAATGTAACCAGTAACTAATGTTCCATGCATACTTATACTTATACTATCTAATACATACTTATACTATACCATACTTATACTATCATTTAGGGTACTCGAGTACAAATTTGGCAGCATGTTGAACTTGTAATTGAGAACAGTTCTAGTCCTGTTACTGTACTTTTACTTGAGTAGATATCTGCAGTACTCTTTCTCCACTGCCTTTTGAGCTATGCCAGACCAGTTGCTGACTGATGAGGTACAAATCAAATGCATAGTAAGTAGTACGTACTTATTCAGATATAAAACTCCCCAAGAATGTACATTTCATAAAAGTGATCTTACAGTGCAGTATGACAATCACAGGGTATACAGTTCTTCTATAGGCCCTCAGAGTCCTTTTCCATAATCTAATCTTGAAGGCAGTTATAAATTAAATCGAACCCCAATCTAAATACACTTTCAATCAAACAAAATGCCCATGTATCAATTTCTCCCCAATGTGCTTTGCATGTAAAATCCTATAAACAGGAAAAGAACAGCACTACGCTGTGTATACCTTTAGCTGTTTGGTTCATTTAATGTGCCGGACACAAAAGAGTCCAGATAAGTTTAAATGCAGGACTTGGCGCGTGTCCTGTGTTTATATGAGCCGTGTGACCTCACTCCTGACCTCAGTGGACTTGGACTGCAGGACACACTGTACACATATCTAATGGTCTGGGCTCTAAACAGCACATAGGAAGCCAGGTCTCCACAGAGCAGTCGACAGAGCTCACACCAGACGCTACGCTGCACTGCAAAAAATATCGAGATTAGTTAAGTCAACTTGAATTCAGAATGTTTATCTGAGTTTGAGGAGTTTTGTCTAGGTTTTCATATAATATTTTTAGGGCTGTACAGTTAATCAAAAGGAGAAGATTTATTTGTAATAGTAAGTGATACGCTTCCAGAGGTCTTCAGACAATCCTCTGCTACTAAAGGCATGTGGTTTGAGCTCAGAGTTCAGACTTTGGAGGAAGAAATGGCACTTGTTGTATGTCTTGTTTAAGTTTGGAAAATGAATATTGAATGATTAATGAATAAAAGTTTGTAATATTGCTTCTTATTTGCTCAAAAAGGTAAGACAACTGCATTTACAACATGAAGTTTCCATGTTCATATGTAACGTATGCAATAATCACACTTGTTTGAGTAATCCTGCATTATTAGTCTGTCTACATCTCCAAAGCTCAAAATGCTCTGTTCCACCTTGTGATGTCATGCAGTGATAGCTTTCAAGTTAACACCTCCTTTTTACCTTTAGTTTAGTAGATTTTGGCAATTCCAGGGCTGAACGTGTCCAAATAGTTCAAATGAAGCTGTATGGAGTTTAAAAACACAGTGGAGCGCTTCCTGTATTACCACATGACATCACAAGGTGCAACAGAGTGTTTTCTCTGCAAGGTTTGTGTGTTAAACATGTGTGAATGAAACAAAACACAACTCCAGGTCTGTTTGTGACGAGGAAACAGCATTATAACAGATCAGAAAGTAGCGTCACATGGGCCCTTTAACCCACGCTCAGTATTCTTTTTTTGCAGTGTTCAAATTAGCATCTCACCGTGGGCTCGAGGTGGTTACAAACTGTTTAAATATCTATCAGCAGCCTATAAATTAATATAATACTGGATATATTTGAGCCCGCCCTTCCTCTGTTCATTTAGAACGTGTTACTGACATGTAGACACAAGCAGGGCACAGTGGTCGCCCATGACATTTTAGACGTGCTTCTCTGTGGGTGGTCATCGAGTGTGTCAGTATAGTGCCAGTTGTGCGTGTTTAAATGCATATTCAACACTGTGAGACTACACACTGAACACAGACCTTTGTTTTATTAACATAGGCTTTAGTCACTGCACAAATATAGTTAATGTGCACTGTCAAACAAGCCTTCATTTTGCTAAGAGGAAATAGAAAAAATTCTTCGCAGACAGCAGTTTGCAAGATGAATGTTGGATTACAAAAACAGACTATTTTAAGCACCTGTGATGGCTGCACAAAGGCATGTTTTACACTGACACCAGGAACTCCTCAAATGATGTCTCGATTGAGCTTTACACAGGCATATTACAACAAATACTATATCAATGAAAGCTGGAACAGTATTTTTTTGTCATGCATACATTTTCTTGGCTATATGATCAGATTTGAGCTGTTAAAGGTTAAATTAATAACTTCTCTTACTCATTACAGATGCAAACTAAGCACTGATGTGTTTCTTTCTGCTATTTATTTAATGCAGCTCAAGTTTTTTTTTAAACAATATTGTACATTTAGAATAGTTTTTGTGGTATAAATCTGCTCTAGGGCTATTGAGTCAGTGGCATTTAGTTCCAAAATGATCGTTTATCGTCTATATTTGGTTCGAAATGTTCGAAATGTGTTATCTAACAGGCCTATCGCTACAGCATACTCACTTATTTTTATGGCTTCTTTGTCCAGACCAAGGTTTAGTTTGCTTTCATACCTGGCAGCTAAAAATAATGTATTAAAATAGCCTAAATAAACGGAAGACCAGATGAACCTCATTGGATTAGCATACTAACTGCATTGAAAATCTTCACAGAAAGCAAGTCTGTATCTCTCTGAAGAGCCATAAAACAATCAGGTCATTACAAACCGTAACAGTGATCAACGAGCCAACACAGCTGTCAGTCACATCCTGGCCCCGCGCACAGAACTGAAGGCAGAAAACTGTAGGAAATGATGGAGATTGAATTAGTGAAATAACATTCTTTGCACAAACACGCACACAGGTTCCTGCAGAGCTGGCTCAGCGGTGCTCACACTAATTCTGTTTGATAGTTTTAGGAGCCCCCACTTCCATTTCTCTCAGAGCTCCCACTATGTTTAAACACTTGCAGCTTTTTATTAGATTTGCTGTTTGGTCAGTGCAATTGGATGCCCTAGTAAGGTCCAGGCAAGCTACAGATGCAAAATACGCTCTAAGATTAAGGTACTAGTAGCTTTAAAGGTCCCTAAAAAAGTCCCTTTACAACAATGCTGGGCTGTGTCTTGTGGTATAAAAATCCTCTTCAACCTTTTGAATTATACAATGTTTCAAAGATCAGCGGTATGAAGGAAATTGTTGGGGGTAGTGGAAGTTGAAGTGTAAGAGAGTACAGCTGATTATTTATTCATTAAATTTGGCTGAACCTATTAAAAATAATCCCTCATATTATGATGGTGGGGGTGTGGCTCAGTATCCCATTTACACAAGAACTAAAACATATATAGGCTCTCTGCTTGAGAATATAAGAATATCAGTGCACAAGTCTGAATACTAATGTGAAAAATAAGCTCACAGAGACAATGAACAGAAGCACTCTAGGGACATCTAGTGTTTCAAAGTGAATCCTACAAACTGGATGAAGAAGATACAAGCTCCACTCAGAAGAATGAATTATTTGATTGCTTTACAATGACGTTTCCATAGATTTAAACCTCAGTAACATTTGTTAAACAGGGCTTTGTGCGGTTCCATATTACGCTGTTTTCTGATCTGTGTTATAATGTTTCCTCATCACAAACAGACCTGGAGTTGTGGTTTGCTTAATTCACACATGTTTAACACACAAAGCCTGCATATTTATACTGAGTTCTTCTCTCAATTTGAAGAAAACATTCTGTTCCACCTTGTGATGTCATGTGGTAATACAGAAAGCACTTCACTGTGTATTTAAACTCCACACACCTTCACTAGAATCATTTAGATCATTTCAGCCCAATCTCTACTGAAAAATGTAAAAGGCTGCTGTCACAAGAGTCAGTTTTGCGTATTATAGGGCCTTAAATGAAGCACTTTTACCCATCTATTCCTTTGATTTGTCAGCTTCCGTCATGTTCTGACTTAGTGACAGATGGGTTTAACCAAGCACAGCGAAGAGTGAAATTTTAGGAGGAGCAAATTAATGTAGTTACCTTTCAGAGGCATCATGAAGACATCAAATCACCTGCCCTCACATGTAACTTTAGAATAAGGTCCATACATATAAATAATCTTCCTAGAATAAGGTACATACATATAAATAACCTACATATAAATAACCTTCCTTGTGTTTATATGACCAACATCAGACCTAAAATATCCAGAATGTCAAAACTACCATAGTCACAAGAACAAAGGTAGCAATTTTGAAGAGGTAGCAATTTTATAACATGGCTCAGAGCTCACAAGAGTCCATTTTGTGTAATATAGGACCTTTAAATGAAAACACTGTGGGATACATATTGGAATTTGATTACTGGGACCTGCTGGTATATACATAGGGCCTGCACACTTACAAAAAAAAAAGTCAAAGTAACGGCTACCATCAAAGTACATCTCCGACATGTTAGTGCCATATGAACCATCTCACACTCTGAGGACTTCAGGGACCAGCCTCCTGCTGGTGCCCAGAGTCAGGACTAAACATGAGGAACCAGCATTTTAATTTTCAGTCTTCCTGAAGATGTGAGACAGGCCTCTACTTTGACAATGTTTAAATCCAGGCTCAAAACAGTTCTGTTTAGCTGTGCATATGACTGAAAGCATTTTTTCCCCTCAATGTTAATTTTATGATGATTATGTATGTCTTGATTTGTTGTATTGTGATTTGAATGTCTTTCTTATTCTGTAAAGTACTTTGAATTACTGTGTATGAGTTGTGCTGTACAAATAAACTTGCCTTGCTTGTTTGTATGTATGTAATGTAGTGTAATGCACAGAACCAACCTCTAGATGGCGACAGACGTCTTCTGTAGCCCCTTACACAGGAGCCTGAATGTCCCCAGGAGCTCCTGAAGCTAAAGAGGCAGAGTATTATAAGTTGCTGTAACGTGCAACATTGGATACAGTCAGATTACTGTCTCCTGGACCATGAGGCAGGCTCTGAGCACATTTAAATACACGAGTTGTTAGTGTAAAAATACTGCCCAGACATGTGGTGACAAGGATCATGTTTGTGGACGGGAGCAGTGTCTGATCTGTGTGACGCCGTTCTGGATCATCTTCACTGCACAGCGGGTTAACTTCAGGCAACGTCACTTTCTTCTGATTCGTGCCATGAAAAACTGAGCGCGCCAAATGTAATGAAATGAGAGACACACTGCAAAGACGAGTGGGAGCAGAGGAAGATGAAGATGCTTTATATAAGACGAGGATGGATGGGATGATGACAATTAGAAATGCCAGTGTTTTATTTTGAAAAGGCCTGGTCTTACTACATGGGCATTTGTCTCATCACAACAATGTAAAAATAAAAATAACTACACAAATACAAACACTCAAACACCTGCTGTGATCTGATCATACAAGTCCAGGAATGTGCAGACTATTGCTCACAACCAGAGCTGGGCCCTAGCTTTCAGGGGACCCTAAGCAGAATTTGTCTCTGGGGCCCCCGACAGTGGATGCCTCTTGGCTCAACTAATGGTGATTCACATTTGACACATTCTGACTCTGCTCTCATCATCTTGTCCAGTTGTATTTGTGTTTATATGACCAACATCAGACTGAAAACATCCAGAATGTCACAACTACTATAGTCACAAGAACAGCAGACAAACATATAAGGGGGGGACAACATTTTAACAATTTTAGACATTTTTTCTTTGTTTCTGGTGGATTTAAATGTGTTCCAGTTGGCGACAGTGGGTTTAAATTTACATTATAAAGGTCCTTTCACTGGTGTAAACACATAGCTGCTCTCACCTCTGCCCGGCTCAAAAAAAATGTAGGCAGCAGTGGATATTTTGCTACTATAGATATAAAACAAATTTTTAAACACAAGCCCTGTGCCCAATATAACTTGATACATTATTTTCAATATAAATGTATGAGCTCTTGGGGGCCCTCTGGTGGCCTCGGGGCCCTAAGCAGCTGCTTAGTCTGCTTATGGGCTGGGCCGGCCCTGCTCACAACTGCTACTCACAACTTAACCAATACAAAGTGAGTGCCAGGACTGAGGAAATGCAAATTAATTGGGCTATTAAGGCAGTGCTAACTGGATATTTTATTCCCAAATGAACAAATGAAATTACACTGAAATACTGCACTGTGATATTTAGCCTCCTCTAACTTGCAGAGTACCAAATAATCCTAGTATGTGTATCTATCTTGGGTGGTCGGCAGGACAGACGGCACTTGTTTGTTCTCTGTGGTGTTCCAAGTGCTGACATAAGAACATTAATTTTGATTTAGCTGCTGTGAGTGTCAGCTATACTCTATATGTGGCCTGCTGTAAATGATCTGAGCGTGAGGTTTGCTGATTATGTTGAAATCAAATCTGCTTCACCGGATTAGGTCACCTGTTCTCAATACACACCTGATTAAGGACAGGCTGATTCATATTTGCAGAAGTAAACGTTTCTGTATCTTTGATTTTTACCATTTCAGCGTGTGCTCATGTGGTTCTCAAACGTCTCACTGAGCTCCTTCTATTCAAAAGCCCTTCCCTATTCTTCAGATTTACTCATGGGTTTTAAAGTGATACAAAATTTGAACAGTTGCCAAAGCAATTAACAACTAAAACATAAATGTACTATGTTACAGTTGGCATCCATCACAATAATGTATTTGACTTCTGTAGTGCTTTCCCAAGTGCTCAATGACGCTTTACAGTTTTGTGCATTATTCACTCATCCCACAGCCACAGCTGCCTTGGGGTAGACTGATGGAAGCGAGGCTGCCAATCTGTGCCATCAGCCCCAAATTACCACAACAATCACTCGCACTCTACATTAATGCACAGATGAGGTTGATGAAGTGTCTTGTCGAAGGACACAACAGCACTATGCACTAGAGCCACTGGAATCCCCAGAGGTCTCTGATCCAAGTACTAATCAGACCCAGCCCTGCTTAGCACCTTAGATCTGATGAGATGACACATTCCAAGGTGGTTTGGTCCTGTATCCGGTTCAGTCTTTGCTGTTAGGTCCTGTCTGACTGTCTTGGTTTAGTCCTCATATCCTTTTAAAATGTGCAAATTAATTAAAAAGGAGATTAGACAACTATGTCATCATTAGTCTCGATTTTATACATTTCTTTGTAACTAAAATAAAAAACAAAACAATTGTCAGACGGTTGACAAGTGAGACACAGTGCTCCCCTTGAGGAAACTGCCATATGTAAGACCATTTTATGTTTTAAGTTATTCTTGATGTAAATGTTTGAAAATCAGCGACATATGAAAAATGGAACAAAGAGCTGAGTTTTGGCTCAGTAAACGTACCCAGCCATGTGGAACGATCCCCTACTCGAGCCGCAGCAGAGCATGGCGTCCGTGTGCTGTGCTACACCTCTTTGTTTTCAAATACACTGAAATACTGGACCATCCACCAGCAGACAGGGCCAGCAGGCTGCCCCCAGACCCTGGACCTGAGTCAGGCAGCACGGGCCAGTATCACGGCAGCCAACGCCAGCAGATGCACCGCTCTGAAGTCCACATCAGAAAAGCAGGGCCCACCGTTTGAAATGTTTTTCTTCTCTCATAAACACACAAAATTCACTGCTAAATATAAACAGCCCTGGGCCCAGGAACTTCCAATAGAAGTGAAATCTGACGGCTCCTTTTTAATCTCCTGCCATTTTCATCCCTTCTCTGCTTTCTACTAAGATAAAGTTTCCTCATTGAAGCTCTTTTAAGGAGCTTTATACTTTAGTGATGCAAATTGAACTAATTTGAATTATGTGTGTATTATTATAATTTTTTTTTATTATTCTCGTCTCTGTTGTCAAAATGCCCAAGTGAGATAATTAGTTTACATCGATCATATAAATCAATGTGATATTTTCTATTGCGCCAGATTAACAGTGAAAGGCAGTATTTTAGTATGGGCCCGGCACTTTCCTTCTCCAGAGTGCTTTTGTGTGTAATAGTGGATTAGCTCAGGCTTATGAAAGTTGTAAAGCAGAAAGAATGAGCATCGATCCAGCCGCTCAATGCAGAGTAACACAAAAACACCAGCTCTTGTTTTTCTCCTTCTTGTCGTTCTCCGTCCTTCCATTTAAGGACACAAACACTGCTTTGCATATTAACCCTGAGCAATTATAAAACAGCAAAGTTATTTTTACACCAGTACAAAGTTGAAAGGGGCACGGTGTAACTTTTCTGGTAGAGGCTTGTCTCCATGGAGATGTTATTGCTTTCCCTGGAATCCTCTACAGTGCTGCATTAAACTGAAGACAAGCAGGTGGTGACAAGATCTATGGAGAGGCAAGTCTGTTCATGGTAAAAATGCATGTTTTTCAAGAAATGAATAAATGATTAGAAAGATGTTGTACCAGACAGAGCTATAACATAGAAGTATAAGTAAAGGGCAGAATCCCCCCATCAAGTTTTATAGTGCACCTTTAAATGCACGACTAATGTTTATGGGGACTACTTTAATTACTACTTACTTAAACACCTTGTGATGTCATGTAGTAATACAGGAAGTGCTACACTGTGTTAAACTCTGTACATCGTCACTAGAAGCATTTAGGTGATTTCAGCCCTGGAACTGCCAATCTCGACTGAACTAAATGTAAAAGGTAGCTACTAACTTGAAAACTGTTGCTTTATAACATCACAAGGTGGAACAGAGTATTTTGAGCGTTGGCGATGCAGACAGACTAATAATAAAGCATTACTCAAACATGTGTAAATGAGACAAAACACAACTCCAAGTTTTTGAAGCGGTAACAACATTATAACATGGCTTAAAGGTATCAATTTTGCGTAATATAGGACATTTAATAATTGTCCTGGTTGTTTGGGCCGACAGAGCTGTAGGACCTGCCTTGGATGGCGCTGCTTGTTTGATAAATTGGTCCCTTCATCTTTTTCTCAGTGCACTGAGCCACTGTCTGAGTGTGAGTGGGTTTACATGCGGTCTGTGTGTATGTGTTCAGTGTGTATACGTGTTCAGTGTGTGTGTTCATGTGTGATATGTGTGTGTATGTGTTCAGTGTGTATGTGTTCAGTGTGTGCGTTCATGTGTGATATGTGTGTATGTGTTCAGTGTGTATGTGTTCAGTGTGTGCGTTCATGTGTGATATGTGTGTATGTGTTCAGTGTGTGTGTGTTATATGTGTATACGTGTTCAGTGTGTGTGCGTTCGTGTGATATGTGTGTGTGTGTGTTAAGTGTGTATACGTGTTCAGTGTGTGTGTGTGAAATGTGTGAAATGTGTGTGTATGTGTTCAGTGTGTGCATTCCTGTGTGATACGTGTGTGTTCATGTGTTTAGTGTGTGCGTTCCTGTGTGATATGTGTGTGTATATGTGTTCAGTGTGTGTTCATGTGTGATATGTGCGTGTATGTGTTCAGTGTGTACATTCATGTGTGATATGTGTGTGTATGTGTTCAGTGTGTGTTCATGTGTTCATGTGTGATATGTGTGTGTGTGTATGTGTTCAGTGTGTGCGTTCCGGTGTGATATGTGTGTGTATGTGTTCAGTGTGTGCGTTCCTGTGTGATATGTGTGTGTGTGTGTTCAGTGTGTGCGTTCATGTGTGATATGTGTGTGTATGTGTTCAGTGTGTGCGTTCCTGTGTGATATGTGTGTGTATGTGTTCAGTGTGTGCGTTCCTGTGTGATATGTGTGTGTATGTGTTCAGTGTGTGCGTTCCTGTGTGATATGTGTGTGTATGTGTTCAGTGTGTGTGCGTTCATGTGTGATATGTGTGTGTATGTGTTTGAGTGTGTGCGTTCCTGTGTGATATGTGTGTGTATGTGATCAGTGTGTGCGTTCGTGTGTGATATGTGTGTGTATGTGTTCAGTGTGTGCGTTCCTGTGTGATATGTGTGTGTATGTGTTCAGTGTGTGCGTTCATGTGTGATATGTGTGTGTATGTGTTGAGTGTGTGCGTTCCTGTGTGATATGTGTGTGTATGTGATCAGTGTGTGCATTCGTGTGTGATATGTGTGTGTATGTGTTCAGTGCGTGCGTTCCTGTGTGATATGTGTGTGTATGTGGCAGCTACATTGTCAGGGCTGTGAAGTGTTTTGGCTTCCTTGACAAGAGCTGCTGTCACTGCCTCTGAAAGCCTGTAATAGGTGCCCATTCTCCCACAGTGAATACATGCACCAGGAGGAAAATGGAGCTTCAGAAAGAGCAGATAATCACGCAGAAAAACACCAAACAAGGGCAGTGACATTGTCTTCAGAGCTCTGCATTTCCAGTAAATGATAGTGAATGATTTCCAAGGCAAGAGATCAAGCGCTAAAGGCACTAAATGTTCCACTGGACTGATTTATGATTTGGTTTTAATTTTAGTGCTCAAAGACACACTTGTTTACACCTTAAAATATGGGCTGCTTTACAACTGATTAGAGTGGGATTTTAATCAACAGTTTAAGACAAACTTTATTTTTGCATTTTTAAAAAACAACCACAGTGGAGTAAAGTGCTGAACAGGCCGTAAATGAACAGGCATAATAACTGGCACTAACTACTACTACTACTACTAACTACTACTCACCACTACTTCTTACTACTTACTACTCACTACTACTACTTACTACTTATTAGTGACTACTACTAATTACTTAGTATTTCTTACTACAACTATTTCCTACTATTACTTCCTGCTACTACTACTACCACTACTACTACTTCCAACTGCTTTTATTTCTACTACTTCTACTTCCTACTACTCCCTACTACTGCAACAACTACTACTCCTCCTACTACTACTACTACTACTACTAAAACTACTTCCTACAACAACTACTACAAGTACTACAAGTACTACTACTACTTTTTTAATCAATAGTTTAAGTCAAACTTTATTTCTACATTTTTAAAAAAAAACAACCACAGTGGAGGCCATAAACGAAAATGCATAATAACTGGCACTAACTACTACTACTACTACTACTACTACTACTACTACTACTACTACTACTACTTACTACTTACTGCTACCTAATACTCACTACTACTACTACTACTACTACTTACTACTTACTGCTACCTAATACTCACTACTACTACTACTTACAACAACTACTACTACTACTTACTACTCACTACTACTTCTAACTACTTCTTACTACTTACTGCTCACTACTACTGCTACTACTTCTCACTACTGCTACTGCTATTTACTACTACTACTTCTACTACCTACTACTCCCTACAACAACAACTACTACTACTACTACTACTACTACTAAAACTACTCCCTACAACAACTACTATAACAACTACTACAACTAAAACTACTTCCTACAACCACAACTACTACTACTACTATGCCATATTACTTCTTCCTACAACTACTGCTACTAAAACTACTTCCTACAACAACAATTACTACTACAACTACTACTACAACAACTAACAACTACTACTACTACTATTACTATTATTATTATTCTTACTACCTCCTCCTCCTCTTACAAATGAGCACACATAACGGGCTTTAAATAAATCACATTTATAAAGGCATCTTAAGAATAGATACAAATCACTTTAACTTTGTGTGATTGTTGTATTTACTTATGACCAGGACCCAAATGATCTATAAATATTAAAATACATTTTACACAGTGGGCAATACTTTAAAATAATTTTGTTTTATGGAGCACTCATCTGTTGCATCTATAAAAATTATTGAATGAAAATGTGCCTATCAATCCAACTTTAATTTCACAAAGAGCTGAGTTACAGGAAAAGTTGTCCAGAAATAGCAAAAATTCCAAACTTGCCAAGCTCCAGGATGTTCCCAGACTGTGCAGGAGACAGTGCCTCTACAGGTCAAACTGCAGGTGACACATTCCAGACTTCCACAGGGCAAAGGAGCATGACCCTGCAGCTGGTCATCTTCCAGTCTCTGTGGGAGAACTTTTTCATGTTTCCTATTTTATCTCAAAACTCAAGCTCTAAGTTGGGAGAGCAACACTGACCTATGTGTAAATCTCTGTGTCAGTTCAACGCTCCCTATTCCCTCCCTATTCCCTCTCTATTCTCTCCCTATTCCCTCTCTATTCTCTCCCTATTCCTTCTCTATTCTCTCCCTATTCCTTCTCTATTCCTCTCTCCCTATTCCCTCTCTATTCTCTCCCTATTCCCTCTCTATTCTCTCCCTATTCCTTCTCTATTCTCTCCCTATTCCTTCTCTATTCTCTCCCTATTCCCTCTCTATTCCCTCCCTATCCCCTCCCTATTTCCTCTCTATTCTCTCCCTATTCCTTCCCTTCCCTCTCTATTCCCTCCCTATTCCCTCTCTATTCTCTCCCTTCCCTCTCCCTATACCCCCTCTATTCCCTCCCTATTCCCTCTCTATTCTCTCCCTATTCCCTCTCTATTCCCTCTCTATTCTCTCCTTATTCCCACCCTGTTTCCTCTCTATATTCCCCTCTATTCCTTCTCTGTTCTCTCTCTATTCTCTCCCAATTCCCCTCTCTATTCCCTCCCTATTCCCTCTTTATTCCCTCTCTATTCCCTCCCTATTCCCTCTCTATTCTCTCCCTATTCCCTCCCTATACCCCCTCTATTCCCTCCCTATTCCCTCTCTATTCTCTCCCTATTCCCTCTCTATTCCCTCTCTATTCTCTCCTTATTCCCACCCTGTTTCCTCTCTATTCCCTCCCTATTCCTTCTCTGTTCTCTCTCTATTCTCTCCCTATTCCCTCTCTTTTCCCTCTCTATTCCCTCCCTATTCTCTCCCTATTCCCTCTCTATTCCCTACTTATTTCCTCTCTATTCTCTCCCTATTCCCTCCATATTCCCTCTCTATTCTCTCCCTATTCTCTCTCTATTCTCTCCATATTCCCTCCATATTCCCTCTCTATTCTCTCCCTATTCCCTCCCTATTCCCTCTCTATTCTCTCCCTATTATTTCTCTCTATTCCCTCCTTATTTCCTCTCTATTCCCTGTCTATTCTCGCTCTATTCCCTCTCTATTCTCTCCCTATTCCCTCTCTATTCCCTCCCTATTCCCTCTCTATTCCCTCCCTTTTCCCTCTCTATTCTCTTTCTATTCCTTCCCTATTCCTACCCTATTCTCTCTCTATTCCCTCTCTATTCCCTCCATATTCCCTCCATATTCCCTTCAGGAGTGAGCCGCACAAACCTGGAGAGTGATGCTTTCACTTTTCTGGTGGAGTTTTTCCATGGAGATGTTATTGCTTTGCCTGGAATGTTCCACAGTATGACATTAAACATATCCAAACTCACAGAGATAAGCAGGTGATGCAACCAAGTCAAGTTCTACTACTACTACTACTACTACTACTACTACTACTACTACTACTACTACTACTACTACTACTATTTCTACAATTACAACTATTTCTACTGCTACTACTACTACAATTATTTTGACACAACTATTCTACTACTACAACTAGTTCTAGTACAACAATTTCCACCACTACAACTACTTCTACTACTACTACAACTACAACTATTTCTATTACTAATACAACTACAACTATTTCTACTACTACCATTATTTATACTTCTACTTCTACTACTGCTACTACTACTACTACTACTACTACTACTTCTACTACTACACTACTACTACTACTACTACAACAACAACTAGTCTACTACTACTACAACAACTACAATTATTTCTACCACTACAACTATTCTAAAACTACTATAACAACTATTTCCACTAATACTACTACAACTACAACAATTTCTGCTACTACAACTACTTCTACAACTACTACTACTACTACAACTACAACTAGTTCTACTACAACTACAACTACAGCGATTTCAACTACGACTACTACTATAACTTTTTCCACTAGTACCACAACTACAACTATTTCTGCTACTACAACTACTACTACTACAGCAACAACAGCAATTTCAACTATGACTACTACTACTATTTCTTCTACTACTACTAATACAGACATAATAAGTCAAGATACCAGTCAGATCTGTGGAGTGGCGGTTCCGGTCACAGTGAGAAAATATGTTTTTCAAGGGATTTTGTGATTTACTGACACTTTTTAAAGCCACATTGCTCAACATTCCAGGCAAAACAAAACCGTGTACACAGCTCACCTTTAGGAGAAGCTCTCGTCTGAGCGGTGATCACATGAGCTGCAAACGATCACAGTGAACGTCCCGTGAATCATACAACAAAATACAACACACAACATTAGACTTGGAAGCCATTACTGAGTGATGACGATGAGCTCCACGTGCAGGAGACTGTGTGCTGCCTACTCCAAAATAACCTCAAGTACAAGAGCAAAAAACTTACATAATGATTCACACAGTATCCTGCTCGGGCTCTTCTGTCTTCACACCTGAAATAAAAGGCTTTCTAAAAATAAACCTTTGTTTGTGTTTGCTAAAATGTGAGTCATACCCTGCCATATTTGCAAACTAGTATTCTTTCCTCAAAACATCTTGAGCTCAGACGTGCAGCAGAGTCTATTCTCAGAGAGGCTGTCATGAGACTCTAATGGAATGTTGTAATTGCATCGTTTTGTGTGCAGAATAAAATTAAAGCCCGGCTCTGCTCTGTTCCAGGACTGTCATGGTAATAACTGACCATTTGACCATGACTGACATTTATCACTGTCTGTTCACGCTCATTGGCAGCATGTGTTGAGGCTATAAACGAGACAAGAGACAATAAAACACAAAGCCATTTGCTCTTCCATTACCTTTAAGGGCTATAACGTTACAAAACTGTAGCCTGCAAATGCCTCTTCAACAAATCACTCAACTAAATCACCAAATTAGCACAAAAGTGATGCTGAAAGACACAAATCTACTACACAAAACTATCCCCATTACAGTTGCATGTTGCAGTCTGGAGATATTTCTGACACACGATCCAAACGCGTTTCCTGACAGCTGATCTTCACGCTGGCGCACCGTGCGTAAAGCTCCTCGCTCCACCAGTGTTCCCACTCATTTGATGCGAGTGGGGCGCAGCGTGAGCACCACACACGCGGCGTGGACGAGAGCGCGTTCAGCTTCAGACCTTCTGGCTACAGTTTCCTCTCAGTCTGCTCGTGCTCGCGCCGGGATCGCTCCACTCCAGTTTTCCAGTTTTTGGTGCCGCTGCTGTCGTCAAAAGTTTAAGTAGTGGATAAGATAAAAGCCATAACGCGGAGAGGAGCGCGCGGGAGCACACGGGAATAACAGGACGCGGTGGCTAAAAGAAGAAAATATAAACAACACGCTTCGCTTTTGATATCGTTACCACGGAAACGACTGGAGAGCGAGCGCGTGAGAGTTTGGACGCGGTGAACGGAGAAGGTGCGCGGAGGATTACGCAGAGCGGCTCGCGGATGGTGGTGGATTTTAGCGAAGAGGAGTCGCTGCCTCTGTGCAAGGTGAGTGATGGGCACACCAAGGACAGCCCGGAACCATCGATTTGTCCATCATGAGCTTCATACGCACGCTTTGAGTTCATGAAAGAAGTTCCAACTCAGCCTAGTATTTTAAGAGCAACAATTTGAAAAGCAAATCAAAAGAATGTCACAAATTAAATCAAAAAAGTTTCCAAGAACCTGTGAATATGAACTCGTCTTTACACTGGTGAATAGAACTAATAAGAAAGACATTTAGTCTTTCTTTCTCACAGCTGGTGCTCCCAGGATACAACCTAATACATTCAAGAAAAGTTTTATAGAATTTAATCAATTATAAAGCACCTTTGCCAATGCCAAGCTATTTCTAACCCAATTTGCAGCTGACTTTCCGGTATCATTGGACAAACAAGTCGGCTTGTCTATTGCTTTATTGCTTTGCACTGGCAGGATACCAACAAATTGGCTTGTCTGTACTGTCCTCCACCGCAACTGTACACAGACGCACTCCCACTATATCACTCATCCAGTCACATTCAATATGTACACACTGCACTGGGAAGACATTGATGTTTTATTAGGGCTCCTCTGACAGCGAACTCCAATATTTCTCCTGTATTCAAAGCCCATGCCTTTGGAGCTCCATACTCTGTTTACATATGGTTATTGATTAAAACGTGTGTGCAGAGGTCCTCGTCCTCAGCTGGGATCGATTAAACCAGCCAGGATTTCTAACTGTAGCCCGGGTCACTGCAGCCACTCCTGTCTTTGAGTGATAATGGGCCATAATAATACAGACCGGTGAACTTTTTACCCCAGAAATGTATTTATTTATTGATCTGATTGTCCTTATAAATAAAACATAATATGATGCAGCTATAAACAGGTAAAGATTTCTGTCAGTTTTGATGCTTAAACTGTGCAATATGTGTTAATGCCAGAATAATTAAAGAAGGGGGTGTAAGATAAATGCTAATGAGTATTCAAATGAGTGTAAACATATAAATAAAAGAGAATATAACATGAAAATAAGATACTCATTTGAGCACGTAACGGTATGAATGGCCCATGCATGTAAAACAATAGCAAAAGACAAAGTTTAAATCTGTCAACTGGACAAATCGTTGAAAGAGTGAAGACGTTTCCCTGCTCATCTTCAATGATTTGTCTAGTTGACAGATTTAAACTTCATCTTTTGCTATGGATCAAACCTGAACGACTGAGGGATTACACAGGCATGTAACAGTGCAATATATACAATTAGTCTGTATTTGAAAACGATATTGACTTGCGTAGTATCAGGATCATAATTTGCTGTTGTTAATGAACACAAAAGTACACTCATCAGTCCATGTTATGTTAAACTGGCAGCCCGCTTGAGGGCAGAGCATCGCTGTGGATAGGAAAGCCAAAAGGAAAGGTGTAACCCAACAACTCAGATTTAGGTCAACGTCTTTAGCACAAATGGAGCCAAAGTGAGAAGTAGCCCAAACATGACACGTTCATTAGCATGTTCATAATGTGGAACGCTGCGGGAGCTTCTCTGCAGCTTGGTTGGAGCTTTTTTTTCTTTCTGTCTGCGTGTCTCTTGGGATCCTGGGGAGAGTGTGATTAAGTGACCGGCAAACAGGTGAAGGCATAGACGCTTTGTTTTCCCTGTAAATAAAGTGTAGTATTAAGCTATATCTGTATTGAAAGAAACAGTTACAAATAATGTGGAAGCCGTGCAGGGTGCTTTATTTTAGCTGGAACGAGATAGGTGGAGCACAGCATTTGGAAATCTATTTATGCTGATTATACTGCCCTTGGTTTCTTAGGTTACTTTGATAAATGCCACTACTAACCAAATGTATAAGAGCTGCAGCAGCTTTAGAGATATTTTCCATACAGTTTGACCTCCTTAGACTTGCCAAGTTCTAATGCGTCTCCATTTGTCTCATTTCTAACACAAATAGTCCTAATATTATTTTCAGGCCTAATTTTACAGTACTAGCTCTATTTCAGATTAGAAGGTTTTATATATATGTCCTAAGGTGGAGGTTAAAGATCCCAAATAACACCTATGTTATAATATTGTTTCCTCATCACAAAAATACCTGGATTTGTGTTTTGTTTCATTCACACAAACCCTGCATATTTAAGCTGAATTCTTCTCTCAAACAGAAAACACTCTGTTTTACCTTGTGATGTCATGTTGTAGTACATGAAGTGCCCCACTGTGTTTTTAAACTCTTTGCACTTTCACTAAAATCATTTCTAGGGGTCATTTCAGCCCTTATATTGCCAATATCCAAAGTAAAAGGTAGCTGTATACTTGAAAACTACTGCTACATGACATCACAAGGTGGAGCAGAGCATTTTGAGCTTTGGAGATGTAGATAGGCTAAAACTGAAACATGTGTGAATGAAACAAACACAACTTCAGTCTGTTTTTGAGGAGGTAACATACACATATAACATGTCTTAAAGCTCACAAGAGTCACTTTTGCTTAATATAGAACCTTTAAGATTAACTTTTATTGTCCACGTAGGGAAATTTGTCCTCATTTGACCCATTCTTCATTGTTACTGTTAGGTAGGGACCCATCCCAGGGACCCATCTCCACATCTTGAGCTAAGCTTGGTTGGTATATTGTAACTATGGTGCAGGTTTTCAGTTTATTGGAAAGCAGGAGAGCCCAAAGAAAACCCGATCAGAAACAAGGAGAAATAGGCCAACTCCACATAAAAATGCCCAAGATGCTGGGAGATCAATTCCAGAACCTTCCTGCTGTGAGGTGAGAGTGCTAGCCACTCTGCCACCATGCCTCCCACACCGCCTCCCACACCGTCCTAGTACATTACACTCTTAAATTGGCATCATGACAAAGACATAGGACTAGATTCAGCCTTTTCAAATCTTGAGTGATCAGTTTTTCAATTGACAAGTCTATCAGCCATTTCACTGTTAAGAAGAACATGTGGTTCACACTATGGAGAGAAACATCTGACACATTTTTTGACACTGATTAAATTCTGTCTTAATGAACTTGAGCTTGAAAGACATATTTACTTACTCAAGTGTTGATTGCTTTAGAAAACAAATCGTTATAAACCCTGTTCATCCATACACAGAGATTATTATTTGTTTTATTCAGATTTCTGCCCTTGGTTATATTGTTATGCTATTCTTAAAAATGATCATCATATGTAGATTCTCAGGCCTCAGGCCTGCTCCATAGCAACAGGCAGCATATCTTCTTCTAATATCTTATTTCTTACACCGGGTGACCTTTGTGGTTACCTTATATCAGTGGGTGTGAAAGAGCCTTATTGGCGTGTGACCTATCTAACCTTTACCAAATGAATATTCATCACAACATCATTTATATACATGGTAACCTCTTGACACAATCTGCTAACAGCCCTTTTACACTCCATTTTGCTGGATAAAAAAGCAGATATGAATACAATTGCACTGTATTACTAATGATTGCCCTGGCTTGAACAAGTCAAACTTTATTTCTTAGTCCGTTTCAACTGCAACAGGAAGCAGAAGCGACATATTTAATGCACATCTTGCCACGCTTGTCGCATTATGTTAATATCATCATCGGACTAATAGCCAGTTGCATATTTCATATCGGGCAAAGCAGACCGGGGCCCTTTAGAAATCAATTTTCTTTTGCGCCATCATCGTTGTGCTTTGGAAACTGGCCGGGTGCCAGATCAGCAGAATGGTAAAGGAGAGGAGTGTATCATAGAGTGGCGGCTGCATTAGTGAAAATATGCTAAAAGGTGTACAGTTCATTCCTGTTTTTACATTTGCCGTCCTCATTTTGTCTCCCAGTGGGTGTCACAGGCTGAGATTCGCATTGGGACGCGCAGTAAGGCATCCGATAGTAGCTTCCTTCAAGGTCATGCCCCATTTACACCGCGCATCTGTCAGTGCAAGTGAATATTGCCAGCCAAGTGTTCGGAACTAGATCTGAAATATTACACCATCCCATAGCATTTAGTATCATCTTCCTTTTACTTTGAGGCCATTGTAAATAAATGAGTATTGTGTGCGCATCTGGGAAATAGCTTTTAGGACAAATATGGTGTTCTTTATTGCACACATAAAAGCAGTATGGTGCAGGGCTCTCTGGGGTTTGGTAGAGATTGTTTCAGTACAAGCGCAGATGCACCTCACTGTACTTGGGTCCCTGAAGAGGAGGGGTCTGTGGCTTGAAAATCACAGACACAATTTTATTTCTTTATGAATAAAACTGAAAAAGGGGTAATAATAATAAAACATCATCTTAAGAGTTAATTTGAATGAGGAACAAAAATAGTCCATATCACTCCATCCATCTTCTTCCTATTATCTTGGGCCGGGTCGCGGGGGCAGCAGTCTAAGCAGGGACTCCCAGACTTTCCTCACTCCACACATGTCCTCCAGCTCCTATGGGGACCCCAAGACATTCACAAGTCAGCTGAGAGACATGATCCCTCCAGTGTGTCCTGAGTCTTCCCTGTGGTCTGCTTCCAGTGGGACACCTCAGCTGGCTCCTATCAATATGGAGGAGCAGCAGCAGCTCTGTGTGACTCAGGTCCTCACCATATCTCGGCACTGATCCACCTGTCAAGCTCATGCTCCATCTTTCCCTCACTCGTGAATAATACTATGAGATACTTGAAATCCTCCACTAGAGGCAGGCTTGCCCTCCACCCATCTGGAGAGGGCAAGCCACCTTTTTTCCAGTCAAGAACCATGGCTTTGGATCTGGAGGAGCTAATTTTATCCCAGCCGCTTCACACTCAACTGCCCCATCGCATGTGGCAGGTCCTGGCTCGATGAAGCCAACAAGACAACATCATCTGCAAACAGCAGAGATGGGATCCTATGGCCCTCCTGGCTGTGCCTAGAAATCGTGTCCATAACAACAATGAACATAACCCATAACAAAGGCCAGCCCTGGCGGAGTCCCCTGGGACCAGGTCTGACTTACTGCTGGCAATGCAAACACAGCTGCTGCTCTGGTCATACTGGGACCATACTCCCAGAGCACCTCCCAAAGGACACCACGAGGGACAAGGTCAAATGCCCTCTTCAGATCTACAAAACACATATAGGTTGGTTGGTCAAACTCCCATGAACCCTCGAGCACCCGATGGAGGGAGGAACACCAACCAGACTACACTATCAGGTGGTGATCAGTTGACAGCTCTGTCCCTCTGTGTCCAAGACACGCAGCCAGACACAACAACAAAGTCGATCGTCAACCTCCGGCCGAGGGTGCCACGAGCACTGATGTACACCCTTGTTTCTTGAACATTGTGTTCGTTATGGACAAACTGTGACCAGCACAGAAGTCCAAAAAAAGAACACAGCTCAGGTTCAGATCAGGGAGGCCTTCTACCTAATCACCCCTCTCCAGGTGTCACTGTCGTTGCCCACATGAGTGTTGAAGTCTCCCAGTAGAACAATGGGTCCCCAGTTGGTGCACTGTCTCGTACCCCTCCCAGGGGTCCAAGAAAAAGCCAACTACTCTGCACTGCTGTTTGGCACGTAGACCAACACAACAGTGACAGACCTGTCCCCGTCCTAAAGGTGCAGGGACACGACCCTCTTATTCATATCACTATCACTACAGGTTATCATCACTATTTTATGCTTGAGGGGAATAAACCCTGGACAGTGAAGAGGGGTCAAAGGGTTCACTAGTCCCTTCCTTATGCTCAGACTTTGTTAAATGTATTTAGTTCTGTTATTCCGTGTTTACTTGCACAGTTAACTTGTGTGTTCTCAAAGATGCCTATGCCAGTCGACATGACATTGTATTGTCAATAGATGCATACAACGTATAACTTCTCACACATTTGAAAGGCTTAAAATGAATAAATGAAAGTCTTAAAATACTGCATACAGATCCACTGAAGAGCTCATGTACATTTAAACTAGTGAAAAATGTTTATTGATTAGAACATTTTCTAAGACTAAGAATTTGAGACCATAAGTCTTTAATTCTTTCTTTAAATTTTTAGTCTAATGTGGCTGGAGACAATCAGAACTAGCGCTAATCTCACAACAGGTATTAAACACGGTATTACTAGAATATCCCTTTTACGTAATGCCATTGTAATGTCCACACTGCATTAGATTAAGTATAAGTCTTACATAAGCAGTCCAATACAAGCCAATAGCTTTCACAGAAACACTGTGGGAGGACATGACCGTAGTTCCTAATAAAAAGTAAATAAATTGTTTGTTACCTCTGGCTCATCGCTGGGATTTCCGCAAGCGCAACAACAGCAAAATCATACCCAGACAACACGTTTACAAAATTGGATCACAGTGACTGACAGTGGATGGTACAAGGACATTAGTGTGCACGTCCCCCGAGGAAAAAACTTCATCATTAGCAAGCCGATGTGATGAAACAGAGAATACATCTTTTGAATGGTGAGACAAAGTGAGATAGGGACAACATGGTGTAAGATTAGATGATGTTCCAATATGCCACTGATCAAGATGCTTGTTTGACTAATTACTAACAGTTACTTTTCTAATTAACAATTAAGCTGCTGTGTTTGAGTAATAGAGAGAAAATGGACCGAGATGGTCAATCCGCAGTGTTGTCTCAGCTGTTTAGGCTTGTTATAGAACATACATCGTTAACCAGATTATAGCAGAGGTTACTGTTGTATTGGGAGTTTCAAGTCTAAATGGAAAAAGGTCGTCCCAGTTATATTGCAAATCTATTTGGCAAGAATGGCAAGAATTGCAGAATGGCTATAAAAAAAAAAAAAAGTCTGTCATGATAATTACTATATCAGATTAATATATTTTGTGGCTTTATATTTACATTTTCTTTGAAAAAAAATTGAGATTTTTGTTATTTTTGTTGTAATACAATATGATTTTAGCTGGAGACTGTGGAATAAATCACTTCTATGGCAAATTATTAGTTCACTCTGCTATTTATTTCTTGCAGCTCAGGCCTTTTAATGATCCTGTCTATCTAAAAATGGTTCACAAGGTCTATCTTGCATTATTGTTTTTGTGTCAGTGACAAAAATTAGTTTCAATACGATCTTTTCTCACAATATTTATCTGTAGCAATATGCCGCGCTTCAAAATGTCTTATCATGACAGGCGTAGCTATAAATTAAAATACGTCACTTTTGGGATTGTCAAATTTGTGATTTGATTTGCGATGTATGTTCTAATATGTGCAGATTGTGAAATTTCAACTAATAAACAAATACAAGAATCAGATGCTTTTCAGAACAGCTGTAGAGGTCGAAACAACAGGTAGGACAAGAAGGCCAACTCAAATTGCAACTTTGATTTGACTGCAACATATTGTGCAGCCATAACTGTGTCGGCCATCTTTACTGTATATTTTAACGGATTACAAATGAACTTAATGAGAGTCTTGAGAAGACTATAGTGTAACAACGTCCTAATGGAACAGAGGGGCCCGCAGTTTTGTTGCCACTCAGCACAACATCTCCATATGCTACAATCACAAAACAACCCTGTTCATTTCTACATCTGCCTTTTGTCTCCCACTATTAACTCGGTTTGCCTAAGTTTGCTCAACAACACAAGCGCAGTCACAGACACCAAAACTTTTAACAAACTGACAAAAAAAATCTAACTTTACCCCTAATAATAGCCGTCATTCACCCTCTAATGAAAGCATATTGTGCCCCAAAGCCGTAACTGTGCTATTAATCCCATTAACATCTAATGACCCAGAGAGAGAAAGAGTCAAATATAGCAGCGCCGCAGTGAGAAGAAAAGGTCCTGTAAAGGCAGAGAGCTTTTAGCACCACACTCCAAACCTCTACAGATGTTATGGATGTCAGAGTGCAAATCATTCCCAACATCCAAGCGTAACGCAACCAAATTAGCCCTTATGTATTCAAGAGGATAAAAACATGATGATTTTAATGGTAATCTGCAAAAAAGTATGAAAATATACAACTTCGAAAGAGAGTGTCAGGTTTTCTGTAACTGCATTTGAATCCCAATGAGGCTGCACAATATTGACAAAAATGCAGTATTTTTTGTACACATTTCAAGGATTATATTCAGGCAATCCATCAGAAATGTACTAAAACAAGCCTGTAAATATCTTGGATGAGGTTCAAGTATCGCACAAAATATAAATGAATGAAAGAACTGTATTTGCTTAAGTGGAGAAAGATCACTTCATACCCATCCATCCATTTTCTTCTGCTTGGGGGCAGCAGTGTAAGCAGGGACTCCCGGACTTCCCTCACCCCAGACACTTCCTCCAGTCTCTCCAGCGTGTCGTAGGTCTTCCCCAAAGCCTCCTCCTGGTGGGATATGCCTTCACTTCAAAAATGTATTTACAAGTTAGTATCATTTTTGATTAGCTCCATTTGCACCCTTTTGATTCATTTTTGATACACTATTAATCCCAAGTATTTCACACATCTTTAAAAGTAAGAATACATGCTCAGCCCTTTTGCATTTTGCGCAGCATAAATAAAAACAGTATTTTCAGCTCCGTGCAGTCATAAGCATGTCTGGATGGTTAATTACCACTTAAATCTTTAAGCAATATCCTATGTGAAATTATGCTGGTTTTCAGGTCTAATAAGCCACTAATATCTCCCCAAAATGCCACTGCCTCATAATTTCACAATTTTCTGTTGCCCCTGGAAAAAAACAATTATAAAGACCTTAACAAAGTCTTAAATTAGTAGCAGAAAGTGAAAGTTGATTTTAATTGTACCATAACTCATAACACAAATAACAAAGAACAAAGTGAGTGTGCTAAATCTCCGCTACACCGCAGTAACTTTCAGAACAGCTTCGTCCACCTTTTGCTTAGTTTTTAGCACATGTATAATTAATTTACAGGAAGCGTCCCTTGGATAACTGTCCCCACTGTGAGAAAAAAGGATCTGTAGTGAAAAACGCTGCTCTGTGTTTAAGGAACATTGTATCTGCTCCACTTTTCTGCAGCAGTGGTCTCGCCTCCGTCGCTCCTCCATCTTTCATGAATAGTCCCTGCCCTCCAGGCTCAGCTCACTGCTGGAAGACAGAGAACTTTTTGTCTACCTGTTTTTTGTTTTTTTTGTACCAAGGTGATCAATGTGTATCGCTGAGACAGACTTTTGCAGGTGTGCTCTAAGTTAAGAGAGGAAAGTTATATTTTTGCCGTAGACTGTATATATAAATGGATATAGCTAAGCTGCTAGCCGCCGCGTTCCAAGTAGGAAGTGAACACGGCTGCACTTCCAGCTCCATTGACTCTGACTCCAATTCACTTTACACTGAAATACTGTCACCTCTGTCTTGATCAGCTGAACCGCTGCAGGGAGGCTTGTCATTTTGGTCTTAAAATATTCGTATTAACCCACTCTACATAATCCTGGTGTCTTTATTTGACAATTTTGTCTGTAAATCAAGATATGAACATTAATATCAGACAAATCAGGTGCTTTCTTTCCCCCAGCACTCCCACTAACATTAGCAACAGGTTTGATTTACAGCGTTGCTAAGTGCCCGCTCCCTGCTAAACCAGCGGTGTGGGCAGAAAGGGGCGTTACCTTCAACAGCCTGGCTCTGGATTGGTTCTTTGGTTGCTATGATACTTGCAGTCGGAATTCGGCTCCAAACTCGCCCTTATAACTACTCGCCTCGATGAGCTTCATTTGACTGGAGCTGAACGCTGTGGGTGACGTCACACTCACTTAATCCGCTTCTTTATACAGTCTATGATTTTTACATGACTTCCACTGTTATTGGCATGTTCTTGAAACTTAAACACTGTAATAAGTCTGCTCAGGATTTCATTTCAGAATTAGGTTTTAGTTGTTTGGGTTGTAATTAAGGTTCACTACGTAACCTTTCTGTTTGGGGGGCATGCCATCTGCTTGCCTAGAAGGAGATGTCATTGCTTTGATCTGAAATGTTTGACAATATGACTTTAAAGAAAAAAACTTTTTTTCTTCTTATTGTAAGCTGGGTCACCTCTCCACAGATCTGACCGATAACTTGCCGTGGTAGCATCTTTATGGAGCAGCTTAATGTCATACTGTGGAACATTCTTGGCAAAACAATAACATCAAGCAGATGGCTGACTCTTTACTAGAAAAGTTACACAGAGCAATGATTTTTGTCGAGAGGAAAGACTGTAATTGGCCAAGGTTAATTCTATCATTATCGTGTGTGTGAATTCATAAAAGATTCAAAAGATTCTGCACACGTTTCTCTTGTAATTATGATTTTACTGTTACACATTTATGTTAGTATAAAAATCTTATCGGGGTTGCTTGGTTTATGTATATTGTGCAGTTATTTAGCTGGCACAGTACAAAGCTGGCTCCTGCAGTGCAAACAAAATAGAGCGTGGATTGGGATTGGAGACCCTGGCCTGGGCTCCTTTGAAGACTTCATTCCCTCAGTCTAGTACCTTTGATTGCAATTGTACAAAAGGGAGGGTTGTTAATCTTGACCCGTGCATGGGGAGGGGCAATGAAAGCTATATAGAGAAAGATTGCATTACCAGGAGCAACAAGAGAATAAAGAAAGACATAGTAAAGCATCAATGTACTGTGGAATGGTTAAAAGAGGTCTACTATTATTAAAGCAATATTGTCAGTCCCTGTAGATGCTCTTTAGACAGGCACAAGTCAATATCTCATCACATTACTCATAATTTTAACAGGCGTTTAAAGGCAGCACTAGATTCTGAACAAAAGTGTACCCCCGAGTCCGGGTCACAGCGGGGGCATGCGGACAGAGCGGAAATGAAACTGTGACGAGGAAGCAGTGAGTTAAAAGGAACCTGCTGCCGGACCACCTGCTGTTCTGCCCCTCATTATCGCTCCATATCTGTCCATCCCTCATGTGCTAATACTGTGCACTATACACACAGCTGCAACAGTCTACAGTTAACACAACAACCACTGCATTTACAATATCTAACAGCCAGATTACGCTAAATGCACAAAAGACAGAGATGTATTCTGTTTGATTTGTGCTTGATGCAAAATCGACCTTTCAGAGCATTTAACCATGTTGTAGCCATGTTTCCCCTTCTCATTTACCCTCTTCATGCTATTTTTGGAGTGATTTGTGCATGTTTTAACAATTTTTTATATTTATTTCCAAGACACCATATTGGCGATCAATCCCTATTTTAATTGCCACTGGCATACACCCACTGTTCTGTACTTACTTTGTTCTCCGATTTTATTTTCTTAATCAATGATACGCGTAGGATTCGGCAGCCTCATGTAGTCATTTTGGTACAAATGAAAAAAAAAATCACCCAGCATGATGTGAAACTATCCACAGGAGGTGCAGACAGCTACACAATGACGTTTACAGCGACGTCGGCTCTCATTGGGCACCGCGGTTTTCTAACATGTAAGTCAGCGGATTCATTTCTTTTATTAAGTCGTTTTAGATGAATATTGTGATTTAAAATGTGCAAATTATAACATAATTATCCATGGGTGGGTTATATAGATCATAAGTGTAGCAGACACAAGCAGAATAAGTCTTCTTTAAGCGTTCCTGTCTGCTGAGAGCCTGACCGGCACAGGAGATGAAGATGCATGGGTGTATAGATTGGTGAGGAACGCTGCCTTCTATAGGAAGTGCAAACAGCTGTGAACAGTTGCTGCTTGCATTTGTGTTTAGAGATTATCTTGCTCTTTGCTGTTCCAGGGGGTCAACAGAGAACGCCAAGGCATGCATTATAAGTCTGGTAATGGTTTATGAGATGCCTGCTAGTTATAGGGATGTCAAGATTAGTAAATGATTCAATAATAACTTTAGAAAGAACTTAATCTTTGGCATCTGAATGACAGTGAAGTCTATCATCGTAAACACTTGTAAAATCACAATGTTTCTGTTGTGTTTCAAAGACTTGTGCAAATTTACCCTGGATGGACTTGCACAAAATGGCTTTCACTATTGTTGGCAAACTGTGCGCGGGTGCAAAGATGATACCCCTTTGTTTATCCTGTGGGGGGCAAAATGGGTTTGCGACACACTTTTCCCATGAACAATGCTTATGAGCTTGATCATTTGAGTTGAGTCTGTGGATTTTATGTCCGTGAATCATTTTGTGCATCCTCGATTTCATTTTTTTTTCAGTCAGATCCATTCAAATCTATTCTATCCCATAGCTGTTGTTTTTTTTTTTTTTACAATCTTTAAATCATGTTACATTGTGAAGAATGAGTAAGAGCTCTCTCTAGGCAAGGATTTCAGACAAATCATTTGAAAGGACCATGTACTGTACTACCCTGTTTACTGAATTGCTTTTGAGTCTATTCATGTAGCAGCATTTTAACCGTTGCCCAAGGCTGCCAAACACGAACCAGTAATTCCTTCATTTCTTCAGAACAATCCAGTGTATATGATTTATGTATATTTATAAACGTATGAGGTGGTAGGAAACTCATTTGATATTAAAAAGCCATCTGTAACTGTTTTTCCAACTGCCTTTCCATTGTCTTCAGTTTCATTCACTATTCTGAGGTGTGTAGGGCATAAAAGACCACACTGCAGCAAATGTAGCCTGCCTTCAATTTAAGGGTGTGGCTCAAATGGTGGCTTAATATTAGTCTTAAAGGCAAAGTTAGAAATTGCCTATGAAAACTTGCTCCTATTTCTGTCACTAACCGTGCAAAGTGTGTTTTCATTACTTCTTATCAGTATCTATTATCTGTTACCCATTTTAATTTGCTGTTTAGGAATCCCTGGCTAAAAGTATGTATGCATAACACTGCATATTGGCTAATAAATTATAGATTTTCAGATTAACTCTCCCCCGACTCCAATTACAGCCATTCTTCAGATGTCTGTTTTGCCTTATGTAGTCACTGATAAGAATTGTATTATTCTAGCTGGAATCACAACACTAACAGGATTTATGATATGGAAATCCTCACACACAGACCACACCAGACCTCTCTCCTTCTGCCTCTCTTTAATTATTTCTCTTTATCTGTCTCTCCATCTCTGTGCTCCATTGCCTCAGCCATTCCATTAATCTCTGCAACAGATTGCTTCTATTAATTAGTCCTCATCTCCTATCTTGCATGTAATAATTAGGTAATGGAGATATTAGGAGATAGGGACAGAGCAGCATTCACAATGACTTTTCATTTTCAGGCAGATTAAGATAGGCTTGCTTTGCTCAAATCCCCGCCGCTTTCATAGTCAGGGAATATTTCTTGCCCAATTATGACTGCCACTTTGTCAATGATTTACAGTCAATACAATTTGTTATATTACGACAAATGACTTGATGGCTCTGCGTGTCTCGGTGTTCCCTGATTGCTAGAAACATTTGAATGAATATTGTCCCTAGCAGACGGTAATGGCTTATTCAGCACTCCACATAAAAGCTATCAGGGGCTGTTTGTCTAACGCATCTCCTCCTTCATTTGGTCGTTCTGGGGTCATGCTCAGGTTGTGACTGATGTGCTGGGAAGTGTCTATGCAGCATGTCTTTTGTTAATTGGAAGGTCCAAAAGGTACGTTAAACAGAGCAGGAGACGAGACAGCAGTAATTACCAAAGCGCTTCTCTGTGCGGAGAGCAGAGCATTGTGTTGGAAGTAATTGCACACCAGACTTGAGATAAAGAGTAGCAATTTTCATCAATCCCGTGCCCTGCTGACTTGTGTGTGTATATATTTGGTGTGATCTCATCCCGGATCTATCTCGCAATGCCATTTGAAAGAACTGACCTCTGTAGCTTCTTATGCGGATGACTTATGAGCCACTCTCTTCCTGGAGGCAACAAGTCCAGCTTGTTTTAATGGCTGACGCGCCTCTGGACACGTTACTCAGACTAACGGTGCCTGAGGGGCCAGACCTAATGAAAAGAATAGAAAATTGAACAGGAGACCCCCAGAGCACATCGTTAGACTGTTTTATATGATGGTATACACAGAACAGAAGGGAAACACAGGTTGTTACAATGCCGCATTGACACAGCTCCCACCCAGCACTCACCCAGTAGGATGTTTTATCAAAGCAAAGACAGAAAAGGCTTTTAATAATAAGGCGTTTCATATTAGTTATATTTAGTATTTCAGTATTGACTCCTGTAACTCTGCTTTTGTAGAGGCAAAACATGATGAGGAATTATTTTGCTTTGTCAATTGTTTCATCTGCCAAGGGCTTCACCCAAAATCCTCTTGTTTAAAAATATTTGGATACCGCTATTACTGCACCTGCTCTTCTGTTTGTTTTTTTTAATCTCCATGGCAAACCAAAATGATTATTTGCTTATCGTTTTAGCGTTAGTATAACACCCAAAGCCCATTCTAAATGAAACAAATCTATTTATCTTTATATTGAACTAAGGGATGATGGGAAGACAATAACTTCTGACCCTCGTGGCTGGTTTTAGCTTTACCGAGCCTGATGTTAATAATGAATAAAAAATAAAGAATGCACAAGCTTAACCCAGGGCAAAGAGATGCTCAACATGTTTGAGTTGAGATTGGAGGCAGCATCTAAAAACAGTTTCTACTTAGATGCACTTAGATGCGTCAACCTCAAAGTTACACTTTGGTTCATTGGCATTTCTGCATCTTAACCTTGTTTGTGTTGCAGTCTCAGATGAAGATGAAGTCTGCGGGCGTGGTGGATGGAGGCTTGTTCACAGAGAGCTACTGTAACATCTGCAACGCCCAGCTCATCTCGGAGTCCCAGCGCACCGCACACTACGAGGTTAGTGTGTCTTTACGGGCTCCTCTGTTTCTATAACCAAACATTCTGCTGCCACTCCTCTGACAGCCGCTTTCCTGCACTGTGCATGTTGCATTAGTCACATTTGTACCAATTTGTGGTCATGTCGTTCAAGCCAAGCTCATCCATAATACATATAGTTAATGCAGCATGGTAATGATAGCACTTACACGGCAACATGCGCACACGGCTTCTCCTTTATGTACTCTCACTCACTCCCTCACACTAATTTAATGAATTATCATTAACTACTCAGCCCTGTACTTATTTAACTTGGAGGTATGTGTGCTCACTTGTGTGGACTGCAACAAGGTTGCCCTTGATTACAAAGCACAACTGGGATTAACAAGCGGACTAATGAGGACAAGGGCCTTATCGGAGCGAGCTAACCAGGGAGGACAATGTGTCGGTCTGTATGCCTTATCTGGTTCTTTTCTCACTATATAGACGGCATCGCTGCCAGTGGCTACAGCCAGTTGACAAACTGTTCCAGAGCATTTGCTCCTGTCACACTTAAGGCGGTCAGGTCAGCGAGCCAAGGCAAAGGGAATTATTTATGGGACATGCTGCATATGCTGCATTAGAATAAATCATTTTGTTGGTTGTGTAGTTGTATGTTGAACCAACTGACTCATTGACGTAGTCATTGAAATACATGTACTATAGATCATATAAAGCAAATTATGACTTTTTACAGGCAAGAGCAGCTGGATATGTGAAGCAAGCTAGAGAAACCCTGACGTAAAAGGTCAGAAAAATATAAATGATCCTTATAACAGATAACATGTATGTATCACAAGTCTAAGTGACCAAAGCTGCCACTCAAGAATGTGATATACGGAGTGACACACAACATGTTCCACACAACATGTTCCACACAACATTTTCCACACAACATGTTCCACACACACATGTTCAACAAAATATTTGCAATTAATCCCACAATTGTTATGTTTAGATTCATCTCCCGCCTTATCTAGATATTCAAGACACAGAAAATCAGAGAAACCAGAGTCATACATACTCCATTAGAAACGTCCATAGTGACATAAGCTCCCACTTTTAGTCTATGTCCCAGTGCCATTGACTTCATGACCATTTATACACCATAAACACAACACAAGCTCTGCCAAAATACATTCAAGTTGTCTGACAAGTGAGGTACATGATTACAGCCATTTCTCCAAAGAGCTTTATGTGAAATGAGAAAAACTCAAAGTTTACAGATACATGTCAGTATCACCAGACTATCGCCATGCTGCCAGTCACTCGTTTATCTCCGTTTTCCTGTGATCTGTGTGAAAAAGCATCTGACTTGAGCTGCCACAGCACTCTATAGATAATAATAGCTGTGATATACTCGATGGGAGTCAAGGTCAGGGCAGGCCAATAAAATAATATGTATGGAAAGAGATGGCCACATCAACATGCAGAGCTGTCAAACACATAGCCACGTTCAGTGTTAAGATGTGTCTGGAGAATTTCATTAGAGAAGTGGTGAGCTGCCTCAAGGACACCCCTGTCCGCTCAAATCAAACCACCCTGAGCTTCAGCTTATTATAGTCCACACAATATCTCTCCATGGATCTGCTAGCCAAACTGCTGGTGGACAACATTTTCTAAGGAGAGCTAATGAGAAGGCTTTGATGGGGTCTGACGCCCTCTGATTTAGGACTGTAAGATGTTCTGTAAATGTGCTCATTTTTTTCTAGTTTTATTTATCTAAAGATAAAAGAGTTGTTTTTTTGTTTTGTTTTTTTAAGAATAAAAAGGCCAGTTTGTGTCCTCAAAGTTATGGACGGATATATATAAATAAACTTGATTCTCATTATACTTGAAAGTGGTGGTCTTGGAGCGTCCCCACTCGCTAGTGGCACATGTAGACTAGTGCAAACAGCTGAACAGAGATAAAAGGCTGGATGGATTAGCCAAGCTAGAGTGACGGTGATTGATTTTCTTTCACTTGATAAAATGAAGTGTTCTCTAGTGGCTAACACATCTCTCTTTCTTTTGTGTTTTCAGAGTAAGAAGCATGCCAATAAAGTGCGCTTGTTCTACATGCTTCACCCTGAGGATGGAGGACCGCCATCCAAAAGACTGAGACCAGACAACCCCGTAAGTCTATCCCAATGCCTCTTACTACCAGACACTTCTGTCCAAAGATGAGCAGATGTGTCCTTGACACACTTTCGCAGGCACTGAAAGTGACCCGCTTCTGAACAAACCTCTCCTCGGCTTATTCAGTTCACAGAAGCAAAGGCTCATGGGAATAATGGACCACTTTGTTGCATGCACTCCCAAGAACCTGTGTCTTAGCCCTGTTTATTCCCATAGGGTTTAGTAGAAATAGAACAAGCCAGGAGGTTCACTATCACACTGCTGCAGGCCATGGTTAGGGAAATCCACACATTGTTAAACCTGAGTGTGCTGTCGGCCATTGTATTTCACATTCAGCTATATGATGCTGCGGGTGCATATGCATTTGGAGTTACAGTGATCTTTGTGACTTTTGTGACCTTTGGAAGAAGTGCACATTACATATTTCTGTCAGTTTAATATGGTGCTATTGCACATGCTTGTGACATACAAACTCAGATATTTGTAAAGAGAATGGATTACTGTGAGAATTTCAATTGTACATCTTCCAGTATTGTGGTACAGTAGATAGCACAATTTCAAATTACCCAACTACTTAGGCAGGTTCCCAATAAGGCAGAACTGCGTGGTCTCCTTATGGAGATATATAAAGGACAGATAGATGATGGTGTACAAACACATACACCTGCGTCTCCATCTGTCTGCCTAAGTGAGACGTGACTCAGCCCTCCTGGCTCTCACTTCACATGGGACACTAAACACACACGAACACACCACATGCTCCACTCACACTATACTACAGCCTCTCCTGCAGAGCTGTGACAAGACTTCTCTGAGACCCAGCCAACACTTTACCACCACGACAGAGGAAATAAGCTCTGTTAAAGGATAGGGGCTAATTAATGATGAATCTTTTATAGAGATTGATTAGCCTCATAGCATGTGGCTAATGCAATGTGATGAGCACTATGACAAAATAAACTGACATAATGGTTTTCTTGGAGATATGCCAATTTGGATTTGATCATGATCGACGTGTAACAAGTATTTATAATGCCTAAAATAAAATGTACCTAAATAAATCACTGATGACACAAGACTGACTTCATAAAGTCATTTTACAGCCACATGTCTGCAGTGAAAGAACATTTTGTTTTGGAATGTGTTAAACCAACAAATTGTTCAAAATCACACATAACCTCTGACATAACAGTGACATTCTGTTTGTGTACATAAAGCCATCTTTAAATTGTCTTTTTGGTGTAAAATGCCATGCCTGGATTTTGTCTCACCACATAAGCGGTTTTGTCATAGAGCAAACATGGAGAAAGTAGGTCATAAAGGTGCTCGGAGATGAAAGTAGGTGAGGAGGAGGGGGCTAGAGTCTGTGTTCTTCCATATCCTCTTCCTCTACAATCCAATCCAGGTACTACAAAATGGTTTATTTCCCCCACTTTTCACCCTGCTCTAATGCTATATTTGCTCTGTGGTGCTTTCAATTTACACTTTGAGCACGTCTCCTTACACCAAATGAGTGCGTCTGCTTCCCCGTGCTGCTCCGTGTGTATATTTAGCAATGTTTCCCACAGCGACTCAACACAGAACAGTGGAGGAAGAGGCGCAGAAAGCAACAACAGAAGGGGAGCTAGATAAACACAGCTAATTAGGATCCTATTGTCAGGTGAATAAAGGCGATCAATACACCCAAACTAAATCTATTCAGACATCACTGTCAAATATATGGAAATCGCAAACACAAAGTCAATGCAATGAGGTCGTATGCTAATGGTGTCAACAGTTGTTTAAGGCAAGTCAGGTAAAAGGTAACCCAGGCTGAAGCTTGATGGTTGAGAGCGGGCGCAAGAGTGAATAATAAATCAGACGAGTTTTCCTTGTTAAAAACAGTTCAGTGGAATGGCAGCTGTAATGAGCCCGGAGCCACCACACGCTGCAAGACATTGTTGAAAAGTTTTTTAAAGCTAATCAGAAAGAAGAGTTGTGAAGTTTTTGTATACCGGAGGGCACTCTAGGTCATGGTACACAAACTGTATAACGAATGTAGAGGCATTTTATCAACCACACTTTCTATTAATAGTGAAATTATACGGTTTACTTTGGCTAGAGATAGTTATTTAAGTAACACTAAAGCCCACAGTGATGAAGCAGTTCATTTGCAACACTGCTGCATGCAAACCAATCATGGGTAACAATATGAGGAGGCATGAAACATTCTGTGTGAAACAAGTGGCCCAATTAGAAAATGTAAGCATACATGAGTTCTGCAAAGGTCACATAGTAATGGCAAGACAGCCATGAAGGTCAGAGAATGTCCAAAACTGCAGCTGCTCTGGATTGTAGTGCATTTTTCCATTTCTAGAGGCAACAGTGGCTCAGTTGGTAGTGTGTTTGTCCACTGATCTAAAGGTTGGTGGTTCACATCCTGCTTTTGACATAAACATTGGTTGAGCAGTCTGATCAGGGCGAGTCCAGCTCCCGCAGATGAATGCTTTCGTTGTGTCCTTGGGCAAGACACTTAACCCACCTCACCTCCAGTGTCTGTGTACACTGATGTATGAATGGGTGAGTTATTATTATTATTTTATTTAATCTTGATTTAAACACGTAAAATGTTGTAGAGGACTTATCCTCATTTACAAACATGACCCGGTGTGTGTCCATCAGGGTCTATCATGGAGGGAACAACAAGGATTGATGGCTTTTGCTAAAGGCTCTGGGCTTCTTGTTGCAAATTAAAGTTTTTGCTGTTTCAAGGAGAAATATTCTGATTTGTGGTGGAAGTTTAGTTCAACAAAGTTGCTTTTTTTTTTTTAATAACAGTTGGAACAGACAATATAGCCATGAACTGTGAGTGAGACCGCAGTGGATATTTTGCTTTACAGTACTGCAAAACATGATAAAAGCTGAAATGCCCATGAGAGGAAAGTGCTGGGATGAAGAAAGGCTGGTGCACAAAGTCAAAAGAAGAAAACATTATTCAGAAAGCGGCACCCATCATCAACACTGTGGGTTTGCACCATGAATAAACATTACGAGATAAAATTAGAATGTGTGAAAACTCAAACTCTAATTTTCAGTGGCACCACGGAGCATTGTTTTAGAAAATCAATTTTAATTCGTCAGTAACGTGATCGCAAGAACAGCACAAGGGTTTGGGGAGGCACAGCGGTACAACTGGTGCCCAAAGGGAAATATAGAGGCAGGGTGGAGGTTAGTAGGCAGATGCTCAAGGCGCACATGAAGGAACAACGAGGAAAAGGGTGAAGAGAGAGAGACGTGAACTGAGAGACAGAGCAGAGCCTGGAAGGTAAAGGTGTCCTTAACTGTGGCGTCCATCGCGGCTGATGCTAACCCTCTCTGACACGGGCAAACACACACATCCAGACATGCTGCTATTATTGTCCGCACCACCAGCGGGCCGCTCCTCAGCCAATGCGCCATGACACCTGGGCTACGGGGAGCACTGGTGTGAGAGGGCTCCAGAGAGGTGCAGGAGAGGGGTACAGAGAAGTAGGTCAGGAGACACAGGGGACACAGGGCTGGTATTTTTAGGAGAGTGAGGTATGGGTCAGACAATACTCTTAAATATCACACATGATCAATATACTAGGTGTGAATGAAGTTTGGTATTGTGTGTTGATATGGATAATTCAATGTATAGTTTATTCATAGATGGTAAACATGTTTTTTTGCATACAAGGGAGAAGATTAGATATTATAGGGCAGTTATGATTTGTGTAGCCATATAGTTAATAGTAATTCAGTGTATTTGTGTCAAAATGTCCAGTGTATTCGACTAGCAAGAACCCAGGAACCCAGGACCCATTCCCCCTCAGTTCTTCAGCCTGAAAGATGAACAAGAGACATGGGGTGGGATGGAGAGGTCAAGAGAGCGGAGATAGACGGTGTTTCCGGGATAAACTTGTAATAAATAGGGCTTCTGGGTAATAAGAGTTGTGGTTGAGGTGAGCTGCGGTTCGCTGGAGAGGAGCAGGAGGAGGTTGAGGCGTGGTCCTGCTAATGAATCTCAGTCAATCGTATTAACTGTCTGTCACTCTCCAAAAAAAGACATGGACTTGAGTGTACTGTCCCACTGGGAGATGTCTGTTAATAGAATAATTAAAAGAGGATGTGGTTAATGCCAGGGGTCTATTTTGTTTCAATCGCTGTATTTTACGTAGTGTCTCTGTGGAGCCATTACTTTTATTCAAATGCTGTTTCGGTGTCAAAGGGGGCTGTGATTTTCTGAAACCCTTGTTAATTGATGTCATTTTTCCATCACCGCAACAGAAAACAGCTGGAGGCTCCATTGTTAATCACAGACGAGTAATGTAAGCGCTGGTGTAGATTTGTGTGTGCGTGCGTCAGTCAGATGCCTGCTTTTCTGTTTGTGTCGGTTCACCTGTGGGGAGCAGTGGGTCTCATCATTAGAGCTGTAGAATCCACAGTGGCCGCAGCCTCCGCTCAGGGATGGATGAATATTTGATCAGGCCGCTCTTTGCTTAGCGTGTGCAAATATGTGAGTGCCAGATTGAGACGGAGCCCGTGGAGGTCAGCACATAGTTCACCTTTTGATATCTCACCTTCCATTTTCATCTCTGAGTCTCTTTTTTCTGCCAGTTTCATCATTTTCTGCTCTTAACTGCTTGGTTGCCTCGCTTGCAGGACTGCGCAGAGACTGAAGTGGACCGGAACAAGTGCTGCACGCTGTGTAACATGTTCTTCACCTCCGCCATTGTGGCCCAGTCACACTATCAGGGCAAGACACACGCTAAGAGAGTCCGCTTGGTCCTGGGGGAGCCGCCTGCAGCACTCAACAGCCCCACAAACACAGGTAACAAATATAGACCACTCTACTAAAGACACACTTTTTCTATTTGTCCAAACACTATTGAGTAATAAAAGCTTGTGGCACGTTGTAATCAAGGATTTCGGATGACTGTCAGGAGCCTTCGCTGTCTAGTTTTGTGGCACTAGATCCTAGAGGAAAAAGATGAAGAGGAGGAGGAAGACAGAATGACCTGGGAGAGAAGAAGACTTCAAGAGAGATTAGAGTCAAAAGCATCTTTCAAATAAAAACAAGATGAGGGAACTGCTCTGCGGATGCCTAGCCAAACTGACAAGCTTCTGCACATAGACATAAATATAAGCAGAAAAAATGGCAGATACACTGAATAAACATGCTTTTCAATCTTAAAAAAGGATATAACACGATTCATACAAGTCTCGTGGGAGGAGAGAAGCAGTCAGGGATGAGCGATTCTTGAAAAGGTTCTTGTCGACCTGTGTTCTATTTATTTAAAGCAATTTCACCGTCTCCCTTCAAACTGTTCATTAAATAAACATGTCTGGGTCCATGTTAGAGCACACACAAACAAAACATCAGATAAAGTAACAAATGTGTTATTAAAATTTGAAGATGACATGTAAAAACATTTCATGTCTATATAAGGAGCACATCAGACTGGAGTGAAGCAGTGGCCTCTGGTCTGTGGGTGTGGTTAGTGGTACAAGACGCCTTAACTACAGTAACTATGTGTCTCAGAGCAGTGTATTCAACTCAGATATAATGAAGACATGGAGGGGCTCCAGCAGCGTGCGGGCAGGCAAGCAGACTTTGGACATCAATATTTTGTCGATAACAATTTAATAGCACCACTTTTTCTACAAACTGCATTGCAGATTAGTATATTTATTTTTACCAACATTAAATGCATGAATTCTGAGCCATTTGGAATCAAATCAGAGAAGCCTGAACCTGCATAGTTTATTAATATTTGTATATATCGGACTGTATTTGACACACTGTACAAACTGGGCTTGTCATTGCTTCTTCACAGATGTTTCCTACATCTCATTTATGCAGCTGAGCCTTCAGTACTATTGTTACCTATCTAGAATCTAGCATCTAGAAACCATATGGGTGACATGACAACTCTACACATATGTAATGCACTTACTACACAAAATGTACATTCATGAAGAAATACTAACAACAACAGTGCACTGATCAGACAGGAGCACTGGTCTGACACATAAAGCAGCCTCATGTGTCACAATCGTCCCCTTAAACACAGTCCTTTATTAGAACAGCACCCTGTTGCAAATCAAAACCACGTTTTTTACAGATCACAGACCAGACGGGCTCCTAGCAGCTCCAGCCACTGTCACCCCAGTGCTACGTCCGTGTTCACCATTTTACACAAACTCGCCCTGAAACTAGCTCACTGTTTGATTAAATGACAGTCTGTATTACTAACATCTAATCACTAGAAACGTGAAACTAAAGACCAGTTATTTTTAGACAGTCGGCACTGCTGCGTTTGTCTCCTACGGTACATGCGCACTCACTCAAAATCTCCTCTGATGTCTGATTCCTTCCGATTCCACCATGGACTTATTATCGGGCTTATTCAGCGCTGTTTGAGCCTGCTGTGGTCCTCAGTATGAATGTGCAAGCCTTTAAAACAACCTGCTGGCCTCTTCGGTTGTAAAAGCACATATAAAGAGTGTGGCCTCCGTAGCCCAGGACAATAACACAAGTTAGACCACTGCGCTTGATGCAGTCTGCTCAGTGGCCAGTAGGGTGTACCTCAACCTATTTTAAGTGAAAGGAAAACTGGATTATTTGGATATATTTAGAAACTATTTAATTATATTTTTGACACGTGATGATTTTGGATGCTACAGGATAAGCACTGCTTGCCTTAATTGCCCTGACCACACGCCACTGAGGCTCACACTGCGTGACTGTATTCAGATTAGTCACACGAATCATCTGTGAGTGGGCTTTTGTTTTTCTGACAAGTCCAAAGTCTAAACAGGCTGCATTGTGGCGTGTAGTCATCGTAGGTTCAAAGTCATTGACACTTTGTAGCTGGTAAATCGCCACATTGGGCAAACCATCTGGCATTTGGTGAGCTTTCTCTCAGAGTTGGCGATGAACCTAACACCCAGAGCTGTGAACAAACACTTTGCGTGGAGATATTAGCACATAGCTTAAACAAAAAACAGTCTTTCTTAATTTGTTATTATAACAATGTAAAATTGTGAAAGCAAACTCGGTCTTATGTGGCATCACAGTGAGAGCCTCGCCAGAGTCCCGTGGACATGTCTGTGCCGTTGGCTATTAATGGGCAATCACCATGGTAACAGTGTCATGTCACGAGGAGCAGGTCACCTGGAAGTCTGGCATTTTTTTTTCTAAGGCAGAAGGCCGAGATGAAAGAGAATAATGGAGATTAAAAAAGAATGAAGGTTGAGAGGATGGTCTCCAGAGATAACGACTAGATCTACCTGAAGACTGGATTTATTCAATAGGCTCAATCTACATCAAAACCTGTGTGATACGTTCTATAGATTTCTATTTCATGTTACTACAATAAGTCATTCACTCTCTTTCATGTGATTTTCTTTGTGGAGAAACCTTTCCTTCTTGTAGTGATTTGCACATTGCTTTGGCATTCTTTTTGAGCCAGATGTCCTTCCTTTCGATTCTTCTATTCAACCTTGAGGCCAAAATCTGCTCTGTTATGATCCTGTAATCCTGGATTTTAATTCACACTCTCTGCTTTTATTTTTTTCCAGACTCTTCGCCACCTACTCCACTGCCCACAGACCCAAATTTGTGCCCCAATCCTGCCCCCACGTTGCCCTGGCCCGTGACTGTAGTTGGTGCAAACGGTGGGAGAGAGGCGGGGAAGTACTGCTGCTTATGTGGAGCCTGGTTCAATAATCCGTTGATGGCACAACAACATTACGAGGGCAAGAAACACAGAAGGAACGCCGCCCGGGCACGCCTCCTGGAACAGTTAGCTGGCAGTCTGGATGCCACGGAGAGCACAGGTCAGTGTCTTATCCCTACACAAGTGATGAATGAGAGAGGGGCTGGACTACGGAGCAGGAAATATGATAACAGGAAGATCGGCTTTCAAATCCGTAGCAATGAGACTGCAGTACAAACAGAGAGAGGGAGGGGCAAAATACTGTAGATTAAACACAGTAATAGTATCTTAAAAACTCATGAAACACAAAACACTGTATTTATCAAATGTTCAACATATAAAGCATTAAATACCAAGACATTTATAGGCAGGCAATTTATAGATGGGACAGCCTAATGAACCTGTCAAAAGCCAGATTGATACTACAGCGCTAATAAGGTTAGCTCTGTAATATCAATATGAAATACCAAACACGGAAATAGATCAGCGCAACTTTAAAATCCAGCTTGCAGCACAAGGTTACAGCCAGTACTGGGTAAATAATACCACTAAATAATAAATAGAAGTAGCACAGTGTGTTGCTATAAGTGTTGAGTTAGAAGTTCTGATCAGGTTACTTAAATAAACAGCAAATCTCATTGGGACTCTGATTACAAATGGTCTATCCTTTAGTGTAAGTAATAGTAATACTTAGGAAACGGATACTGGCTTTACACTGACAAAATTAGTGCACTGTTTTTGTTTGAGATTCTTGTCAATGTGTCACATATGGGAAGCAATTCTAACGGCTACTTGTCAAAAAGCACAGCCTGACAATACATTACCCACTGCCTGCAGAGAGTTTATGAAGTTGGTGTGTATCAAATGTAAAATGTACTGTTTTATTGAGCAGGCATAGAATAGGAAGACACCAGAGTTTTATGCTCAGGGGCCATGTCACTGTTAGTGTATTCTTCCTCCTAATTTACGAGAGGTGCTGCTGAACCACTACAGAGCTCTTGGAGAGTTGTTTACTAGACCAGCAGGCTGCGGGCTACGTTTCTGGATAAGCCTATGCAATGAAAGAGTTAGCTCATCCATCATAAGAGCAAATATTTGTCTCCGCCTAATTAACTGTGTATCTACGTCCAAGTCCAGTTTTGACACATCTTATTCATCATGTGTTCTCCACAGTCTAACCTTTTCATGTTGCATATCTGGGGATAGAGGCTTTACCAGATGTAGCAGAGACCTCGCACTTAACAACACTAGTAAAGCTGGCAGAGCGCGCAAGTCCAACCAAAATAGTTATATTAGAAATTCTTCTTTTAATAGGAAAAATGCAATTCAGCAGGAGCGGGTGCTTTGATTGCTATTCCGTGCCTCTTTATTCTCCCACACACTTCTGTCCGCTTACAAAGGCACAGAGAGAACACAGATTTACAAGTGTCTCTGCCAGGAGGATATTTTAATGAAATTATTAATAGACCTTGGCACAGAATTTTTCTTTTGGTGGTTTCATCTCACTCGTTGCTTCTGCACAATAGAAGAGCCGCGGCCCTGTTGTTCCTTTGGATGGGTTCACACACGCAGGAGAGCGGAGCTGTTCTTTTGCCTGTGTGCTCCAGGTGCCATGACACAAACCATCATCTCCAAAAAGCCAATCACATTAAAGGCATGAGTCACGTATGGCGCCTCTGCTGGCTCAGAGGCTTTACGTGGTGTCATGGTGGATGTCGTTCCCCCCTTCTCCACTCTCCCTGACCCAAATCTTTCCACCTCAATGTTTTGCATTTTGGAAATTCTCACACGACTATGTAAAACTATTCAACAGTGAAAGATATTTGTAACACGGCATCAAAAGCATTTACTATGAGCTTTTCACAAATGATAACTCAGACTGTCATATCTCGCTGCACACTGCTAGCATGAACCATTATAAACGCTATCAATCACGCTTTATCCCATCGCCCAAGTCCCAAATACTGAGCACGAAACGGCTTCATTCTCATTAGGCCTGTCACGATTACACATTCTGAAGTCCCATATATATATCGCTGAAAAAAAAACAATAAACGATAATATTGAAACTCATTTATGCTGCTGGTACAATAACTTTTAAGTAGAATTATCACCAAAAAAGTATTTATTCAACCATCTACAGCTCAAATTTTACTGTAGAACAAAAAGCAAGTAACAAAAAGACCCTCTTGTATGAAAAAGTACCCTAAAAATATTTAGTACTACTACTTTTATTACTAATACTATGACAACTATTATTACTACTACAACTATTATTGCTACTGCTACTACTAGTACTACTATTATTGCTACTGCTACTACTACTACAACTATTATTGCTACTACTACTACTACTACTACTTTTACTACTACTACTACTATTACTACTACTATTGCTACTACTACTACTACTACTACTACTACTACTACTGCTACTGTTATTATTACTACTACTACTACTACTGCTAGTACTATTGCTGCTGCTGCTACTACTACTACTACTACTACTACTACTACTACTACTACTACTACTACTATTGCTACTCCTACTTCTACTATTATCGCTACTATTGCTACAGCTACTTCTACTTTATTGCTACTACCACTACCACTACTATTGCTACTACTACTACTATTATTGCTACTACTACTACTACTACTACTACTACTACTACTACTACTACTACTACTATTATTATTGCTGCTGCTGCTACTATTACTACTATTATTGCTACTGCTACTAATGCAACATCTGCCATTACTATTACTGCTACTACTACCACTACTACTACTGCTACAACTACTACAACGACTAATACTGGTACTACTACTTTTTATATAAATATCTATATCTCAATATTGGATAATAATAATAATGCAATAATAATTGCAATAATTGCAAGAAAATAAATATATTGCATTTTACATAAGTTTGACAAGTAAGTGAAGGCATCTGCATTTATTTTTAATTCACTGTACTCCCTGTATAGTAAAAGTACATGAAAATATAGTAATACAAGTGCAATATATTGCTGAAGAAAATATAGACATTAAAATACAGGCACAGCAACCCTAAAGCAGGATTATCTCCCCCATAAAACTAGAGAAAAAAACACTTGAGCTGTTTGTATCTAGAATTAATCATAAAAGTTATGCATTGAAACCTCTATAGCTCAAATTATATCGCAGTAAAGAAAGTAACAAAGCGCTACCCACTGGTATAAAGAAAAAGTACCCATGGTAAATATTGCCCCACCAAAAAAAAAAAAAAAATCATGTTCCATCGATTGTTTATTCACATCCATATAGTAATTATAGTGACAGGCTTCATCGTCATGGTTTTCTCTTGTTCTCTCACATCTGATTGTCTTTATCAGCTCTTGAGGCGTGAAGTCTCCAGTATGATCTCAAAGGGAGAGGTGATGACAGGTGGGCAGGGGGAGGTAGGTGTGATGAGAAATACAGTCACAACAGAGCGCACATCCATCTCTGCCCTCGCTTCTCTTTGCCTCCTAGTTTCCCCTTCACATTGTTGTTCTTTGGCTCATTTGTCCACACTGCTCAGAGTTTGGAGAACGCTGTGTAAACCTCTGGGGTCCTGACGGCGCCCATGTCTCATCTGTCTTTCTCATAGACGTCCCACGAGGCTAAGTTTAATTATTTCCAGACCCAGATCCCCCCCTGTTTAGCTCGCTGTGTTGCCTGGCGGTGTGTACGAATGCTACTGACCTTTATTAGCAGTTGTTGAATATTTCGTTTTTGTCTCTTCCTGCCTCAAAAGCCACATGAGATTTCTATCATCACTATTTTTTACTCTTGGATTTTGTGGTGTAATTGCATGGACAGGGCACAGGGGACGATGGGGGATATTTTCCGTTGCTATGTGCCAGACCAACCTTGGAGATGGATTACGGAGCTGGTTGGCGAGGGAGGGAGCCCGCTCGGCTGGGTTGTGTCTTTACATAAATCATGACAGGTCCACAAACCCCCGAAGACAAGTCCGCGCATTGTGCCCCCTCTCTGGAGACTGACTGGAGATGAGCGTTGGTGAGATAAGAAGTGAGATTGGAGAGCGAGGGGCCGGAGTAGCGGAGCAGAGAAAGTGGTGTGTAATTGATTATTGTGGTGAGTGTGGAGACAGGGCTGACCTGCTCCCAGAGGACACTCACTGTGGGATGTCCCAGCTCACACAGCCCTGCTCCGACCAGGAAGGACCAAGGGACGAGCATTAGTGAGAAAGCTCGGGGTTAATGCTAGTCAATCGGTAGGTGCACTGCGAAACTTTTCAGTCTGGAAAGTCTGCTATTTGCTTGTCTCCATGGAGATAGTATTGCTTTTCAAATGTTCATGGGATGCGACGATATTGAAATTTGGTGTCCCAATTAGCACGGCCAAAATAATTAACAGTTATATCATGATCATTATTTAAGTTGCTGACTGTTGACAAAAATGGTCGACACTGGTCAAACTGTAATAGTGTTGTACTTTGTTAAATGTAAACAGCAATTATCTACCAGAAATCATCGTGGAGAAGTAGCATTTTTCTCCATATTTTGGTGATTTAATAGTGATGATCTTTGTTTGTGATTCTCATGATTATAAAAAATGTCCCATACCCTTTTTATCGTGATAAATGATATTATTGTTTATTGTCCCATCCCTAATGGTATCAAATCTGTCTATCTCCATAACAACAAGATCAAGCTGTCAGATCTGTGGAAAGCAAGCTCGCTTACAGCATTAAAAGCATGATTTTCAAGATAGTTTTGAACAATTAAAACATCTGCAATTAAATAAATGCTAGATAGTCACCCTTAATGACTTAGTGTTGAATCAAAGCGATAACATCTCCATGGAGACAGGCAAGTGACATACCTGCACCAGCAGTTATTCACGCACCTTAGAAACTTCTGTATAAAGCCAATTCCTTGTGTCAGCTATCTCACAGTGGAAAAGGTTTAAGGTCTAAAATTTCACTCAATACTTGTATCTTTAATGTCCCACTTAAGTTGCAATGGGCCGGAAGCATTCACACTGCTCGATTCAGACAGACCCACTGACTAAATCCAAACATATTCTCATATCCAGTACAGTTAATACTAACGCTGGTGAAAACTATTTTTTTCCTCTTACCTTTATCTACCTTTCAGAAACCTTGCAGCAGATATTTATTACATAAAGTTGATGAATATTTAAATCTCTTCACAACCATTGCTTCTGTGTCGATAGCTATTAGATTCTCAGGTGTAATACCCTTTAATAAATATTTAACAATTCCAAAAAAATGAACAGCAGATGAACACAAACAGAGCTAGTACCTAAGCTCCAGAGTTTAAACAATCTGTTCATTATTTTTAAGTAATAGTTCAAAAACATGGCTGGCTTCCTGCATATGTACTTTTGGTTGAAACAGATGGTCTTTCCTATTACTGTCACTCGCTGCACAACTAATTAGTCTCTATAAGTTGCTCAAAGTTGTTGTTGGTAAAATTCCGGTTGGATTCAGTCTGGCTCTCGCCCTAATCCTGCTGCTTCTCCCTCTGCTCTGTTTTTTGTGATGTATTTCCATAGAGACGCATTGTCAAGTCTTCACAGAACATTCGGGGCTTGATTGCATCTCAGTGGGCCTGCTTTTGAATCTGATTCATTGTAATATTCCAAAACACATTAAAACCTATGGCGCTGGCATTATCTACATTAAGTATTCTCCAGTGTCTGCAGTGAATACAGACCTGAATGATAATACACATTTATCTGTGCTAGAGGAAAGCGATATAGTAAATGTTTCTATTTACACGCGATGTGGTGGTGAGGCTCATTTTCTCTGTGTGAACTGACAGGGCTAAAGCTGCTCTACAGAGGGTCTGACAATTATCTGTTCGGACCGCTACCTGAAATCCCACAAGAGAAGCACAAATAAGGCTCTTCACTCAGAGCCTGGCAGAGCCTCCACTGAGAGGCCCAGAACTCCTCGCTCCAAATGGATCATTACTGCTGCTGAGGCAAGGGTGAGAGTGTGCTATACACTGTAGAACCCAGTGTACAAGGCTATGGGTGCCATAATCTTATTTTTGTGTGGCTAATGTGGCCTTTTACTGTAGTGACAAGCATTTACGTGGCTCCACACCAAGGATGCCAGCAGTGCCACAAGGCTGTGCATTACCACCAGCCTCAGCTCATCGCTTCTGTCTGTCTCCTCTGTGCGTTTGGAAGATCGTCTTGTGTAATTAACAAGGCTTTGAGCAGCCGCACAAACGCTGCAAACCCACACAGCCAGCCCCTGTGGGCTGTCACACATCAGGGGCACCCGCCCTGTGCATGTAATTAACATGGATTAAGGCGCTGCATGGTCTCCTGCCAGCTCTGCTTTATTAACCAAAACACCGCTACAGTGGCCACAGTGTATTGTCAAATAAAACATACATGTTTCTGGAGCTTGAATGCCACCAGGGTGCCAGTGTGGGGGTGACATTAGTCAGACTTTTTGGGAGCACATTGTGAACAGTTTTCTTTTTGCATTTTCTTGTCCTTTATTGAGTCACCACATCAAATCATCCGCCTCCTATCTGTGCAGTGAGTCACATATTGGTTTGGCTTAGGTTTCGTGCAAACTGGGCTTGGGAGTGGCACAACCAGCTTGTGACCTTTTGTGACAAAACATGCACTACAGATTGACCAGACCAAATGATATGAGCAGGTCTGGTGGGAGCCAGGGATGGCTATAGGTAATTGTTTTATGTGTACGCTTTCAAAGTCTAAAGAAGTACAAAGAAGAAACCAGGGAATCTTTGTGTACATTTTCAAGTTGGTTTAATATCGATGATGATGTAGAGCTTAGGCAGGTGGTCATAGTATTAGGCCCAACTGGTGTAAACAGACAATCCTGCTTAAACTGTGTACACAAAGGCTATCACAGGATCATCCCCGTTGTACTATTTTTGCTTCCCTTGTTGACACACAGATGACTTCATTATTGCTTGATCCAAATACCAACATCAAATCCGAGACTGCACTTCCTTCCGGTGCCTAATTCAGCCATGACTTTGTTGTAAATGACTTCATGTCCTTAATCACCCCTGCAGCAAACAGAGCGACTCAGAGACAACAGGGAGCGGATATGCCACATTATGCAGTTCTAGCCCTGGCTAAATGACCTCCCACCACTCCTAACTGTATTACAACTTCATCTGCACTACATACTCTGCCAATTACCACCACAGAAGGTCAAAAGGTGATGGAAAACCCCGACAACTCATACATCTCAAGGACAGAGGAGACAATTGAGAAAAGGGCACCTATATACAAACACAAGCCTTATTTTTTAGCAAGGCACATACACATACATTTACTGTCACACATCTGAACAAAAACAGCTCACACAAGGACAGCTGCGGAGTGCCTTCAAGCAATTAATTCCACACTATTTTCTCAAACAACCCTGAAGTGTCCATGTTGTTCCTCCTGAGACAGAGTGCACTGTCAAGAGAGGCTTTGTGCAAAATTTGGGAAAGCAAAAATAGCCAGACAATTGTTTGGGACAAAAGCAAAGATAAAATTATGATAAATGAATGAGTACGACTGCCAAGAAGGAAAAAAAAAAAAACTCTGCATATTCATCAATGCACACTGTCTCCACGTGCACTTAGCCTAGCACGCTCACACCCATTCCATTAGCTGTCAGTGTCTGCCTCTTCAACCAGCTATTTTTGGGTCCTCATCTCGACCACCTGCAAACCCTCTAATTAGTTAACATCTGTGTCTGTTCATTTGCAACCATCTTTTCCCCTATACTGTATACACATCTGTGGAACATACCAAACTCTAAAAGAAGATACAAGATAGCGCCCTGTCTTGCTTATTTTTGATCCTCCAGACAATTTTTACTAAAGTCATTCCATATACAGGCTACGTTAGACACAGCAAGAAAGAATACAAGTGGGCTGAAGATCTGAAAAGGCAACAGGCTTTGTTCTAATGATCACTCCAATCAAATCTTATCCAGATGCACCCCAATTAGGAAAATTACCCAGCACTTACAGAGCAGAACTACTCTTCCAGTTTTTATAGATATGTTCTCCCGCTGCTTCTCCTGGCTGATCATAACTAGCATAGGTCTGGTGTTTTTATTCTGCTTTTTATGGCTATGTATCAATATAGTAAGTGCATTTATTATCTTCCATTGTATGTGTTTCCAGGGTTACGCAGTAGCTACTCTTGCAATGTCTGCAGTGTCGTCCTCAACTCTATTGAGCAGTACCACGCACACCTCCAGGGCTCTAAGCACCAAAACAAGTGAGTATTGAACCAAAGTCTATGGGTGAATGTAAAATGAAGGAATGGGTTTTAAATTGGATCTAGTTAGTACATATTCCAACTGTCCAATCGGCATCCACTGATCTTATTCACCACTGATGCGCTCATGTGTTGCCTCGGGTTAGAATCTGAAACATAGGTCAAAGTTCAGTGAATGCATCGTGAAAGATCAACGTCAAGGGTTTATTTGGTAGCGTAGTCACAAATATCCAATACATCCAAACTAAAAAAGACTTCAGTCATTCCTCAGCACAATCATGAACTAATGAGTGAGACTATATGCAGGTCTATCTATATCACAGACTCTTACAACAAGCGCCGCTGTTGTAAATCGAAGGCTATTAAACTCATATTATTCTAGTCGTGGTGCCTAAGTGAGCAGAATAGAAAACTAAACAGTGATTCAGTTCGTGATGCAAAACGAGAATAAAAGCCATAGGAAATTGCATATCTAAAGACTGACCATAATATCTTTCAAATAGATAACCCGAGTTTGATAATGTGTAATGTTCTTCAGACTTCAGAAATTATACGTTTCTGTCTGCTCAAGTACAGACACACTAACAAAATGCAAATGTGGCATTCGTTCAATTAGTATTATTCGGACGTTTTTCTTTTACAGAGTTTCAAGAGAGAGATGTATATTTAAACACATTGGCAAAATAACATGGACACGGGCCCATTAGGATAGCAAGCAGCAGATTCAACTGTGTCATGCTTTCTGAGAATCTGGAGGATAGTAACACAGCATGCTACGAAATATCATTCCTCATTACCTCTGCAGTTTTAGTCGTAAAAAAAAAATAAAAAAAAATAGAATACTCCGCGAAGACGAAGGCAGTTGAATGTGGGAAAGACACTGATTGATGTTAGCGAAAAACCTGTAAAACTGATATGCTGAAATAGCTGACAAGGACACTGTATCCCAGACAACACGATCTACAAAAACTACATTTTGTCAAGAACAATTGTAAGACGAAGACCATAGTTTGTGAGAGAAGGAAAGGATTTAAATTAATGTGACTTGGAGCTCATCACTTACGAGTTAAAACCAATAAAAGGACATCACTGCAATCAAGTCTAGCCAGTGTGAGTTAATGCTGAGGGACAAAATATTGACATTTCACATCCATTAGAGGTTAATAGCGCTAAATTAAAGTTCACAGTTGATGAGGTTCATTTGGGGATATGGAAATATGCATCATTTTTTCCATTTGGTTGAATAACATCCTATTTTTGCACGTTCCAAATCCAGCCCGATGCACCTGAGGTTTAGACTCTGTGTGTACAAAAGTGTAAACCGTCTGAGTGTCTCCTGTGTGGCGTCCCAGCGGCGCAGCTCTGTCTCTGAACGCACGCTGAATAGTTAAAGCGAATATGACAGAGAGCATCTGGACACCAAACAGGTATGGGCTTCGGCGCGTGGCTCTATTGATCCTAAGGGAAAGGCAAAACAAGAGGAAAGGTTCCACCCCATCGACCTCACTTCCTCGACTGTCACCCGTACTGAAACCTTAGATATAAATACACGTCACGGAGTATTACAAAGCACTTACACACACAAGTACACTAAATCATTGTCTATAACAGAGCCAGCTCACGGTGGTCTGGGGTATGATATCATAGGAAATAAAGGCCTTGTCACAATGTATTACGGTGCTCTTTGGGCAACATGTCCCTGTTGTGCTGACAGATAAGTATAAACACCCTCCTCACAATCCTCAGACAGACGACGAGAAAAGAGACACTGAGAAACAGAGTAAATACGGATGTGGCTTTATCTGGCAAAACTATCCCATCGTGCATTTCACATTTGGTGGTCACTTTCTTTTTTTTATTTCCACCTTCAAGGCACTCAAAGTCATGTTTTAAACAGAGGGAGGACCATGGATCTATGAAAATAGAGGACCCAAAAAAATACACTGCACTTGAAACTAAGTAAAACTAAACACAAAAATAGAAAACGGAAACTTAAATTGGACTCTAACACTGGACCAACAAAGGGCAGAGGAAAAGACAATGGCCATGTCTCAATTTGCCAAATGCATACTCTTCCAAGTACCGTTCAAAGTAGTATGTGTACTCATGTACTCCCGAAATGGGACTGGCCTACACCATGAACCATACTTCCACCGCTGTCTCTGCGCGTTATTTTTAATTATTTAATAGAAGAAGAGTCAATAGAAGAAGAGTCAAGGTTATTTCTTTTTGATTGAATGAAGTAAGGAATTAATGTTTCTCTTTGAACATCAATAGGCAAAAATAAGCTTCAAGGGGATTTTTTCCCAACTGTAGCTACTACATAACTTTAACAAAATATACATTAAAACATTATAACAGAGACAGAGGTAACAATATTATTTTACATTCATAAGTTATAAACCAGCTGGAGACGCAGGGCACATGTGTCTGGCGCATTCGTTGGGTTCATTGAAATTGGGCAGCCCTTGTTGCGCCGGAAATTACGTAACTACCATTCGAGGCACACTTCGAATGGTGCATCTGAGGGCATTTTGGCAAAATGAGACACGGCCAGTGTATACATCCCCACATAGAGGAACAAGACACAGGTGAAGCGCATTAGGGTCGGCCAAGCAATCCATATGACAGGAAATAAAACTCAAACACACACAGGGTTACACAAATTCCAAAATAAAACCAGGTTTAAGATAATAAAATAACTCAAGGACAATGAACACATTCACACACACTCATACACCAGTGCACAAAGACAATGAGAGCGAGGGGGGTTAAGTGTCTTGCCCAAGGACACAACAATAGCATTTATGTGTGGGAGCTGAAATCTGTGAGTCAGTGGATCTGAACACTCAACCGATGATGTTTATGTCGAGAGCGAGTTATTATTACTTCTTCTGTCATTCATCATTTGTATTCCCATTTGAATGTTTAGCTTGGGTGTAGTATGGTAGCAGACTACGGGAGGCCACTCTCTTATAAGTTTGTGTTAAAAAAAAAGAAAAAGGGGGACTCTGGGTGAGATTGCAGTAAATTTAAGTTGCTTTAGTTGGGGAAAATGATCAAAATCAGCCCAAATATATCATCAGAGCTTATCGGCCATTGATTGCTTTGGATCCTAAACAATCAGTACCAGCATCGGCCATGAAAAACCCCATATCGGTCGATCTCTAGAGGCCACCATTGTTTCCTCGATTAATGGGAAACGTTGGACTGTTTTGTAGTCTCTATCTGTGGTGTACTATAAAACCAAGACCAACAAAAGTGCAGGCAGTATTAAAGGCATACTTGACATTAATAAGAAGGACTAAATGAAAGACAAACTTTAACTGAAGCACTATGTTTAATCATAGCCTTTTATGACTTGACATTTCATAATATTGCAATCTGCGTAAGTGCAGATGTAATTCTCTTTTCAGTCTCATCATTTTATTTTACTCAAACATTCGTAAATGTAAGAGGGACATATGGTTTATCCCAGTACAGAAATAGAGGGTGCAGGGTGTATTTCACACTCAGGATGAGCTGGGCCTTGTGCAAAGAGCTTTACCGAGGAGAGGAAAGTGTGTCTGACAGCGGCAAGGGCTTAGGCTCACGCCATAGAAACATCTATTACAGTGTGTCCAAGCTACTGTTGTGTGGGCGGGTATTCATCACCTTCTGGGGACTCAAATCGGAATTTCTCGGGACCTGCCTTCCTTATGGGGACAAAATCAGGTCCCCATGATGTAAATCCTTTATTATTAGATCAACAACATGCTTTACAGTTAAGTTAAAGTTAGGCAAGTAGTATGGTTAGGATCAGTCAATTTAAGTCAATGGAATGTCCCCAAGAAGCATGGAAACCCAACATCTGTGTGCATGTATGGCATTACGAAACAACTGGCGTCTTCTTAAACAGCAGGGCCGGACTGACCGAAGGCTAGTCTTTATCAGCGGCTCACATCTGCTCCATATGCAGAGACCAGGCGGGTAATTTTAAATCCTGCACAGTCACTGCGCGCCTCCACACCCGCTCCTGTAATTGGACCAGGATACACTTAGTAGATAAAGTTGGCATCACATTTTTCACAGTTTACAAAGTGGTGGGATGAAGTGAAACAGAAAGTGGGACAGGTGGGCAGCAGAGACCACCTGGCAAATGACAAACAAAAAACATTTAAAAGTACAGACAAAAGTTAGGTGTCTAGGAAGGTGTGATAAACAAAGTTAACTAAGATAAATATATAATAATGACTTTGTGATGTTAGGCTAAGAACAAAACCAGTGTACGTGCGATTTTCAGTAGGATTTAGATAAAAACAGGATTTTTGCATCTAAATTAAAGTTGGAAAGTATAAGGGATTTAGGGCTAAGGCCAGAAATTTCACATAACACTAATGATCTGATTTTCCACAACACCAGGTACGTGTGTCAGTGCATGTATCATTTTTAGAGTATATTATACATTTCTCTACAGATATTCACAGGTATCTATGGGTACCGTCTCCATGGCAATTAACAAAACACAAAACAATATATTATATGTTACCCATGGATCTTTTCTTTTCTCCTTTTTTTTCTTTATTCTTTATTTGACAGGGACCATGTACAAATTCATTAATCTTACAAAGAAAAGATGATTTGTACCAGATTTAGCTACTGCAACTTTCCATGTGCAGTCCCTGGGCAGGTGAACACACATTAAAAAACACATTTCAATTGACAATTGCAATATACGACTAACAGTTTGTCATAAACAATAACAGTTAAATACAATAAAAAATGTCCCATGTCCAATGCAGTATGTTCCCCCCAGTCCAGACTAATATAAAAAATCATTATAAGCAGCTTTATACAGTGAGTAAAGAGCAGCACCAATTAACTAGACTGATGTGGACACATTTGATTATTTAAAATGTACTTTTTCAAATTTCTGGGGAAACTATTCAAATCCACAGACAGTTTCAGAGTCTGGAGCTGATTCCACTGCCTGATGGTTTGAAAAGAAAAAGCCGACTGAGCAAAGGCCGAGGACTAGGCAATTCGGGTTCACGGAGGAACGAGTGGATCGGGTAGTTTGTTCAGAACACAGGATAGTACATTTTTGTAATGTAGGTGGAGCTGCATTATTAATAATTTTGAATAATTTTCTTAGATTTGAATACAAAATTAAATTATTGAAACTGAACATTTTATATTTACCTAAGATGTTACAGTGGTGATAATGAAGGGGTTTTTTATCGAGTGCCTTTATTGCCGGATTATAGGTGGATCTGAAAGATTTTAAAGTGCTCTCATTGGCCTGAGACCAGCAGATTGATATTTACATTTCAATAATCATCTGATAATGGCCTGATTTGTTGTGTAATGTTTATTTTAATGATCTATGAAACGAACAAGATTTTTAATTCAATTCAGTTTTATTTTATTTATGTACCATATTTAAAATACAACTTAAGCTGTCCAAAGTGCTTCACATATACAACAACGAACAAAAACAGACATACACAAAATATGACACACAGGCAAAGAACAATAAAACAATAAAACACCAAGATGTCCTGTCTAGTTCGAACCAAATGCCAGGAAGAAGAGGTGGGTTTTTAAGATATCTTGGCACAAAATACAAAGCAATGTCATAGCAAATAACAGTTTTAGCAGAGCAGACTGCCGGTACACGCTGGAGCCATGTTGCCCATCAGTATAAGGACTATTTGTTTCTTTTGTTCATGCCAATAATGACAAAGAACATAACAGTTGGAGCATGTATTTATGTTAATTGTGTGATTACTTTGTTTTCTGACTCTTTAAATTGATGCCAACAAAATAAAATGGCATGAGCAATAAATAAATGATGAATTGTAGCCGGGGAAAAAGCATAAACTGGGACTGTGTAAGGACTACTGGATTGGATACTATTACACGACAAGATGTATGGTCTATATGGTTATAAAGCATTTTTTAAAACTTGTCCAAAAGTGCCGTTGATATTAGAGTACTACATCCATCTTGAAAACATCGAGTAAACAATCTAATAAAACACTATCGTTGGCCCCATCTTATCTGGACCTGTTGTTATAGTCACTCTACAAAAACACGCATTCTTTCCAAAACAACCAACAATTGTATTTATCCTGCCTGAAAATCTTTGTTCCATTGTGCACTTGCATAAACATAAAAACAAAGAGCTGCTAATTAGCTCCTTGGAGTCCATAAATAGAAAAAAAGCATGCAGAGCTTTCTTGATAAAGGTTGCGTCTGTGACCGCTAACAATGCCAGGTTTAACTAGGCAAATAATAAGTGTTCATGTTCGCTCTGTATAGCATAACACAGGCTTGAGTTTCTGTGATCTGCCTCTGTGGTTATGCCTCTTGTATCTGTGTTGTGTGGATGGATGCTGGGCCCGAGGGCACGGTGGTTAGGACAGGGCAGTGCATTTAACCTCCTCACCCTCATAATTATTCAGGCTCACTATCTACACACACGCTAATGCACACTGAAGAGGCGGAGAGCTGCTCCTAGAGTCACGCTACATGTAAATGCTTCTGCCATTGATGGGCTAGCTCTCTCCATTTTTGAACAGTAGAAGGGCAGCTACTGTGATGCGCCATAGTGGTGAAATTTATGACCCCTCTATGCAATAAACGCAGTAGTGTAATGTTTATATTATACTGTATACTATAATATACTGGCTAAAGTAATTGTGACAAAGCAGAATATGTGCTGAATTTAACCATAGGCTGTATACAGAAGTGGACCAAGAGAGTGTGACATTATCCATAGCTCCAGTCAAATGAAGCTCATCGAGGTTAGCAGTTATAGCGGCCAATTTGGAGCAGATTTCCATATTTGGAATTCCGACCGTGGGTATCATAGCAACCAAAGAGCCAATCTGGAGTGAGGTTTTAGAAGGTAACGCCCCTTCCCACCCGCACCTCTGGTTTAGCGGGGGGCGGACACTTAGCAACGCTTTCAATCAAACATCAATTAGTCACGCTAGCGGGAGCAACCATGAGGAAAAAAAGTCCTGATCTGTCTATTATTAATATTCATATCTTGATTTAAGGACACAATAGTGAAATAAAAATACCAGGATCATGTAGTGTGGGTTAGTGAGAACATTTTAAGACCAAAATGATGAACCTGATAGCAGCACTTATGGAGAGAGAGGTGACAGTTTTTTAGTCGAAGTTGAATTGGAGCCAGAGTTGCTGGAGCTGGAAGCGTGCCCATGCTCACAAGCGGCTACCAGATTAGCTATGTCCATTTATATATAAAGTCTGAACCATGCAATGTTAAAAAATTGTGGCTGGCCAAAGTTTATGTTATAACTTGTCCAGCATAACATTTAAATTACGAAATGTAAATAGTGTATCCTTTTTGATCATGACAACTAGTCCTTACAACAAGCTGATTAAAGCCCGCCACACACTACAGGCTTCTTTAGTCTTAAAAGATCTTTAAACATGTGACAAAAAGTGCAGACCACACAGACATAAAGAGAATCTGATCAGCAGCGGGATATGGCAGTGAAGAGACTGTACACCACAAGATTGCCTCAATGTCTAGAATAAAACGACTGGCTTTGAGACTAAAGTGTATTAAAGATCACAGCATTGCACTTCTGGTTTAGATACAAGTCAAATATGTGTTGTTATTTGTGAAATGTGGTGCAGTAGTTCATATAAATGCTTTTAATGCACAGAAGGCTGGAGCTAAACAACACAGGAAGTAGGGTCACTATTGCTAATATGCAGCAGCTTCACTGTGATCCTCACTGTATGGTTTTATGTAAACAGACACGTGAGGAACTACTTTCGCCTCTTTACTTTTTAAACAATGCTTCAAACTGGATTAATAGCACTGTTCTGTGGACTGGGTGTCATTACTAATGGATAATATGGATGACATGCTGCAGTTTAACAACTTTACGAGAGGTGAATAATAAAGTTGTCTTTAAATTTTTTTCACCATCTCCCGATTTTGTATCTTGCTCCTCTGTGTCTGTCACTCTGTCTGCCCCTGATGGTCTATTTTATTGGCTGTTGCCGTGGTGATATTTTGTGGTAACAAATTTACGATATGACAGCTCAGAATCACTCGGACAGCACACAAGAGGAGCACTGCGGCGTAAAAATCGCCTATGAGGATCCTAAATCGGGTGATGCCTACCCGAAGTCGGGGTCCTAAATCGAGCAAATGATCCTGTAGAGTGTGGCAGGCTTAAAACGACAATATTTTAGAACCAGGCTTCCCATTTTTGTCAGTGCTTTGTAATGCCATTTTATGTTACTTAAAGGTCCTATTTTACACAAAAATGAGCTTTAAGCCGCGTTATAATTCTGTATCCTACCTCCTCCTCAAAAACAGACCTGGAGTCATGTTTTGTTTCACTCACACATGTTTGAGTAACCCTTTATTATTTTTAATCTGTCCATATTTCCAAAGCTCAAAATGCTCTGCTCCACCTTATGATGTCATGAAGTGGTACTTTTCAAGTTAACAGCTCCTTTTACTTTAGTTCAGTAGAAATTGTCAATCCCAGGGCCGAAATTATGAAGATGATTCTAGTGAAGGTGTATGGAGTTTAAAAACACAGTGAAGCACTTCCTGTATTAACACGTGACATCACAAGGTGGAACAGAGTGTTTCCAGTTTGAGAGAGGAACTCAGCTTAAATATACAGGGTTTGTGTGTTAAACATGTGTGAATGAAACAAAACACAACTCCATAGATCAGAAAATAGGGTAACAATAGTACTATGGGCCCTTTGAAGTTGCTTTACGATTCTTTAAATTCATTATTAATTTGCCCCATACTCAGAGATGGTAAGTTGCAGTTGTAGCCACATCTGCCCTGAGGTAGACTGACGAAAACAAGACCCAGATTCTGCACCATTGGCCCCCTCCAAACCCCGCCAATCACTCACTCACTTTAGGGCCCATTGAGTTAAACTGGGACATACACCTCAGGCTCGTCCTTTCTGACCAAACATCTCTTTATCACATACTATTTCTGCCAGTTTTGTGCATACACATTGCCCCGAGCTTAACTGTCAGTTCCTTTAGATACAGATTGAGATGAAAATGTCTTATGCGTTAAGGTTAGTAACTGGCAAATGCAAAACTGGACTTTAACCTGCTTCACATAAAGGCACAAACAATCCATGTGACCTGTGATGGACCTTTACACATGTACACCCCCCCCCTATAAGTGCCGTGTGACCATGTGACCTCTGGGTTGTCATGGAGAAGCTGAAGGAGGAATATAATATAGGCCTAATAATTGGATCAGTTCATCATGATCTCTGACCTTGTTTGCCGCTCAAGCTGATCCTATTAAAGATTTAAACAAAATGTCACAACTGTCAGTTTAATGTTGAGTTAAATGTATAAAAATGTTTTCTACAAGCAGCAGATCAAGAGTTAATTTAACTTGATATAAAATAATGATCAAAAACTGTACAACAAAGATAAATATTCACATTCTCACCTATTATAATGCTACAATACTACATATGTTTAGTTCCCATAGAAACAGCAAATCCAGAGCTATTTTCAGTAGGAAAAGCTGAATCTGTATGGTGTCATTTGTTTCAATGATTTAAACAAATATTCAAAAGGATTGTGTATGAAGTTTGTGCAGTTTTGGGAATATTTCATCTCTAACAAATGTTACGCATATACGAAAAACAGATAGTGATTATAGTTGTTTTGTTGAGCATAATGTTGTTTAGAAATGCCTTTACTTTACAAACAAGCGTATGTTTTCCATTTGATATTTTATACCTGTTATATTAAATTTTGATTTGTTGCATACACCAAACAAACAGCATTATATAGATGCCCATTCCAGAGTGTAGACTTTGGCAGCGGTGCCCGACTGGAGTCCAGAGTGTGAGATGAATTGTGACAGAGGCGACGGGGCGAGCAGGGCACTGTTTGAACAGCCATTACAGGGATAGGTGCTGACAACCGGGTGCCTCCGAGCTGGGACTGTGGGGGGGGGGCATCACGCTTATTAGGACACACTGAAGAGATGGCATTCTAACAAGGCCTGAGCCAAGAACTGAGACAAACTTTTACTTTTAAATGCAAGGGTTTGCCTGGAAACCAACTTTAAAGGTGAACAAGAAGACACAAAACTATAGTGGGAACGGAGCTATTTATGTTTTTCTTTTTCTTCAGTGAGTTCAACCTCAAAAGTGTATCCATTACAAAGATCGGCATTGGATTTCTGCCTTTTGGATGCTAAATAAAGAAGCATTTTAAATGCAATTAGTTGGAGGTGGCACAGAATAGGCTCCAGTCCAATTGATCCCTTTTTAATTAAACATGGCACGCTGTTTGGGGGTGATAAAGGCACAGGATGCATTCAAGGAGTCTGACAAACAATACGGTTCTCCATATAAAGGCTAAATCCTGTCATTATTGCACCTAAAACACCAGGGTTTATGTTTGATCATCTGCAGTGTTCGAATGAGGGAAAGAGCCACAATAACATATGTAATTAGGGCAGGATGGTGAAACTGGATTATTGGTTAATGTGATACGCTGCTGTGCCGTTACTTGTGAAAGGAATTGTTCTGACGAAGATAAAGAAATGAATGCAGAACAGGTTTAATGTCAGTACAGTTTTGGATCTTTCACACAGTTAGCACAGTCAGGCTGTATTAAGTGTCTCGTTGTTGTTGTTCTAGATGAAACTAACCTGCACTTTCCTGTGCTTTGTTTGCAGCCTGAAGCAGCACCAGCAGTGAGCCTTGGAGTCGGCCATCGATGATGCAGGGAATGAGACCACAGAGATTACACACCAATAAAAAGAGATAAACAGGGACTATGAGAGACTTGAGCACTTTTGCTAACACAAGTGTTTATGTGAATCGACTGTAAATGTAAAGATGTCATGGACACTGCATAGACATTAGTTTATATTCAATTTTAAAAATCTATTTGATAAGAGGTCTACAAAGACAGATATCTGAAAAGTATAACGCCATGTATCTCCACAACCAGGGCTTGACATGAACAGTGCTACATGCCACTGTGGCCAGCAGAATTTTACGCATGTAAAGAAGACTTTCGCCTGATCCTATGCTACCATATTTCTTTCATAATGTAAAGAAAGGAAAAATAAACACAAGAAAAGGCAAGTATTAAGATGTCCATATGCAAAAGATCAAATAAGGTTACTACTGCATCCTGAAGGTTGGTGAGCAAAAAAGATCATGTCAAGCCCTGCCCACAACCCTATGAGAAAACTGATGTCAGCTGTTGCCCACGGTGATAAGAATGATCACTACAACAATAAACAGTAAGTTCTTTGCCAGTTTAGAGCACCATGTACTGCAAATCCGCACGCCTTCAGACCGTTAGACCTCAGACCCCAATGGTCAAGTCTAAGCAACAGAAACTTCAATTGACAAGACCGTTCATATGATTTTGTCTGTAGTGCGTTATCTTGAATCTGGGCACTGCAAATAGCCAGGTTGTGTTTGTTAGTCATGTACTGTTAAGAACATTCCCTCTACACTGATGTCAGAAACCGGGGAAACAGGAAATGGCCACTGTCTCCCGAATTAAGACAAGCTAAATGTAGATAAGAGGACTTCTATTTTTCTGTTGCTGAGACCAGAAGAAGAACATGTCACTCCTGATCCATGTAGCAGCCAACCTACAGATGGATGGGGTCGGATGCATGCAAAACGATGTTGCAATGCCTTTTCAAATCTATAGCTTGTGCATTTGGCATCAGTGCTGCTTCTTAGTGAGAGCTTCATAGGGAAACGCTGCACATGTTCTATGTTCTGTTAGCACTGGATTTCTTTTCTAGAGTAAGAGGATAATGCTCGTGATGTGTTCAGTCTCACACTGTCAGTGCCGTATTTATTAGATGATAAGAAGAGAATATTATATGAAATATCAGCAGTATTTTGTTAAGACAAGCTAATCATACAACACTAATGCAATGAGTTATGGACTGTTCTTAAGACTTGGTTTGTTTGTTTATTAGTGAGTACAGTGTAGTTTGAATGACCTTCTGGTGCAAAACACATTTTCTGAACTGTATTCTTCGTTCAACCACAAATGTAGCTGGAAGTAGAAGTAGTGTGCAGACTTTTTCTTTGCTGTTTCTCATGTTATGTATGAAAATGTTGCTCTTTCCTTTGCAAATAAATAACAGATTTGGGTACTGAGTCACAATGAACCAATGTTGATGCCAAGGTCTGAGTAACTGTGAGGAATGATGATTGACTAATAATTGAAAAGTATTATGTTTTACTCAGACATTTTTACATTGTTTCCTAATTCAAAGAACTTTTGAGCAGCAGACCTAATGGAAATCTGTGTCGTGAGTCCGATCTTAAGAAGACGTTACATAAGATTTGACATTTGAGGTGATCTATGAGTGAGCTGTGACTGCTGCCGGGGCGGAGCTGCATTAGACTGTAGCGAGCACATTTGTAAACACTGATGATGAATACCACTGCGTTCTATTGTAAAATCTATCTGCATCATGTGCGTTGTGATACATTTCCAGAGAGCATAGAATAAACAGGAGTCATTTCACCACAAAGTTAACCTCCCCATTCATGAAATATTTATAAAACTTAATGGTTTAGGCTTGGAAAGCACTTTGGGTCTCTTGTACAATCCAAACATTTTAGGAACCTTATCAATCATTCATCTAATTTCCTATTTCTGACGACATTTAAGGAGTCCCTATAATTTTGTCTGTGTAATCCCTCAGTTGTCTAGGTATCCACTGTAAAAGAAAAACTTCATTCTGTCAACTGGACAAAAGTTTTAGAATGAAGACGTTTGGCTTCTCAACCAAGACACTTCATCGGTTCTGGTCAGGTTGCTATCTGAAATGAGGAGCTAACTACGCAACTAACAGCCTTGATTGTAAACAGAGGACAAAACCAGCCACTCCATGAGAGAATGTACCAGCGCCATCATGAGAGCAGCTCAGGACAACAATCTGTCGTGCATCTCCATCTCAAAGCCAGTAACCACTCCTGTGAAGATGGTAAGGTACAGATCTTAGCCAAAAAAACAAAAGACAATCCATCTTTGAACGGGGATGGAGGTCCTAGACATCATCGATCTCCTATTTATAACTTCATTGTCAGAAAAAAACTAACAAAAAACAAGGAAAACAATAGTGCTAGCCAGTATGCTAATAGTTGTGAGAGCACCCATTAGGGACTTGAATGATTATGCAAAATATGACTCAGGCAGAGCTCTCACTTAGTGTAGGTCAGTATTCCTATAATTTCATTAACATTTTGGGGAACATTGTGCCAAATGAAGATAAACAGGTCTATTGTTGTCGTACGGAGTGGCTGGAGTCTGTGAGATGTTTGTCACTCTCTCCACTTTCATATTTCATTTATACTTGAACAAACTTGAATAAATTTGAATATAAAAATCTTCATGAAGCGTAGCGGCTAGTGAAAATACAACAGAAGAGAAAATAAATTGTGCAGATAATGTAATGTCAATTTAGGGGAGAAATCTAACGATATACAAGTAAATGTGTACACTAAATATGTAGAATATTTGTATTTTATGCTCTGTATTACGCTGTGCAGTAAATGAGGTCGACAGCATGAGAAATCAGTGCATTAGTGTAGCATACAGACCAGTGAAATAAAACATTGATGGGGCTATTATGCCATTTCCACTGTATTCCAATAGTGAGTGTGAATACTGGGCCAGCACTCTCAGCGGGCCATGTTATCTGCACTCATCCATATTCATAACCCTATCACTGTAACCTCTCATGTGCACAGATCCACAACCTCAGACTGTACAGAACAGCACGGAGGAGAATCTGAACGTGATTGTGCAATAACATTGTTCAAATAAACTAACAAAGCAGAGACAGGGCAGATCTCAGGTGGCAGAGAAGGATCATCTACAGAACTGTACTTCTAAAAAAAAAAAAGGATGATGAGATTTGTGCTTGTGAGTGGCACAAACAGCCAGGGCCGGTGGGTACAGGCTTCAGTAGCCTTGAGTCAGGCCCTGTCTGTGCAGCAGGCTGTTGGTTGTCAAAGTCTGTCAGAGTTTGCCGTCACAGGCCATTGTCACCATCAGATCACAGAGCCGGGCACACAGCACATCACACACTGGTGTCACCAGCAGCACATACACACACCACTCCAGAAATCTGGACCAAACCACTAGGGTCAGCAAGGGACTGAATGATGTTTGTTATAGCTGCATAATGGACTGGGAAATTCATATTTTAATTGCTACTCAGTGATGTCTGAGTGTGTCTTATTTCATTGAAATAAATCATGAAATAATGGAAGCTATTCTTATTTTGTATTGGAAAAGAAAAACATTCAGTTGAACTGAAAATCAAGATATCAATGAGGTTAAAAAAAATCCAGATTGTTTTTTCTTTGCCTTATCACCCGGCCTTCGCGGCGACCGTGGTCAGATTATTAATAACACCATTAAAGGACATAGAAGTTGCAAAATGTTACAGCTAAAATTGAATTCCAATCTTTTTGTTGTGCTGTAAAGGTCACCACTTGCATCTAGACAACATCAGTGTGCTGTAGCTCTACACTTAAAGACAGTGTTTTGGCTAGCTGCAGTCATGCCAATCTGTCCAAAGATGTTTTTCAAATAGGATTCCCAGCCGTGCTCCCACCCCTCCTCCTGTAAAAAGCTTTTTGCTGTTCCTCAGTCTGCGCAGCTGTCCAGGAGAGCTTTAATTAAAACTGCTCCGATACGTTCACTGTTTTATCCCAAGACACTCACACTGCCCACAAGAACACAGGCATTCTCTGTAACATTACATAGATTTGTCCTTGTCTTTATGGCTCATGACGTTACACAAATGTGGTTTTGTTTGGGATTTATGTAAATGTCTCGGGCAGTACATGGGACCTATCAAATATGGTACTTGCATCTGGGCCATTCAAACCATTATTGCATGTTTTTCAGTCTAAAGTAATTCATACAAAGAACCTAATGCAAGACGAGTCTTGCTCTGCATTAAAATGCATATATAAGATGAGAGGATACCTAACTGTCGGCACATGACGGTCCATAAAGTGGGCCAGTGATGGTGTTGGGATGTAGGCCTGGGCTCAGGAGAGGGACAGACTGTAACATGTCTGTGCACTGACAGTGTCTGGTTTTCCTGACTGCTGTCATCTCTGCAAACTCCACATCTAAATATGTAACCCATGTGTGACACGTTCGTCAGGATGCTACTGGTTTAAATGAGCCTGTCAAGCCATCATCTTTTTTGTCTTTCAGCCTGGCACCTGCCACGTTATTCAAATGTATTCAAAAAGTTGTTTGCTCACACAAAACTACATAATAATTTCCATGGCAATATCTATAACACATATGTTCAATTTTCAATGAAATGCAAATGTGAACAACAACAGTATCTGTAAAGACGACTGCAGTATGTAAAGCCATATGCACATACACACAGTCAGGCTTCATAAGAGACGAGTGTGGATAAAGCTGGTTAATTTTGTGCTCTTAAAATACCACTAGCTATCTGGATGTGTGATGTCACCACTGCAGTAAAAATAAAAATAAATGCTTGTTTTGTTTGGGGGCAGAAATGTCTCTTCTTGTCAGTTAAAAACATTCCAGTATACTAAATAAGAAAGAATAAAACAAACATCTACTATTCTACATTATTTCTACTAACAAGCTCATTAAATATGAGAAGCGTACAATGTAGCATGTGCACCATATCATTATAGTCGGCCCTAAGTCAACAGTGGGTAATTAACTGGGCCTTAATTTAAAAACATACTACAGAAGTTTCCAGGTCAATTTCAAGATTTTTTTAAAACATGACTACTTGCCATAAGTAGTAAATCAGTGTTCCAATGAAATCAAAATTCACCATGTTCCAGTTTGCAAGGGAGTTATACTGCACCCTGCACAACCAGAGCTTCAGTCTCTTAGTCATCTCCCATTTAGGACTCGGATCAGAGAGTTGTGGGGAATTGCATCATGACATGGCTGCATATGTTACAGGTTTGAGGCTGATTCTAGTTGGACAGTTTCCCGAGGGGAACACATAGCTGCACAGTCCCTGGGGGTAAAACTTGTTTTACATTTGATTTTGGGCACACACTGATTCTCTGAGATGAGAGATGATGCCTCCAGTCCCTGCACACTGTAGATACGAGCAGTTCCTCCACCACATCTCCATCTGGACCCTTGCTCCTTCTGCCACACACATTCACAACACACACATGCATACACACACACACACACGCATTATACAGACACAGACACACATAAACACATATATACTCATAGACACACACACACACATACTGACACACACATACACTTGCTCTTTGTAAGCCGTGCTCGTCTCCAGCCCTGAGATGGAGCCAGGTATGTTAATGGAGTTAATCGGATTGTCTCCAGCAGGGACAAGCGGCAACTTTGATGAAGTTTTTGGATGAGTTTACCATAAGTAAATTAGCGTGCATGTGCGTGTGCTTGTGTGCCAATACCATTTAAAGTTATTGTGCATTACCCTTTGTATATTATGTGAACACATACATCCTGAAGCTAATTTAGCGGGTAGAAATTAGCTGAATTCTCATTAAGTTCTTTGCTATTTTGCTTCCTCTGCTTCTGGCACTTGCCGCTCTTATTTGATCTGTGAACAGTTTTTACAATGAAATACATAAAAATGTATTTTTTTAAATGTAGAGGCATACTGGGAATGATGCTGAAGTGAGATTGTCTGGACAGGATGCAACCAGACAGGTCAGATCTCTGAAAAGCTGGGCCTGTCAGTGCAGACGCATGGCATCAGGCTGGAGGACATACACTGGAGCTTAAAGAGAATCTTGACCCTCATAGCCATAAGGACTTGAGAGTGTTTCATATTTAAACAGCTCACGGGTCACCATGTTCTTAACACTGGTCCTTGTCTCCATACAGGGACCATATTTTACACATGCTATGCTTTGCTATGCTTTGCTATGCTATATACTATACTATACTATACTATACTATACTATACTATACTATACTATACTATACTATACTATACTATACTATACTATACTATACTATACTATACTATACTATTCTATACTATTCTATACTATACTATACTATACTATACTATACTATACTATACTATACTATACTATACTATACTATACTTTATACTACTATTCTATACTATTCTATACTATACTACTATACTATACTCTACTTTACTTTACTCTTTACTCATTGTCTGTATCTCCTCATTTATTCTCCCCTGACAGTGACCTTGCTGTGCTCCTCTCTTCACTGTTTCCACATCCGAAGTCTTAATGCCAGCGCTGTCAATCACACAGCCTCCTGCCACCTCCCAGCAGCACCTTAGGGACTATTCTAATGAAGCCCGTGTTGCCATTACAGGACAAAAGGGCCTAAAAGATGGCTCTCAATTTTGCCAAGTTTGAAATCTAAGGACAGAAAAGTGAAAATGACCTATGACCTATTATATGCAAATGATTTCTCAGCAAAACAAAGCTGCGTGTAACTCTTACTTTATTAAAAGCAAGATAAGCAGCGTGTCCTCAGAGCGGCTGTAGAGCTGGTGGACATACTAGTCTCTCTCTTTTGCGGGAAAATGTTCTACAATTTTGCACTGTTCAATACACAACACAAAGGCGGCCCAGACAAAATTGCAGACAATTTACTGTAGCTACATTCCTTCTTTGTCACTTCATCCTAATCTTTTTCTATTGGCAAACACACATAACCATACATGCCCATGCACTTGCACTATAACAGTACTTAAAGTGGTCGATCAAACATTTAATTTTCTTCTAGTGCTGACAAAGGCATCTCGCCAGTGAACGGAGACAAGCCACTTTTATCGACTGGCATCCGGAGGGCCCAGCAGCTATTATAGCGGCAATGAGTGAGTGGCCCAGTCAATAGACTTTCTATTAGTGGACTGCTCCCTCAGTCCCATGCCAGCACACAGCAGAGAGGGGAGCAAAGAGGGGGGCAGAAAGGGGGGCAGAGAGGAGGGCAGAGAGGAAGGCAAAGAGGGGGGCAGAGAGAGTGACTTGGGAACAGTGTGAAGGTCAGGAAAGGAGCAGTCAAAGCCCCAGGGAGCTGAGCTGCACATGAGAGACTGGACCCTCAGTAGATCAATAAGGGAAGTAAATAGATAGTGACAGAAGGCTCAGGTATCGGACACGGAGAATACTAAATACCTCATTTACCATAATTGGAAGTAACACATTACAAATAATTAGTTTTAGTCATTAATTCAATTTGTTTGGTTTATATTTGAGGGATTCTCTCTTTTATGGATTAAACTCTGTCTTAAACCCACTGTCTTATTTACACATTATTTTAATGGATCCCATTCATCCGTGCACATTAATTCTCAGTTATGTCTGACAGCCCAAAGCTGCATGTGCTCAAATATAGCGTACTGTATGTGAATGTAAAACCCAGACTCGTGTGACCTTGTCCTAGCTGCCTGCAGCAAGTTAAACCTAATCAAGATGAGCTGTGAGGTGGCCCTGCTGCTGCGCTCTAACAGAGGGAGTAATATGCACATACTTGCTCAGCTCCTATACCTCTATCAGCGATGATACACACTGAATAAACACACTGATGCTTTTACTGACGTGGGGATAGGGCAAACACACACACACACACACACACACACACACACACACACTGACTGCAGCTTAGTCACAAGAGAAACACCGTGTTCAAACCAAAACAGAGCCTCCAGTGTAGTGACAAAATGCACTGAGGAGCCTAAATAACATTCTTCTAGAATAAACTTCATGACATCATTCCAAGTTAGTTCTAATGTCATTATGGGTGTACCCATTTGTGCAGATTGATACCAACCACCACCCAGCAGGTTTAAACACACACTTAATACACTGTAGTAAGCCAGAGTGCGGTCCTGTGGGTGCAGCCCTTTGACAGCCTAATCATGCATATTACGATGTGACAGACTTGAATAGGGTTGAGCCAGTCTGAAAACAGACTTGTGAGCACTTATAAAAATGTCTGTGGTGTATGCTTCATTAGCCCCAGCACTTTACCTAAAGCACACACCACTTACTGTCGCCTTTTTGAGCATCTGTACAACCTTTCAAGGACAGCCAATACAAGCATCTTATCTTAAGACAATTCTAAACAAATTCATTTCATTGCAAAAAGCCAAACACAAACAAGTCATCACTTCATTATCTCATGTGGAGTTTGTACAAAGAGAATGAAAAATGTTGCTGCTTGATAATCACGTTTTGGGTTAAAATTTTTAGGACAGTGCAGTGCAATGAAGCTTTTCCATTTTTATTTTTTTTTTTTTTCAAGGTTGTAAAAATGAACATCATGTTTGCCTAAAATTCAGGCTTCAGAAACAACCCATCTCAGCTGGTGACACTTTAGACTAGAGGTCATGTTGTAGTTGTGCCCTTAGTTCTACTATCCAGGTTTGGTCATTTTTAAAACATGAGCTGAATCTGAATCTCCCTTCAGACAAAGTCTGATAACTGTTATACGCTATGTTTAAGTATCGTATTTTCCGGACTATAAATCACACTTCATAGTTTGTCTGGGGGTGCAACTTATATGTGAAATTATTAAAATATATAATTTCTCATCTTCATTATTGTCTCATTGACAACTGACTGAAGCCACGCTTCATCTACTTCCAGAGCTGAGTTCAGAAGAGACACTGAGGATGAAGAATTCAATGGACTTAGAGTTTTGGAGTGAGATTGAGAGTAAACTTGTTAGCTTGTTGTTTATGCTTTAGTTATCTGCTTAACTGTTAATATCTTACGTTAAGAGAAGTGAACCCGGAACCTTCTTGCTGTGAAGCATGAGTGCTAGCCGCTCAGCCACTGGGCCACTACGACACACAAAATTACATAACAGTCCTTCACTCAACCATGAACTGTTAGCTGCAAGTGTAACTGGGTGTAACTGGTGCAAGACTTATGAGACCTGCTTAGTTTGGCCAACAGCCTTGGTGTTTGTGTGCTCATCTAAGGCTGTGAGCACAGAGCAGCAGTGGAATAATCCAAGGCTACTGGCAGAAAAATACAGCGGCAGGAGACAAAGACAAAAGAGACAAACAAACAGGACACAGGATCGAAGGACATCTGGACAATGTCTCACAAAAAGAAGCAGAGAAACCTTCAGACAGAGAAAGTGGTGTGCTGCCTACTCCTGTGTGAGAGCAGCAGACTGAGTAAGCCTCCTTTTATTTGCTGAAGATTAGAGGACAGCTTCGACACATGCACATTTGGGGCTTATACTGTGAGACTCACCAGTCACCAGTGCTGCACTTTTACACACAAACACACGGCACACTTCTATACTGTATAAGGACATTACTTTGACTTACATTCACTTTCTGGAGACTGATCTTAACCTTAACCTATTTTACTAATTCCGAAACTTTCAGTCATCAATCCATAGAAAGGATTTATGACCTGCCTCTGTACTCATACTGGAGGCAGGTCCCCATCATGTGATTGTCCATACAGCTTTTGGTTTCCACAATGTGATAAAAAACCCATCCACACACACACACACACACACACACACACACACACACACACACACACACACACACACACACACACACACACACACACACACACACACACACACACACACACACACACACACACACACACACACACACACACACACACACACACACATATAACTGGTGACATTTGAAGCTCAGAGTTGTGCTGAATCTGAGATTAGCAGCTCTTAAATGCCTTATCCCAGTAGATAACTTATGCATATTTCCCTGTGGTCAAGCAAACCCTAACCCGCATGGTCACACAGGTCAAACACTGTCATACTGATTCCCCTGGCCCAAGTGGTTTCTAATCTGGGCCGGCTCAGAAGTGGATTATCTCATTAAAAAACTTGACCCTCTCAGCACCAAACAGTGGCCACAGGTGCCCAAAACACAACATAAAGAGAGCTCCAGTGGTTTCCAGGCAACAGGAAGGTCTCAGAAAGGATCTATCTAATGAACACATTTTATTTGAAACATTTATCTTATAATAAATGTGAATAAAAGATCAAATTGTTGTTTACATTACATATCATGTGAACACGCCAGATACAAAAGCCTACAGCCTGAGCAGTTACACATGAATTGTACAAACTATTATTCATTTCCTAAAATTAAAATTGTTCCATCAAAACACATTTAATCAGTTTTGCCCTTCTCGATTTGATCAGCAGTACTTTTAGTTTTCATAAGCTTCCAGACAGTACCCTCTAATTACTAACAGCCTTCCACACTTTTAATATTTATCCATTCTCATTGAATTATTTAATTGATATGCAAATTGAATTGGGAGCTCTACAAAACCACAGACACTCAGGTTTAAGGCTGTAAGATGTGGAAGTGCATCAGGATCATAACAAAACATAACAAAACAACTATTGCAAAAAAAAAAAAAAAGCAACTCCATTTAGTCCCTTGGTAAATACATTGAACAGTGCATCTTGTAAAAATCAAAAATTCATGAACCTACTGTACTGAAGGTAAGCTAATGTTGTCAGGGGAGATGGCAAAATGCTGTCAAACTTCAACTAAGAAGATGAAACAGAGAAAAGAGTAAATATGACCTAAATGTTGTTAAAATCTTTTTATAGACGAGCAGCTAACTACATCTCACTAACAGGCTAAAGATTTGAATCCAAACAACATTACGACCTACACTTTAGATATTATATAGCTTCCACGCAGCACTCAGCAGCTCCTCCCTCTGCAGCTCAGTCCTTCCCTGTACACTCTCAGAGAAGGTGACATTGCTCTGTTTTTTCCCCTTTGAAGTTACTGAATGAAGGCCAAAGTCATGGTCTGTTTTTGAGGCCAGTTCTTTTAAAAGCGCAGGTTCCACTTCAAAGAGTGCGCTGGCAAACTGAGGATAGAAAACAAGACAAAAGTGGATTTAGCTGCAGACATGATAATGAATATAATCTGAAGAGCTCAAATTTTACCTTAGTTTCAGCTGGAGTCGACAGATGAACTCAGCACAAACAGGTGAATCACAGTCAGGTCATAAAAAGGACAAATTATCATCACTGCAGATCATTTAAAACTATATCTGAACTGCAGGAAACTAAATATTTAACATATGCAGAGTCAGCCTGATGTTCCTATAGGTTCTTTAAAGTTGGGGTAGCTCATTTCCAACCCACAAAAGGATAAAGAAGAATGTATTAAATCTATCCAATTTCTAGCTCTACCTAGCTTTGGCAAACTCTTTGGCACATCATTAATATTTACATGCATAAGTTTTCAGGCGAGTTCACGGCTTTAGAACTCCCTTTTTAGATGGCAAAGTGAAACTGGGACGGACCGCATCGCTAGCACCACTTATAGCTCTTACTTTTGGGTTTACAAAAGATAAATGACTTTAATTTTCGATGCAGAGAGTGCGGAGAGTGCTTTTTACAGTATACAAAATCTACAAATTTACAAGCCGGGTACCCTGCGTCTGGCAGATCCAGACTGATATCTCTCTACATTTTTTATACAGATTGATATCAGTCTGGTCTCAAGCACGCTCAGATGTGATTGTCCAATCAGATTCGTTTTTTTCAGGGTCACATATTCATTGGTCACCTATGATCTAGAAATCTCTCACCTCTTTGCTCATTGGTTCTGCAGAAATCCACCATGTTTTTCAGCCCCCTGCAATATTTTGCTTCCTTTATCATTTCTGACCCGACCATACATGTCCCTGATTGGCTAATGCACCTGTCAATCACGGCCATTTGAAACTGGGGAGATTCATCGGTGACCCACCAATATTTAGTGCTGGATCCTGTTGTAAAAACTAACCTATTTTAACTTTGTAATATATTTATTATCTTTTCTGCAATCCTATTATCTTAACAATATTCAGTTTAGTTACTACATAATCACTCACTAGAGTAGCCCTATAGAGTTGACCACAAACTGAGAACAAGAGAGCGGAATTAGAGTAGGGCTGCTGATAAAACAACACGGATTACCCTTAGCTCCTGGCCCATGCAATAGCACATACCAGCTCATACCAGCACATGCAGAGTCTGAGCCTGGAAAAGCAGCCCCATCATGTCGTCCATAGCTGGCAGAGCCGGGGCAGTAAATTTAGAGCGAAGGATGAGAGCGGCGGCACAGGATGGAGCCCGTGATTAATGCAGGCCTCATCTGTGCTTAATCCTTGATTCCACACCTGTCAAAACAGGAGCTGTGACACGCAGCGGTACAAAGCTCCACTTGTCTCACTCAGAGATGTGTGAGGGACTGGCATAGTTCACCCTCTCGGACCCACAGTTCAACGGAAAATAGAAGCATGGCGTTTATAGATGAAAGTCATGTTGATGAGATATTATGCATTCCACTGTTTTGTGTTTTCCTAAAGCCCTGTGAAGATGAATACCCAGAATCTTGTGGAAGCAGGAGGCAAATCCCAGGCCCCAGGGCAGATTAAAGATATGTTTGGTTGGCACTTTACCGGGAAGCCACAGTAAACCAGAGGAATTCACAAATCCGCCTGCCACGTGTCTTGTTGGTGCTGGCCTAACACAAGATTTAGGCTGACTGTTATGGTGGGGGCATGCTAAATCACAAGATATGAGAGTGCCGCACACCTCCAAGGAAGGAGCCAAAAGAAAACATTTGTCAGTGAATAGATTGCAGAACAAGAAATAAAACAAAGCAAATTACGTCACTGCAGTTTAATGATTACTCTTTAGGCTATAGCAGGGATACGATAGATGAAAGTAGCTGAATAAATCCAATGTAATATTATTTATTTATTTATTTACTTATTTATTTGTAGTAGTGGTAGTAGTAGTAGTAGTAGTAGTAGTAGTAGTAGTAGTAGTAGTAGTAGTAGTAGTAGTAGTAGTAGTAGTGGTTGTAGTATCGTAAAGAACATATTAGTGTTGATGGTAATGGAGATGATTGACAGATGAGGTTGATTCCAGGACTACGTCCTGCCCCGGGCCACTCCAGATGCCTTGCCAGAATAAATGAGTCCTTTTAATCAATAAGTCATTGGCCGTCTGCGAGGATGGCTCAGGAAACACCTCCATCATCACAGATAAACACATAATCCATCCACGTGTATGCACAAAGAAACTTCAAACAGGCAAATACAGCACAGAGCAAAAGGAACAGAGTTTAACAAGTCCCAGTTTCCACACAGGAAACAAGCTGTTTACTGCAAGAACAAACCCCATGCACTCTACAAAGGCAAGCAATCGCAAAGGGAGGAACAATCTCACTCTTTTGATTTCAAATAAAGAACCGTATGCAGGAGGGCTGCACAAAAACACCACATTCACCCCACAAGTTCAACCAATGCAATAACAGAAACAGAAAGGACAATGCAATCAGCACACCAGTGTTCAGGTAATACTGTTAGCATATTGCTGAGAATGGGATTCCATCAGCAGCGACCAGGCAGAACGAGCGGGTTTGTTCGGTTGTTCTCAAGAGTAAAAGGAAGGGTGCAGCTCCTATTTCTGTGCTTCTATATTTGACTGACACAAGCCAGAGGCAAAAACTATAATGTGAAAAAATGGGGACTATAACAGCAACACACCTGAGTTTGAGTCTGAGTTTTCAGACTGTGATGTGTTCAGGTACTGCTGCAGCATCCTGACAAAAGCAGTGAATAATTTAAATACTCTTACTCAGTTAAAATATATATACATCTGAATATTTGTATTTCTTATATCTTTTATCTTCACTGGACAGAAATCTCAAACACAGCAAAATCTGAATGGAAAAATAAGGTTTGTCATAGATTAAAAAGAGCCATTTGAGGAGTCTTGCATAATCTTACAAAGAGCAAACAAAATTGGGACGCCAGAAAAAATATAAACCACATTCCTTTTGTCATCTGTCGCTCAATCTCAGAGTGGAGAGTCGTCATGAATATTTCATTTTCTTGAGCAAAAGAGAAGTGTGTCATTCCTTCTTGGGCTGCATACTAACTAGACAGTCTTTCCATTCCTGAAAAAATGTGCTGTGAAGTCAGTGGATGTGGTGATGAAAGCGGCTGCGTGATGGAGGCAGACATCGGGGCCTTCATCAACTAAATCTAGAGTTTGGCTGTGCTTCTGATTGAACAACCTGCTGCATTAATCTCATTTTATTAGAAAGGTATTCCTGCGCGGGCCTCAGCTGCTCACAGGGTTACGCCGTTTCAGATGAAAACTTACACCTCATAAATTTCCTGCCTATGAACAATCGGCCGGGTTTAGATTGGGGTCACGGCCTGTCTGCGATTGCATAAGACCATCCACAATAGTCTGAGCTATTTTGGGACTTTCTCCTCACAGTCACTCACTTCTACGCCAAAACTTCAAAACAGCAGAACAGTAAGTACACCCGTAATGTACATTAGCATTAGCAAGTTAGCAAGCTTAAAATAACTATTAGCTCTCAGCTGTCTGCATCTCAGGTCACGAAGAGTTCATGTCAGCGGTGTCTGTGCAAACAACATACATGGAGTTTCAAATCAAGAATATATAGATGGCATTTAGGGCAGGGTAATTAATCAAATTTAACCACGCTCAAGATGCAAACATGTCTAATCGTGAGTGTTTGGGTGTCATTTAAATCCAGAAGTCTACAAATTCTCTGTCAGTAAATGCATTTTGTGATTCGGTCAGCTTTAGTTTGAATGCAAATACCTAGAAGCCGTGGAAAAGTGCTTGTCCAACATAAAAAACATAAGTGGCTCTGATGTCGTTAATACATATTTTGGATTGACTTACAGAATACACGAGAGCCTTGTTTTAAATCTAGCTGTGCACTGTGGCTCTATGATAAATGAATGTGGATTTCTTATCGGGCACAGCACACCTCCTCCTCTTCTCGTTGCACTTGTGAGAACCTCTGCAGCTGTACGGCCACATGTACCTTCACAATGAGATGATAGCACGTTTCTGTGTCGGTGCTGTCTCTTATGGGACCTAGCATTGTTCTGATCAGTAGCCACAGTCTCTTCTTTCTTTTCATCTCTTGACAAATTAAAGCAGATGGGAGTCTTCTCTTGGGGATTGCAGCACCTCAGAGCTTTTAAGACACTTTTAAAATGATGTATGGGCTCCACTCCGAACATGACTTTTCCAGTACTTTTACCTCTGTATTGTTTGCGACTGTCAAGGTCATCCCAGCAGCCCTCGCTAGGTGCTACACTGCGGCAGATGCCTAAATCTCCCTGCGTGACTCTTAATTAAACCCTGGATTCCTGTGGTCCTAACTTATTAAAGATGAACCCACATGCAGTCACATCCTTAAGGCTTACATGCAGCTGTAGCGTTAATGCAGACCACTGTTTTACTCGCTGATGTAGTGACCTAGTTGCAGTGAAATAAATTATTTCCTGGCTCTTGCTTTAGAAGCCACTACGAGACCTTCATCAGCAGCAGGATGTCTTCAGTCTGGAGATAAAAGGTAATATTAATGAATTTTATGCTTTTCATTTTACTTTTCAACTTATTAGTAGTAGTCGGAGTAGTACTCCTCTATTCACTCTATTCAGGAAGTTGCTATGGGCGCCGCCAACATCATTCAGGTTGTATTATTTTGCATGGGGCTGCCAATCCTGACAGCAAATAAGTTTTATACGAACTACAGAGCCGTTTTAAAGCCTCCCAGAGAATCGGTGCAGTGTTGAGTTGTGGGTCACATGAACATAAAACATTTTACACAAATCAACCTAGTTTATATGGCATTTTAGTAGCATTTAGAGGCAAAAGTAGAACCAAATAAGGTCAATACAATCAAGAATAAAACTGTACATTCAGTATAGTGTGTTGAACTTCCCAGGCAACTGTTGTCCAGCTGGAAAGAAGAACATTTTTAACAAATTAATACATAATTTTGTATACTTTTATGGGCCTATTCATTATAATTTAGGCAATATGCAAATGTATGCTTAGACATTAGCATTTAGAGCCACCCCAGTTCAACAAACATCTCCCTCTAGGAAAGCCTTGCCTCAATTTCAGCACAATGCCAGAAAAAGAAGCAGAACGCACACACCCCGTTTTGAGCGCTTTTGATACTCGGGGTGGGTAAACATAACTAGCGCCACCTGGTGCAGTGGTTCATTTTGACATTTCTAGGCTACTCTTTTGTAATCTTGTCCCATGCTCCATTTCTTTCTATTTCTCTTATTTTGCTATATAAAGACTACAGCATTTGCATTCTAGAGGACTTTATATAAAATTGTTGGTAGCATTATTAAAGGGCCCATGTTACGCTACTTTTTTTTTAATCTGTGGTCTAATGTTATTTCTTCATCAAAAACATACCCTGAGTTGTGTTTTGTTTCATTCACACATATTTAACACACAAATCCTGCATATGTAGACTAGTTCTTCTCTCAAACGGAAAACACTCTGTTCCACCTTGTGATGTCATGTGCTAATACAGGAAGTGCCTCAGTGTGTTTTTAAGCTCCTTACACCTTCATTAGAATCATTTGGTATGATTTCAGCCCTGGAATTTCCAATCTCTACTAAACAAAAGGTAAAATTAGATGTGTTAACCTTAAAACCACCACTACATGACATCACAAGGTGGGACAGAGCATTTGGAGCTTTAGGGATGTAGATATAATAATAAAGAGTTACTCAAACATGTGTGAATGAAAAAAAAAAACACAACTCCAGGTATGTTTTTGAGAAGGTGACAGTATTCTAGCAAGGCTTAACACCCACAAGAGTCAATTTTCGTGTAATATAGGACCTTTAAGCACTGAGTTTCAAGTGACAGACACATAAATGAATTGTCTATAACCGCAACATGCCCAAGTCGCAGGAGACAGCAGCGTTTGCCCTGTGAAGAGGCCGTGTAGATTGGTGTGAAGGAGGAAGCCAGTTCAGATCTACACTGCAGCTCGGTGCGTGTCACTTTGAATCTCGTGCTCTGACTTTGGGAACATAGTCGTTGGAACATTAAAGGGGCAAAGTTCCTTCTGATGACATGGGAGGAGCAAGTTGAATCTGACAAAAACAACATTACAAAAAACTTCCCAAACTCTTTCTATAAACTTCAAATGTGGTTTTGTTCAACACACAACTAAACAAAGCCAGAGAAAGAAAGGAAAAAAAAAAAATGATGTAATTACTTGAAATCTCACAGCTGTCAGTCAGACGTCCAGCGGTGAAAAAAGAGATTGAGAGTGTTTTTGAGGCGAGTGAGAGATGGAAGAAACCTGATCAAAGTGGAATAATGGAGGAGGACAGAGATGAGAGGAGAAAGTGAGGCTTCTGTTGTGGCTGTTTATAAATGTACAAGGCCATAAAAAACGCAGTTGAAGATTTTAAACCAAGTAATCCAACCAAGTCTGTACCATAATGCTAGTCTTCTCCACAACCAGTATCACCAATATAAAGTGCAAGTAAACTTAAAATGCTTTATTTATTACAGAAAGTATTACTAAGAGCGAATGCTAGAGCTCCACAGGTTGCATAAATCATCAGTTTATGTAAAAAAATCAGATTCGATCCAAGAGAACGAGACATTTTGGCATGATTTAAAATGAAGAAATTGTTCAGTTCAGATTTTTTTCATTACATTTTTTATTAAATAATAACTTTTTAAAAATGTATTTCATATTTTTGACTCCCATTGTAGCACCACTTTTTGGTACTACAGCTTCAAGAGGTGTAACTCAGCAAATGTAACCCTTTTTTACAGTCCAATCTAATAGTAAACACATGAGAGAAAAAACTCACAAGATCATTTTCCTCATGTGTGCACAATCTTGTGTCTATTTAATCTCACAAGAGCTTGTGGCATGAGACCTTGTCCCATTTCTACCTTCATGTTTGCACAGTGCATGATAGATTTGGCTGCATGGTAATTGAAATGTGAGCACACTCACTAGGACTGTCACAATAACACATTTTGAAGAAGGATATATTATAGATGATAAATGTGTAATATCGTTAAAAAACAAACTTCAATAAATAAATAGCAGAATGAAACACTTTCAGCAGACCTAATCAACCTCAGAGCTTGTTATAGTTGTTTCTCCTTCTCATTTACCCTCTCGAAGTTGTATTTGGAGCGATTCGTGCATGTTTGAGCTATCTTTAATCACCTATTTTCAAGACACCATTTTGCCGATCAAACACCGTTTTCACTGCCATCAGTACACGCCCACTGTGACATACACACTTCTTTCTCCAATTTTACTTTCTTAATCATGATATGTGTAGATTCAGCAGCATCGTGTAGTTATTTTGGTTCAAATGAAAAGAAAAAAAATTGTCAGCGCACTTGTTTCTTTTATTAAGTTGTTTTTAATATTGAGATTTAAACTTTCCAAATCATAATATAATGATCCATGTGTCACAGATAATAACTATATAGCAGATACAAGCAGAATATGTTTTCTTGAAGTAGTTAGCTATATTTATATCTACTACTTTATATTATGTTTATATCTATGAGTCTGAGAGAACGTATTTATTCAACATTGTACAGCTCAAATCTAATCGTTGAACAGAAAAATAAAAAGTTCCCCACAAGTACCAGGAAACAGTCAACAGTCATAGTAATTATTGTGACAGTCCTAACTCACTCACTCGCTTCACAACAAGAACATCCTGAGGTGAGGCGTTTGCATGTTCTCTCTGTGTCTGTGTGGGCTTCTTCCAGGTCCCATCATAATCCACCAGAGTAATCCTGACCAAACCTATCTGAAGATATGGAGATGGGTCCATAGGCACTGCAGTGTGGTCGCCCCAGCAACAGTGAAGCATGGTCAAATACAGACTACAGCCTTTCTTAGGGACAGCGTACACCATAACCTTACATTTAATCAGTGATATTATTCAGTGTTCTAATTTTCATTATGTCAAAACTGTCAAATAATTCATGGCTCCGTGATCTTTTTTGTTTTGTTTTCCCCTCCGTCTCCTTGATACATAGAGGTACACTTTTGCTGCTGGCTGTGATTAAAGAGTAAACAATGGCACAAATGGCTTTGGCTGAGAGACTTTTTACAAAACCTGACCAGATGTATGCCTCCCATTCATCATGTGACAGCAACTGATTTATAGGGGCTTGGAGAGTGCCCTGTCCTCTTTCCAAAAATGCTTCCTAGAAACCTCTGAGATTAAATTAATCTTCATTTGCCCCCTGTTGCTTTGAGCTCCATCCAATTCTCCCAGTGTGTCTCTCACCTCTGTGTCACCAGAATCAAGTCCGGCTCGAAAAGGTTCCTGCTGAGTGACACTGAGCTTGTGCGTGAGCAAACACACTCGTGGTTAACATGAGCTGTGAGAGCGGACCCATTTACAGTCACTGTCATGACCTTGTGTGCTCATATGAACAGCAGAAGCAGGCTGTGGAGACTCTGGGGCTGGTTTACTTGCTTAGGCCAAAATGCTGTAAAAAAGATTAGTGGCTCCCAGTATGAACATTGCTTGGATGGAGATAGTTTTGAGGAATAACAAAGGTGATATATTGTAGATCATGTATATTTTTACCAGTATTATGTATGAAATTGTTAAAATATAAACGAGACTCCAGGTGTTTGTAACAAGGATCTATTTGTCTTGTTAAGTTTCAGAACCGCAGAACAGACAGAATTGTTCTACTTCTACTATTTTCATTTGTGGCTGAGTCAGGTTTTACTAGAACAGGGTGTATCCCATCCTGAACAACGCACAACACCAACCATGTATTTCTGACATGTTAGTGCCATATGAACCATCTCACACTCTGAGGACTTCAGGGACCGGCCTCCTGAGGGTGCAAGAGTCAGGACTAAACATGGGGAATCAGGGTTTCAGTTTTATGCAGCTAAAACCTGGAACAGTTCTTCCTGAAGATGTGAGACAGACCTCTACTTTGACCATGTTTAAATCCAGGCACAAAACGGTTCTGTAAAGCACTTTGAATGACTTTATGTACCAATTGTGCTATACAAATAAACTCGCCTTGCCTTTTTCATGCACTTGTTTTTTCATACACTGCGGCGTGACTATTTCATCTATCTAAAGTATGCACGTATGTCTTTGGACAACTGGCATACCCATATGACCCACGCCAGAGACATGCAGATGGCACACAGGAAAATAACAGTGTCCAGGAGGTGGAGCGTAAAATTCAAGGGCACATATTACGCTGTTTTCTGATCTATGTTATACTGTTTTCTCATCACAAACAGATGGTTGTTAACTTGAAAACTACTTCATGACATCACAAGGTGGAACAGAGCATTTTGAGCTTTGGAGATGTAGATAGACTAACAATAACGGATTACTGAAACGTCTGTGAGTGAAACAAAACACAATTCTAGTGCTCTTGAGGAGGTAACAACATTATAACATGGTTTAAAGCTCACAAGAACCAATGTTGCATAGTATAGGACCTTTACGGTTAAAACACATTTTTAAAAGTTCTCTGTGTAACTTTTCTGGTGTTGGATCTGCCGTCGGCTTGTCTGTCTCCATAAAAACATCATTGCTTTGTTTTATGGAGATCCACCAAAAGATTAAAAAGATGTTTTAAGACAACTGAAGGATTTTGAACTGAGAAAAAGTTTATGGTCAATATTGGTGCAATTCACAATAGATTTGGACTGGTAATTTGAATGGATCCACGCTCTAGGCCCTCATATGTGATTTCCCAGCGCTCTCTCTCTCCCCACTGCTCACTCTCTGGCCTCTCTACCTGTTGTGAGCTGAATAATTGAGGAGTGAACAGAAGATTCATGAAAAGTGTGGCTGGTGAAACGCTCCAGGGGCTCAGTGCTCAACACAAATCTCAAGAAAGAGAGAAAGGAGCAAACTCATCCATATTTACTGTCTGACTGCATTCTGGCATCAGGTGAAGGCAGAGCTGCACGCCTCAATGACTCTCTGAACACTCAAGTGGCTGCTTTGGACGGCTAACGGTTGGATTTTTGGACAAAAACTTTTTAAACTGGCTTGTCACTCAGAGCACAAGAGGCAGTCAAGGGGAAGTCAGATGGAGATAATTGAATTTATAGAGTGTTTAAAGTAGAGCGACTCTGGCTTGTTCAGTGCAAAGGCCAGAACTCATGGTGAATTATTCTGATAATTACATAAAAGAGTAGATGTAACCTTTAAAGGAAACTCTTAAGCTCGCCAAGTTAATCACACTGTGGGGGCTACGAGAAGGAGAGCCAATTAGAGCTGCACCTCCCACTGCTGCACTCGTCTCACACACTAAAATATATACGAGTTCAAATTAATGCTTGACTTTGACCATTTTAAATACATTAAAATAACTATTTCATTATAGTGGTTAAAGTTATTCCTCACATGCCTTATACATTCAAAGCATCCTAATTTTTCAGTTTATTCAAGTGCATTTCCCAGCTTTTAGAGGCCACCGCGGTAATGCTAACAACAACTACCGTGCTAACAGTGCACTTCCTGATTATTGGACAATGAAACACTTTAAAATTAGATGTGCATATTGAGCACAGCCTTTAAGTCATTCTTCTTCTTCACAATTATGAGTCACACGGGGCTGAACAATACCAAAAACTGTTTGTGCAGAGGTGGGTGCAAAAAAATTAAATAATAATAGCGCAATTTTCCAGAGCCTGGATCACGATTTGGATTAATAATTTCTAGAGCTAACTACAGCTTTGTGCTTGTTCTTCACTGTGACTGGTTAAATTCATCTGTTACTCACTCAGAACATGACAGATGCATTAGCAGGAGTAGATGCATGTTTGAGAAAAGAGCTCCATCACAGCCCATGGTAATTACACCAAATGATCAACACCATCAAATGATCATCACCGGGATCAGATCAAGTGGGACACGTTTTGGTAATAGCAGGAAACATTCAAAAATCAATTCTATTTGCATTTTTTGTGTTTTCATTTTGTTTTAGGTCTTGTTGTCGATTTAAATTGCTGGTTTAAGTATTAATCCAAATATTTTAGGAACTGTCACTCAAAATGTCTCAATAACCGACTCCCTTGAGTTAGGTAAAATGGGACAAATAAAAATAGTAGAATTCCCTTTGACTGCATGGAACGCACACAGAGAGATGCATTTCCTCATGTTTTTTTTTTTCTTAAAAATACATGTTACTCTGCGTCATAAGACTTGAAATGCCCAAAATCTTTCGAATTGGGGACTAAATGTCTTCTAAGTCAAGCTAGTTTAGGTAAAAACTTTTTAAAGTTTGAAAATGTTGCATGTGTGTAAACATCGCTTACTTTGACAATCAGCCGCACCGACTGTGATACTGTCAGACCAGTGAAAACTATTGTTCTGTAGACACAGGGTCGGGGGCAACAATTTAAGATCACAATTAATGGGAGGCTCTTTGATTTTCACATGTAAAAACAGGATGTTCAAGTGTTTAATCGTCCCACTTCACCTGAAATCACCCTAACATGAACAGACGAATGTGCACTCGTGTCATTCAGTTTTGAGTGTAACAGGTTAATATAAATTCAGTCTTTTTCAATCACTATACATTATCGAATTCCACCAAAAAAGTTATTTCAACGTAACTTTCTCTTAGATAAGGCACACTCATGAACAGTACTAGTTAAATGCAGTTGTAAAATGGATTATTATCGTTGTTTGAAATCAAAAGTGCATATTTAGACTGTGAACTGTGCAACTTTCTCTGAGGAATATTGGTTGGCACCGCTTCACACTCAGCAGTTTGTGATGTCTTTTTGTTAAACAGTAAACCTTCTGAACCCGGACTGCGCCTCGATCGTTACAACCACAGCACCCAGAACACAATGCAGAGTGATATCAAAAGGTGGACCGGTTACACTATCCTTCCAGAAATGCCGTCTTTAAAACCACACTTTCTATCAGCTCTATAAAAAAGTCTCTGCCTCTGTATTTGGAAGAAGTCTATCTGCAGTCTCGTCTGTTACTAACGAGAATGAACAGAGCCACACATCACGTATATTGTTTACTCTGCACCTGTTAGAACTGCTTTTAAATTACAGTAAACCAACTATTACCACCAGATGCTTTCTCTGTCGAATATGAGATGGCTACATTAAAGCAGATCTATTATGCAAAATGGACTTTTCAGAGCTTTTAATCATGTTGTAGTTGTTTCCCCCTCACCATTTACCGACCCAAAGTTTGATTTGAAGTGATTTGTGCACGAGCTATCTTACTTTCAACTCACCACATTGCTGATCAATCCTCCTTTTCACAGCTCTGTCCTTACTTTGCTTTTCCAATTTTATTTTCTTAATTCTTAATCATCTATCCATCAGAGGCCGTCTCTCTGCTCTGTCGTTTTAGATGGATATTGTGATTTAAAATGTGTAAATTAGAACATTATGATCCACAGTTGTCTTAGATTATAGTTTTATAGCGGACACAAGCAAAATAGGCGCTACGGCTACTTCTTTAAACAAACACTACCATGCACATTCCCTGCCACTGAAACTCTCAGCCTGCATAGCCCAGGTCAGACTCTAAACATGCACCATAACCTGAGCTTCAGTAAAGTTTACCCTCAGAACAGGGAGTGACTAATACCCCCTCTTTACTTAGAACAAACTGGATGTGTGGGTCAGCTGTAGCCAGGGTAATTAGACCACATCGATGGCGTAAGACTGCAGTAATGAGGCCTGTCATGGCGAAGATTTAAGACCAAGTGTGAGTGTGGGATAGTGACAGAGCAGTCATCTGATATCGGAGCGCGCAACCTCATAGTGTGAAGTCACTCAGAGGCTGCTGCTACTTATAAACCCGCACTTTGGGACGCCGTGTGAGAAGAAGCGTGCATTTGACTATATTTAAAGCAGCCTGTTGATCGCATTTGTCACTTTCTCCACTCCCTGTCAACAAGAGTGTGACTCAAGACCTGCTCAGTCCTGTCAGTCTGAAGGTGATTTTGTGAAGAGTGATTATGAAAAAGGCTCAACAGCTGGAACGCAGAGTTTCTATAGTGAAACATAGCAGGGATTTCACAGTTACATTCAGGTGGAAACTTATAGAGCCAAAGCATCTCTGTTTTACCCAAGAGAAAAGCTGAACTGGGAGAGCAAAAATTGAACCACTAACCTTTTAGTAAGTGGGAAATACGCTTTCACCTTCTACTAGGCCTGTCACAATAATTACTACATCAGAGTAACGTTTGATATATGAGAGATGGATCAATAGCTTTTAGGTGTCAATACTTATCATGGGTAGTTGTTTTTTTTTTTTTTTGGACTAGTGTGGAACATTTTGTTATTTTTCTGTTCTATGATCAGATTTGAGCTGTGGAAGTTTGAGTAAATAACTTATATTATTCATTAAGTGTTTCATTCATTTATTGCAGCTCATGTTCATTACGAATATTGTACAGATAGATTTGTTTTCTGGGGAGAAATCCCGCTTTAAGGTGACCCTGTCAGTGCCATAATGGCTTTCAAAATTATCGTTTATCATCTATACTTTCAGCAACAATATATGTACTTCAAAACTTGTTATCGTGACAGGTCTACCTTCTACTTCAAAGTAAAACTGAAATGAATTCTTACTAGAGTATAATTCCAACCACAGGGGAGCGCTTTAATCCCCAGCTCAGATAATCCTGGGTCATTGAGCAACACACTTCTGCTACCATCTCGCTTGTGTATGAATGAGTTTGAGTGACTGATCGTGATCGGAGTAGTTTTTTTGAGTTCTAATAAACTGCAGTAATCGTAATTCGGGTTGTATTAGTATTTTATGGGCTGCTGATCTTGACTGCAAATAAGTTATTTTTCATATTTCATATTTTAGAGGCAAAACGTCTCCAAATTCTCCATTTAAATGAATGAGATTAACCGGAAATGCCACCGCAACAAAAGCGGTTTGGAGCATTTAGAGGTAAAAGTGGGCGGGGCTGAATAAGGTCAATACATATAATCACATCCAATTAATTTTTATTATTACTGAAAATGATTAATTTGTTCATATATCCTGCCCTTATAAGAATGACTTTGCTTTAAGAAATAAAAATGTGATAAGTGCCAGACATTACGTGTAAATAGTGGCCTTAAAACCCCCCACTGGCCCCCGTCATGCTCCTCTAATGCATTAATATGAGATATTGATGTACTGCACTAAAAGCTGCAGAACGATAAAGTCGTCGTTATAATTATTGCACGAGTCCATTACAGCGTGCAATGTCACAACACATTATGACGGTCAGAGATATGATGCGTTCACTTGGGTCCCATTAAAGGTCAGAGGGGTGAACGAGGACATGATGGACGACGCTCGTAACATTCTACAGGCCAATAATATTTAATACAGATGAAGGGGCAGCTAAAATGAATATTGTTAAAATGCAGGTTCGTTGAGTTCTTTGGTCTGGTCAGTAATTGAAATGATCAGGGGCAACATTTGTGCATTTATCTTTTGGATATTTCATGGCAGAGTACAGTGTAATCAATAGGGAAAAGTAGCGATTGTCCCCCTGTCTGGCAGTGTAACATCACCACATTTTAGGACCTGACAACGACCAGTAGCCCCATGGATGAGAGGATGACAAATATTTACTGTAAGAGGCATTACTATGAATATTGAGACATTAATTAAAAACAGATTACCTTCAATTAGGCCTGGGACAATAATGAAATTTGGTGCCAAGATTATCATGGCCAAAGTAATTAACCATTATATCAAGATAATTATTAAAGCCGCTGACAGTTTAAAAATGTTATGGTTTTGAATAATTATAACTTTAATATTATGAATAGGTTATAAAGAAAAATATAAAAATTTGTCAACTGGACAAAAGGTTCTGTGTACAGAAAGCTAATGTAACACATTTATATTTATTCAGCCACATGAAGCATAGACAGAACTGGACAAGTGTCTGGTTTGTTAATGTAAGAAATTAACAGTTAATCTGATAAATAAAGCATAAAAAACAAGCTCACTCCAAATCACCAAATCCGTGTAATTCTACATCCTTCTGAACTCCATGGCTGTCATGCTGGTACAAAGTCTAGAGTGCCCTCGTTCAGTTGTCAGTGTGACAATAACGAAGATGACGAAGATGACGAAGATGACGAAGATGACGAAGATGGCGAAGATGGCGAAGATGACGAAGATGACGAAGAAATTATATATTCACAATATATATATAATTTCACATATAAGTTGCATCCCTGGACAAACTATGAAAAACAGTGTGATTTATAGATCGGAAAATACGTAATCTGACCAGAACTGAAGAAGCAGCCTGGATGAGCAGCGAAATGTCTTCACTGTTACAACTTTTTGTCCATTTGACAGATATTGATATTTTTTGATTATTTTGCTATTTTTCTTTTATTATCGATCCTGGACGACTGAGGGATTACACAGACTTTATGAAGAGGTTCCATATTTAAACAACTGATGTAGTATTGCACTTTGTTGTAACTGAACACAACGCTGATCTACAAGAGATGATCATGTGTAGCAAAAGCAAATGTTTGTAAGTAGCTTTTTGGTGATATAATGGCAATTATCTTTGTTGGCAATTCTCACGAGTATATAAAAAGATTTTTGTCTACCCTTTTTATTATAATAAACAATATTACTTCCATATTTCCACATTATTGTTTAGTGTCCCATCCTTACCTTCAGTGTATGTTTCCATGCCTCAAAGCCTCTCTTCTCCCTTAGTACTGGTAGACCTTCCTCCAGTGCCTGCAGGAAATAGTGTTCAGACACATTTGAGTTTGTAGTATGGAAATGAGGTCCTTTGAAGCAGTTAATACGAATGCAAACAGAAGGTAAGAGAAGGTTTTATCTGTCAAATACATTTGCAGTGTCCGTCTATGAGATCACTCAGCGCCTTGAGGCTGTAAGGATCTCTTTCCAGCATGAAACCGGTTCATTTCGTCCCTCTTGTTATAAACACCGACTTCAAAGAGCGGTGGAAACATTCACAACTAGCTTTCCCTCGACTAAACTTAACAAATTGCTTCAAATTTATCAACGCGGTGCTATAGCAGTGTGGTACGACTAGAGGATTCAGGGAGTTGTGATGGTTTAATTACAAAACATAAAAAGGAGAGTGCAATTTAAAGGTGCGCTCTGTAACTTTTCTGGTGGTGCATCTGCCACCTGCTTTGCTTGGAATGTTCCACAGTACGACATTAAACTTATAACTTCCAAAATCCACAAGTCTGATCTGTAACTTGGTGGTGTCAGCTGCTTGTTTCCATGGAGATGCCATAAATTGTCATGATTTGGAACATTGTTAGCAAAGTAATGCCATCTCCATAGAGACATAGTACATGTTTAAGGACAGATAGTGCTGGCAACGGTGGCAACTTTTACACACAGTTTACATGTGTCTTTGTGTTGAGAGTATGTTTTAGATATATGCTCCAGATTAACTGAGTGGTTTAGTAGATTAGTGTTTCTGGTACTTTTAAAATAAGCTGGTGTCTCTTTGCCTGGAGCTGCTCTAAAAAGTGACATGTTAAAGGTCAGTGAGCAAACTGTTGTCTCGCGATGCGCTCTCCGTGTCACAAGTTCAGAAATCTCATTGTCCCGTTTCCGCAGCATTAGGACAACGCAGCAGGAGGATTAACTGTGTGGATGTGTGGCCACTCACGCATGTTTCGCCTCTGTGTGCGTTTGTGCTGTTTTCATTAACTCAAGGTTATTTTGTGAAGACCCGGGCTCTGGTTTGAACTTAATTATTCAGATGTGCTTTTCCACTTAGTTCCAAGCCACTGGTACATGTTAATGTGAAATTAGCCCTCTTTTAGCGTGCCGATGTGAATGAGTGCGTGCATGCTGTTCCAACAGATCAGAGCAGACCAGCCCCTGCCATCATGTCCAAGCCTGGACTGTGTCTCATTATGTGAGTCAGTGGGACTTAAAAGCAAAGTGTGTTCTGATGTTATAAAGACAATTAGGGCTGATTAATGTGAATGTTCTGCCAAGATTTACCCACACAGGGCTGTCGGATTTACCATTTGTGCAAAATAAACAACAGTTTGGTTCATATCTCTAATCTCATTCTACCTTCTATTTCTCCATGATCATTTCTCCTTTTTATAGTCACTAATTAAACTTTAAACTAAACAAAATTGCTTTGCAAATTTTGTGTTACTTTAATATACCCGGGCATTAAAGACTCTCCCAAATTAACTAAGCTTAATTAGAAAAACAATGTTCTCATTATCAACTTCATTTGTATGTAATAAACCGAACGGTGCAACACATTTGTGATCTAAATATTGAAAATGTGGTGCAAACATGTTTTTGAATACAGGGTTTGTTTGGCCATAGCTTCACAGATACTGGATCAATTCATCTTTATTCAGAACTCATGGTCTATTTTAAAAGAGACAAGGACAGTGACATACACACAGTAAACATTTATGTTTTAAAAAGAACCACACTGGTGTCTGCACATCTGAAGCATGTTGCACTGGATCTTATATATTTGTGAGAGAAGTTATTATTTCATTTTGGGATTTATTCAGCTGCAAATAAAACTGTACAGCAAAGTTCTTAGTACAGCAAAGTGTTCAGTCGATCAGTAATAAATATCTCAGCCGTACTAGTCCATCACAGCCTCCTCAAGAGCACCAAAGAACACCTGCAAAGAGTACCCACAAAGAGCACCAAAGAACACCCGCAAAGAGTACCCACAAAGAGCACCAAAGAACACCCGCAAAAAGCACCCGCAAAAAGCACCTGCAAAGAGCACCCTCAGAGAGCACCCGCAAAGAGCACCCACAATCAGCACTCACAAAGAGCACTCACAAAGAGGACTCGCAAAGAGCATTCACCAAGATCACTCACAAGGAGCACCCGCAAAAAGCACTCACAAAAAACACCCATAAAGAGCACCCACAAACAGCACCCACAAAGAGCACCTGCAGAGAGCACTCGCAAAAAGCACTCACAAAGAACACCAGCAAAGAGCACCCTCAAAGAGCACTCACAAAGAGCACTCACAAGCAGCACCCGCAAAGAGCACCCGCAAAAAGCACCCACAAAGAGCACCCACAAAGAGCACTCGCAAAGAACGCCTACAAAGAGCACCCACAAAGAGCACTCGCAAAGAACGCCTACAAAAGCACCCACAGCGCCTCATTACGGGCCACCTGCAGCCTTGGCCCACTGGCTTTTTGTAAAGAGTCCAGAGGTTTGCAGTGTCCAGTCTGATTTAACAGTGATACTGACTGCACCTGCTGTAATGTAAATCAACATTTCTCACAATCTTTCTCACACAGTGAGAGCTTCATCTTTAGTTTATTTCTGCTCTCCTCTCCGTGTGTCCATGTGGTTTATCGTCTATTACAAAAAAGGCAGCTTTTTAGATCTTAAGAGTTCTACTCAACAGCAAATGTGTTTGTTTCCTTCAAGAGGATAAAAACACTGAGATGTGAAAACAAAACAGTCAAGTACAATGGCAGTAATGTGTTTTGCAGTTGGGTGTGGAACAGCTGACCTTGGACTGCACTAAATACCTCCTAGTGCACCATGACAACCATTTAAATATTTACAAATCAACATTACAGTGTATGAACAAACAAGCCGTCACACGACCTATAGTTATTGACGAGTGCATAAACTCACAGTGCCCTTGACTCACCTAAATCCAGCGGGAAAAGCTGTGCTGGTGGTGCTGCCGATGCTCTGCTGCATAATATGTGATGTGAAGCTGGCCCTGTGCGTTCCTCCCTGGCCCAGGAAAACCCTGGAGCCACTGAGCATGAAAGAAAATAGAAAATATTTCCACGATGAGATGAGATTGACCTCACTCTAGCACTTGAGTGTATACAATGTATTACATGTTTGTTTGTTTTCTATCAAATGTGAATAAAGAGTATATTCACGATGCACACACCTCAGATGGGCTCTTAGTGCGGTCGAATGGTTGTTTCATGTTGCGTCTTCACCTCCAAAGGGGCAGGGATGCACAGAGTCGTACTGTACAAACAACAAAGGCCTACAATGACACAAGGGATGGAATAACAATGAGGGCTGTGCTGCAGTGGTACAAGTGGGAACGTGAACAAAGGCTGGAGCACAAAAGACATTATTCCATTTCAGGTGCCGGGGATAATCCACTTGGCTCAGAGACTATGTTCTGTGTATCGTTGGGCTAATTATTGCAGCACAGCCCAATTACAGAGTTCTAGGGATTTACTCTACCTTCAGATATAGGCCTATGGAAAAGCTCCATACTCAAGGACTAGTGCAGTTAGAGGGCAGATGAACTGGGACTCGGAAAGGGGAGGGGCTTTACATTCAGAGAGCACTTAGATTCATCCTGCTGTGTAGAATTTAGTGATGAGAAATGGAGAGATGGACACAAACTAATATTTAAGTGTTACTCAAACATGTGTGAATGAAACAAAACACAACTCCAGGTAAGTTTTTGATTCTAACTTGACTAAAAGCTGACAAGAATCAATTTTGCGTATAATAGGGCCTTTAATGAAACACTTTTTCCCATGTATTCCTCCGATTTGTCAGCCTCCGTCATGTTCTGACTTAGTGACAGATGGATTTCACCAAGCACAGCGAAGAGTGAAATTTCAGGAGAAGCAAATTGTCTTTCAAAGGCATCATAAAGACATCAAATCACCTGCTCTGACATGCAACTTTAGAATAAGGTCCATACATATAAATAATCTTCCTTGCTTCAGGGTTACCAAAAATAATTAGGCTGTTGCATAGTAATTTGCATAATTAATTGATTTGCATATTGGCCTGGTGCACTGGCTTGTCGCCTCTTATGGCTGGATGCACATGTTATGATTAAGTTGGTTAAATGTACAAATTCAATCATAACATTAAAGCAAGACACTGCAGGTGAAGAAGAAAACAAATCTTACATTTAGAGGTATCATAGCAGAGGTATTGCAGCACAGCATTGAAAAGTGTGGTGTGTGCTACTTTAAGGGCTGATAGTAAAAGAAAAAATCACATCTGACAACTGGACAAAAAGTTTTTGAGTCAAGACGTTTGGCTGCTCATCCAAGCCGCTTCTTCAGTTCTGGTCAGATTCCTGGATGCTGACATATATCCATGGCTTGGTGTGTAATTACAAGGGTTAAAACATTATTATTATCATTATTATTTATCATTTTTATACTCCTATGTTAAAAAATGCATTTTGAGAAAACAGCCTTTGAAGTTACAATGCCACATATAAATCTATGGATGAAAGTTGTTTAAATTAAGTAATAAAACATATTTAGATGCAGATTGGACAAACAAAAACTTAAATTGGTTTTGTCTGTAGTAGTTAGAAGCCAGCAGAGGTCACAAAAAATATAGTCTTCGTGCAAATCCCACACCAGGATCATTACACCACTTCTGTTCTCTGTCCACTGTCAATCTCATCCAGCACAAAGCTCTCTGTGCTCAGACCCTTTCTGAATCACCTCCTCCCTCTCTCAATGCTTTTTTCATACAGCTGTCAATTCTCATCTGTCATCCTTTGTCAGCTTGCCTCCGACTCTAGCACGTAAAAGTGTCTGGAAAGCGACCCCCCAAAAAATGTGACAAATATATTTGAAATCTGAGGAGACATTTTATCTTGGGAGAACATCATTAAAAGTTTACATCCATCAAAGTGACAGATATTTAGCTGATTTATGAAGCAAGGCAGTTTATGAAGATCAGAAAAAGGGATGCAATCAAAATGCAATAAGGAAGCATGCATTGATTGCTCACTGGGGATTTAAGCAATTTACTCTCTGGGTACAAATAATAAAAATACTAGGATATAGGCTACTTTACAACATAAGCAACCTGGTACAAAATATATTTTTGCGCCGAGTATCACTACTATGCCCAAAACATACATTTCAAAAGATGCTTTCAAAAGAAGACATCTTCACTTATGTTTCCCTCTTGTATGTGGATTAGAAAACAGATGGTATAGAAAATCTAAATTGTATAAAGTAAACAGATTAGTTTCTCTCAAACCATCCAGCAAAGAGGTTGTGAGTTGGATCACTTAGACCACCTCCTTGTGGATTCATGCTTAGTTTTGCAACATATGTTCAGTGAATCAGCTCCATACTAACAAGTTTTTGTGCAGGCAGTGGTTCAGTGGTGAGAGCATCCATCACCCAAAGGCCAAAGGTTCAATTCCCACTTGGAGCAAATTATGCCATTGTGTCCTTAGGGAAGACATTTCATCTACTTTGTCTAAAATGAATCTGGCGCAAATGGTTCTTTGGTACTCAGAGGGACCAACAGAGCAGACTGGCAGCCTCGCTTCCATCAGTCCACCCCAGGGCAACTGTGGCAAGTCTGTAAAGCATATTACAAGTGCAAGGCATTATTGACAGTATTATTAAAATAAGCACAACCTGCCCCTCATTTTGAATTTGAGTTTGATCAATAGATGGTCTATGGTTTGACCTCAACAGATCAGTTGTGGCAATTTGGAATCAAAGTCAAAAAACAGTTAAATACAGTTTCCCATTTTATGCAAATGTCTTAAGGTGAAGCCAAAATGTTCTTTGTGTCGAACAAAGTCGCTCACTTTTCACCACAACTCAAGACAGCTGAGTGAAATGTGAATCAGCTCAAGCTGTTTGGTGCACCAGAGGAGTCTGCTCATAGACATGCCCTCGGCCTCTTGGAAAAGCAGGTGAAAGTGACTTTGCCAGTCCGGGTAGGGTACTGCTGAGCACAGCCAAAACACAGAAACCCCATACGGTCATGGCTTGGCATATTCAAGGTAACAAGGAACAAACACATGGGAGGGGGCTCGTCATGTAAATTTGCTAAAAAAAAAAAAAAAAATAAATATAGAGAGTAGGCTACCAGTGTGATACTGATATCACACTGGTATATAGGGTTGATATAGGGTTAAAAGCAAATATTAAAACTATGTAAGTCTATACATAGATATTTTTATGAACTTTCTCACTTACATTGTTCATGAACTCATTTTCAAAGCAGACTCAGCAGTGTCATTTTCCACAGCAGTGTGGAGGGTCCTGAAATGTGAGCCCAGCAAAGGACTTTATCACCATCTAGTGGCAGCATATAGAATAACAGTAGACAAATTAATGATACCCTGAGTCTCACAGAACCCAAAGTCATTTCTTCATTTTCAGGCAAGAGAGGTAAACATTTCACCCTATTCCTGTTGGGCAATAGCAGGTTTTGTTAATATTGGTTTCTCCAAATGCATACAAGTGAATTTGGCATTTGCTTTATAACAAACCTGATAACACAGAACAAATAATCATATCAGTGGTTGTTCCGGTTCTCTGTATATTTTTTACAGCCTACAGAATCTCCCGAATGCAACTGCAGACCCCCAAGTTTATCAGCAAAACAAGCACATAAAAGAAAATTGAAATCAGCATTGAAGTCAGCATACTACCGTAAATAAGTATTAAGCCTACAGTCTTTATTATTTTATTATGCAACTCTATAACATTATATATTTTTTAGTATAAAAGGTTAATTATTTTTTTCTTATTCTTTCCAAATATTAGCTTTTATTGTTATAGTGCTATATAAGCCATAACTGTATTAATTGTATGTAAATGTTGGTACAGGTATATTAACAGTCAGCGCTACAATGTGTGACCAACAGTATTTTAAAAAATCAAGAGTTAGATATTATTAAATACTTGTATTTATTGGTATATTGTTTCACTTTCTGGACATGATTGTCTTTGAGAGAACAGTACATTAGGTACACATCATTTAAAGCAGTGCTGCATGGGTAAAGCAACAAATATAATACTGCATGTTCCTGAAACATAACTTAAAATATAAAGTCCTTCATATATCATTCGAGTACATCCACAGGTCCTTCAAGGCAGCACTTACAAATAAGACTTTTCAACTGTAAACAAACATCAGAAACGTCATCAGTCAAAAAGTACCATTGTATTCAAAGAAATATACATTACATTTTTTCATTAGGCACATGGGGCTTTGGCAGATCACGCACACGTTTCTCTGATATTTTGTTCAACTAACAATGTTGCATAAACAATGTGCAATGCATTTTATTGCTCATCCCCTGCTGGTGTTATTGGGCATAACACATTTAAACCAACCAAACAAATGTGCCATAGAATACCACAAACTTAAGGCACAAAAAGTCAGACCAGTTTCATTTCTTGTACTAAAAACAAACCTGAAATTACAATCTTCAAACAAGGCAAAACTAGGTGAGCAGGGACATAAAATATAGGTCACCTTTGTTTTTGACATCCTAGTTAGCACTTCGGAACAGTACCTGTGTAATAGTTTGCATTTTTAAGTGGGAAATGGAGTATGCAGCATTCTTGTAGGTACATTTCTGGATTGCACAATCTATTTTAGGCAAAAGAGCAATACAAATGTATTGGAGGAAATAGTCCAGCATTTCAAAGCTGTGGCAATGTCTTTGTGAGAAGAAAAATGCATGTTTATCAATGCCGAACACCTTGAGGATGAAGACAGTGTTACAGGAAGTAGAATGGCTTTGGATGTTTATGTGCTACTATTTGCTGCAGCAGAGGCACTTTGAGTAAAGTTAACCCTTACTTGGGTAACAGTCAGGTCCAAGATTGGCCACAGATATGGGCCAATGAACAAGAAGCAAAACTGAAAGAGATAAAAAAAAAAAAAAAAAAAAGAAGGGAGTAGGCAGAAGATGACATCTGGCTCTTTTCACCTCGGTATAGGAGGAAGAGGGGGTGCCCCTCGCTCTTTCTTACCAGACCCTGGAATGAAAGAGGAAATAGTTGAAACATTATCACTGAATACATAGTTTAGAATTAATATGCTTAGAATCTGTTCATTATCTAATACAGACATGTCAGACTCAATCCCACAGGCCAAATTTTATATCGATATAAATATATTTGGCCCACAACATCATATCAAATATGTATTAGAGCTGGCCCGCTGGTCGCCGTGCCAGTATTGCGCATGCAGCTGTAATACTACGAATCCCAGAATGCTTTGCAAATGCATTGGCACAAGCCCCCACCACTTCTGTTGACACTCGTTAGTATTTGCTACCTGTCGCCTCACTCAAATTTAATCCACCCCTTCTGAAAAACTTGAAAATTTTCAATAAATTTTGTTTGGCCTGTGACTTAGTCACAGTTCTTAATTTTGGCCCTCTGTGAAATTGAGTTTGACACCCCTAATCTAATAGTTCCTAGTTTTGCCTGTGTATATCTAAATTATTTAAACATATATGCGTGTATGTATGCGTGTATGTATGCATGCATGCATGTATTTACATACATGCATGCATGCATGTATTTACATACATGCATACATACATACATGCATGCATGCATGTATTTTACATACATGCATACATACATGCATGCATGCATGCATGTATTTACATACATGCATACATACATGCATGCATGCATGCATGCATGCATGTATGTATGCATGTATGTATGTATGCATGTATGCATGTATGCATGTATGCATGTATGAATGCATACATGCATGCATGTATGCATTCATGCATGTATGTCTGTATGCATGCATTCATGCATGCATGTATGTCTGTATGTATGCATGCACGTATGCTTGCGACTGACCCCTGACTTCATTCTTGGCAAGTTTGCTTGGATAAGTTTTCTGAAAGGGCACATAAGGCTCAGGGGGAGGGAGGTCCGACACTGGGTGGAAAGTGAAACGACACTCCCATTCATCTGTAAAAGAGCAGAATTATTACATGTTACTTCTAAGTGTTCCACACTAATAAAATAAAAGACTCACCTTGCATCTGGTTGTGATGAGAGTTTTGAAATCCGTTGCCCATTGGAGGAGGTGGTAGAGGGGCCCCTGTCCCGGGCCTGTCTGGAGGAAGAGGTGGTCGACCACCAAGCCCACTTCGAGGAGGCTCTGGCCCAGAACGTCCAACTGGAAGAGGAGCTGCTGATGGTCTTATACTGCCCCCACTACGGCTGGTTGGAGGAGGGGGAGGAAGAGGCCCTTTGGAAAAAAAAGGTAATGTTCATTTCTTTTCATGATATTTTTAAATTTAGTACATGAGTTACAGTATCTAAACATAAAGACGTTTTTGTTTTTCTTTTCTTCACAAAAAAGTAAACAGTTGTTGACTCAAATCAAAAACATGGCAGTTACCTGAGCGTACTGAGGATTGGTTCCGTCCCAGAGATGGTGGCCTCTCATTGGGAGGTGGCGGTAGGGGTCCTGATCGGTGTGGTGGAGTAGAGGAATGACTGAGGAGAACAAAAAACTGTTACCTTAAGCTGTATTTCAGTGTTATGTTGCACTAACAAGTATGATGATGGATAGGAATTACCTGCTGAGAGAGGTGTTCCTCTGGGGGAGTCGCGGAGTGCTGTGGTCATCTCCGACAGGTGGGGTGGGAGGGAGAGGTGGGGGCCCTGGCCGACCTGGGGGCAGAGGAGGTGCTCCACCTCCAGCTGGAGACCGGGATGATGGTGATGAGGAAACTGGAAAGGGTTTGGAGTTGACAGCAGGGGGAGGAGGAGGAACGTCACGGGGCATTGCAGGACGACTCACACCAACAGGTGCTGGTGGCGGAGGGGGTCTCTCATCAGGAAGCGGGGGCCTCCCACCTGGAGGTACTGGTGGACGGGTCCCATTTGGCATTGGAGGAGGGGGGGCTGAATGGCCTGTCCTTGATCCCATTGGTGGAGGTGGAAGTGGTCCGTGTCTGCCTGGAGGTGGAGCAGGTCCAGAGGAGGGAGTGGGTCTAGGGCCTGCAGGAAGTGAAGGAGGAGGGGGGCCTGAGCGAGAAGAAAGACTCTGGTTGGGTCTGGGGGTGTTTGGGACCGGAGGAGGCCCACCAGGAGTGTCCTGTCTGGAGAAATTAGGCCGGCCTTTGGGGAGCTCGGGGGCATTGTTTCTCAAACCAGGAGCTCCGGGAAATTTAGGGGGACCACTAGACCCTCCCCCTGTCCCAAAAGAGGCAGGACCAGAGGGCCGTCCACCAGGTGGTAGAATGGGTGCTCTACTGGGGGCCGAATCTACCAAACAAAAAAGTATATATATATTTACACAATGTATTACAAAAGCATTGCCATTTTAAATAAAGTTATATCACATTCACACGACACAGAAGGTCATATTCACATGGGGCTGACAGTATCAGAGTGATGGATTTACCAGTGGTGTCTCTGCTTCCTGAAGACCTCAGCTTTGGCATCCCGCCTGCAAAGAGGCCTCCAAGTCCGGCAGGAGCGCCTCCACCAAATCCCCCTCCACCTCCACCACCACCACCACCACCTCCCCCAGATCCTCCACCACCACCTCCTTTAGGTTCTGAAAAGAACACAGTAAATAACATTATCTTTATATTAACACTGATTAATACTGATATATACAGATAAATGCAGACTTACTGTCAAGTGAAGGAGCACTGCGATCATTAGTGACAGCTTTCTTTAATCTGGTGCCTTTGCAAATGTCTGTTAAGAGAGCATTTCTTCCTTGTTGTTCAGAACGGTTTAGGGAGGGCTTCTCTGTGTTGGCCTAAGTCACAAAAAAAAGCTTTGCAACACATTATGTCAATAAATGTAGAATAAATGTGTAGGAAACAGTCCAATTTGAAAAATAATGTATAATACATTTACAAAAAGTTTTTAAGCTGCTCAGTTGGAGTTACACTGGCATGACATGAATGAAAACCATGTTAGTATCACCGCAAATATTTTGCAATATGAATAACAATACTGACCACAGCCAGTGTGGGAGGGGGTGGTGGCCCAGGAGGAGGTGGAGGAGGAGGGGCAGGCATCTTGTTTTCACCACGTTACTTTACTGGGACAGGACCTTGCACCCTGAAAGGCACGATGCACACAGTCATTATGGAATTAATGGACCCTTGTTTGGAGGAGTGCACAAGACATTTCTGTTTATTTTATTATTTATATACTTGATAATTCTATTCTAAATCTCCAGAAAAGCACCTTCAGTATTACCAATTTTGATACATCTCACATCTCAGGACAAATCCACTATTATCATGCAATTGTAAATGTACCATCAAGACATTGTGAGAATAACATTTCCCTCAAGCATTACAAGACTTTAAAAGGATTTTATGGGTAATGAATACAATCATAAGGGGATACACAAGAGATCAACCAATATGTTTTTTTTTTTTTTCATGGCCAATGCAGATACAGATTGTTCAGAATTCAGAGCAACTGACGTCCAATCAGATCTGCCAATATTTTTGGGACAATTTTGATTATTTTCCCCAAATGATGTAATTTAATTGTATTACAAATTGCCCCCAAGCCCTTTTTTACCCACAAACCTACAAGAAAGCTCAGTGGTCATGTGTTGTGCAGTTATCTCTTTGTATTAACGTGTTAATATGAAGCTTTGTGTGTATTTTTAGGCAGCAGATTGATCAGAACAAAATATCGGTCTGTACTGAAGATTTAAGGCTGATAGCCAATACGCCAAAAAGTCAAAATATCGGCCCAATATATCGGCCAACTGATACAGTGGTCCATTTCTATAATTAACCATGTCGAAGACCAACACAAGCTGGTAGAAAGTTGAGGAATACCAACAGTTAAAAAAGTACAACATAAAATAAACAAGTTCTATGTTTTGATTGTTTCCATTCCATGTTTATTAAATAGTACATCATTTTACTATATTAATTATATTATTATTTTAATAAATAAAACACTGATTTTATCAAAAGAGCTCAGAAATTCAGTATAGATTAGGCACATCTATGTACGAGGAAGCAAGTGTTTTGAAACATGAATGCTTGCACATCAAAATCCCCGTTCATATTGGAGAGATCTCTTACTTCATTTTAAAACATTCATAAGAAACCTCTAGGGGCCTCTAACTTCCTGTGCACCACTGACAAACAGGAAGTCACCATGCAGCTCCAGTGCTACAGTCATCCGGCTGGAGAGATGATACCTCCATCTGAGCTCATTGTTTTTATGAGGGGCACATGAAGCATCATTGGACCGGTCTCCACACGAGCTCAGTACGACTGCTTTTTTTGCTCACTCACTCAGCCTCTGCGGTTATTGTTTTCACACCTTACACTTTTTTTTCTTTAACCCCCTTTAGGTTCCAAGTGTTAACCGTAACATGTCGTCAACAAAACGTCGCCCTCAGCAAATCTAATATCTGTAAAATAACTCTAAATGACACAGATAAAGGGCTGTAGTTTCATTAGAATAGGTCAACCAGGAGAACTATGACTGAATGTGAATATTGTGCAAAAATACACACATTAACATGGTAACTGTACCAACCAGTGAATAATTATGTTGAAGCTGCTAAAAAGTTTATACTGCTTATCGTAACAACAAACATTGTTTGTTAGTGTCAGTCCATATGTAAATGAATAGGCCTGTTATGCAAAAGTAGGATTTCCTGTGTAAAGATGACACTGCTTGAAGTGAGAAAAGCAATTTGTATCTTCTAAAAAGTGTATATAAAATAGCATAGTGGGATATTTGTGTTTTCTAATCGCTGTTGTAGTAGGAAGCAGTAAGGATTCTGTCACCACAAATAAAATCAGGAATCATAATGCATTTTAGCATTTGTATTACTGTCATTTTTCCATTTATCTAATTTACGTTTGTTTCAGTCTTTGCGTGTACTTGTGCTTGTTGTAACTTTACAGTAGAGTTGTTAATCTAATAGTGAACACTTGGAACAATATTATAAAGTTGTATTTATTTGTTTCCGTCTGTATCTCACGCAGAATTCATGAGTGTGGGTCTTTTGAAGGAACACAGACGACCTTAACTACATGTGCCAAAATAGGCCCACACGTGTTTCAGTTTAAAAGTGCCCATAAAACAGCTTTCATCCCTCCACTCAACCTTCTGTGCTACACAACCTCATTAGAGCAGCACGTACAACACATTCCCACACTGACTGCACAAAAAGGCAACCCCAGATCAGATCTATGACACGGCTAGAATTCTGTAGAAAATATCGTAGGGCTGGGCAGTATGGTGATATAAAACTGAAAAGTGATCTCATTTGTGGGACGAAGGCTCAACCACAGCGAGTGAGTCACAGGTGGATGTATCAACTGCAATGATGTGTGAACTTTCAGAATAAACTTTAGTCTTTAGTTTTTAGTCTTTAGTTAGGAATTATAAAGATACTAAGTTTACGTGAGCTATGACAAAACTGAAATCTGGCTCTAAGAAAATTGCTTTAATTTTCTGGCATACTGCACACATTTAATATATCACACTTCAGAAATGTGAAAAACTGAAAAACTATACATGCTGCAGTTCATAATACATTAAACATTATTCATGGGTTTCAGTCATGTGACTTTTCCTGTTATGGATGTTATTTTGAGGACGTTTGACCAGTTGTTTATTGTTAACTGCTAGGGCAATGGTTTGTGGACAAATCAACAGTCTGATACGTAAACTTGCACTAATACATTTACAGCCACATTTTTCACAGTTCTGCGTTGTATTGAGAAAATATGTAAATGTAAATTGTAAACAGTCACATTTTTATATACAGTGGACCCTCGTCTATCGTGGGGGTTACGTTCTAAAAATAACAGCAAGTATTCAGCTTTATTTTTATAATTTATTATTACATATGTTTTGCGGCTGTAAAACCCCTCACCACACACTTTATACACTTTTCTCACACAGGCATTAACATTTTCTCACATTTCTCTCTGTTTAAACACTCTAGAAATTCAAACCTTTTTTAGGTGCCTTTGTCGGTGCAGAACGTTTCATCGACATTGTGGCTTTTGTCGGGGAGAAAACTTACAGCAATTAAGAGTCACACTGTGATCAAACATTTATGTAAATTTGTCTGACACATTCTGTACTGTGCAGGAGACACGGCACCGAGGAGACTGATGGACAATGGTCTACAGTCCCTCAGCCAATCAGGACGCAGTACACAATGGTCTACAGTCCCTCAGCCAATCAGGACGCAGTACACAATGGTCTACAGTCCCTCAGCCAATCAGGACGCAGTACACAATGGTCCACAGTCCCTCAGCCAATCAGGACGCAGTACACAATGGTCTACAGTCCCTTAGCCAATCAGGACGCAGAACACAATGCATGTTCATACACTGTAAAAAAAGCATGAAAAATTGCACACAAAAAAATCTGCGAAACAGCAAAACCACGAAAGGTGAACTGCAATATAGCAAGGGACAACTGTAGCGCTTTTCCACCTTCAAGGCACTCAAAGCATTTCACATCATGGAACCACTCACTCTGTGTGTGCAGACACTAGGGGTCAGGTGGGTTAAGTGTCTTGCCCAAGGACACAACAGCAGTATTCATTTGTGGGAGATGGAATAGCACTGCCAACCTGTGGGTCCGTGGATCTGACCGCTCAACCAATGATGTTTATGTCGACAGCGGGATTCGAACTGTCAGTTTCACCTCAAGGAGTAAAGTTAAATTTGTCAGTATTGCTGAACTGTGCTGAGTGGCTAAGCTAACATCCTGTGGCCTCTCACTTGTACGATACGCACACAGGCATACTGCAGCTCTATACCTGATAGCACATGTGGCCTGACTTCACTTCAAACTCTCACTCAGCAGGTTAATTTTACCATTCTGCCCTTCTTTAAATAAACAATCTCGAAAAGCTCGATGATGGACAAATATCGTAGAGCGGAAGAACGCGTAAGGTTATTTCCCCATGTGTATTTCCTGCCATTTTGAGCTGACCCTAAAAAGTATGCAGTTGCTATAAAAAAGTAACCATGTTGAGTAAGTATTTTCCTACTTATATTACATATGTTTACACTACCTCTGTATACGAAGGCTTTCAGTCATTGTGATAGTGATTTACAAGTGTGAGCAGGTGTTGTCCCTTCAGTTTTAAAACCTTTACCCAACCCAACTTCCTGAAGACAGTTTTACAATACTTAAGTACTCAGAACAATGATGGAATAACTATCACTGTGCATGACTTGGATTCACCTAGGCTCACCAGTGTAAACTAACTGTCAAATACTGTTAACAAAAATAATCTTCAAGTTTGCAGTATATAAGTGTATGCACGTTTAACCACATTGCACTTTGCAGTTCCTCAGTATTTAATTTTTGAGGTGAAATAAGCTGTCAGCTAAACCAGAGTAGCATAACAATGAACAGTTTTACAGTGACAGTTGTGTGGAGTTGTGAGGAGTTGTGTGGAGTGTGTACTTACTCAATCTGCGCCCATAGAAGGATGAGCAAGATGTTGAGTAAGCAGTAGAAGAAGTACCTCAGCTCAATCCTCATAAAAAGGCAGTAGTTGTAGAGCAGACACATACATAAACTGGAACACAAAAGCAGAAGACCATCAGCCTCTGAGTGTATAAAAAACAAAAAAAACACTTCTGCTATTCTTTCCAATGCCTTCTACCTAACATCACGTATTCAAGTCCCTTTTGAGCTCACATACAAGCTTTATATGCAGCACACAGCACTTCCTTTTTTCAGTTCCTCAACAGTAGACTGGGCGGGCCCGGAGAGAGGCACCTAAACGGCCCAGAGCTGAACACATTAGATGTGCAGAAAGGTGAACCACTGGCACACTGCCTTGTAGGTTAAACTTTTAGATGGAAGAGAGTTTCAAGGGAAAGATTACCTTGCAATAACTATAAGTTAGCATTTTAATATGGATTTTTGGAGAACAGAACAATTGGTTACTTTGTTAGTTTACCTGATCCTTGATTTTGTCAGTTGATGACAGTAAATAGTGCTAGTACCAGGGTACTAGTCATGGTTGAGGAGCAGGAACAGCAGCATACCCCTGCTCAGCTTAGTAAGGTATAGAGTATAGGCCACTTTGCATCTGGAGAAGGAAATTCATTCTCTCCATCTCCAGATTTTTATCCAAGTTTTGTAAGGACTACCGTAGAGGATTTCACCCATTTTGCATGTTTTGGGTTGATGGGGGAAACCAGAGTACCCGAAGGAAAGGAGAGCATGCAAACTCTGTACAAAAAGGGAATCAAACCTGCAACTTTCTTGCAGTGAAGCATGAGACCTAGTTACTCAGCCACCGTGCCACCTTGTGGCCAAAGCAAATTACAAATAAACCTGCCTTGCCTTGTCATTTGTCATGCATTATATTATGTTTTTGTACAATAAAAACTTCAAATGGGTTTCATTTTTACACAGCTTCATCCGGTGTCTAACTGAAAGCGAATTGTTTCCAGGCCTCTGCTGCAGGACACAACCCCAGCCAGAACAGAGAGGGTTAGCATAGCGTCTTAGCAGCCACTTCCTGTACTCTCCATGTCACACTTCCTGCCTCTTGACACAGTCAGCACTCAGCTCTCTGGCCCTCTTTCTCACTCTTCATTTCTCTCTCCTCCTGTCCTCTCTCTCTCTCTCTCTCTCTCACTCTGCTCCCTCTTCTCCTGTCCTCCCTCTCTCCTCTCTCTCTCTCTCTCTCTCTCTCTCTCCTCTTCTCCAGCTGTTTCTCTTTACCAGGACTGGTCTCCAGCAAGGGGAAAATTTGTCTGTACTGCTTCTCCAGTTATGCAGAAAATAGGACAGTCCTTCTTAAATAGCCAGGAAAAGATGCATTCTCACACAATATTACAGACAAATGGAAACTCAAATATATATGTAAAAAAAAAAAAAAAAGTAAAAACAAGTATTTTACCATAATTTCATTCCATGCAAAATGCGTTAGCAGTACTAGAATGACTAAGAATTAAACTCACGTCAGCTTATGCTCAGATTATTGTGGGTGAGAAAGTAACCACAGGCATTTAACCTATTTAACAATGTCAGAGTCCCCGAGCTGATGTGGTACAGCAATACAACACACTGTCAAAATTAGACTTTGGTTTGTTTATGTAATTAGAACTTTTGCAAAATAACAAAAAAACATATTGATAAAATGTTACGATTTTGCAGGAACAAAAAATTATTAGCATGGATGCTCAAGAATCAGGTGGGTATTTATTATTATTATTATTATTATTATTATTATTATTACAACAACAACAACAACAATGATAATGATAATAATATAATAATAATAATAATAATAATAATAATAATAATAATAATAATAATAATAATAATAATAATAAGTATTTATTTTAAATTAAATTGATGTATTTATTAAATGCATTTTTTTTTTTTTTTTTTTTTTTTTTTTTTTTTAACAAATTAAACTATCCTCCTACAGGTACACTTAATTATGTCGTACTTATCGTGACAGGCCTAACATTAATTAGGATTTTTTTTGGAGTCAAGATTTACTGTGTTTGAGCAGCAGCACTTTTTTTTTTTAAATGTTAGTTGAAATATTGGAGAAAGTGTTCTTGAATAATAGCAAGTGTACTTCAAAAAGTGTTATCAGGATGACAGGTCTAGGTACATTGGAACAATGGCGGGTGATGAATGAGACCCTCCTGCAGGTCTTGTCCCAGGAGCAGTGTAGAGCTAAATCCTTGGTGGAGGGCTTTAGGGCTTATTCTATGTCGTGCCAAAACCACAGCCCAGTGTGGCAAGTAGCACCATCATTCTATATGACCACATCACAACCAACCCTACTCAACAGAGACACTTTAAACAGTTTGGAACAGAAAGTCTAGTCACTGTACTCTGACAATTATGAATAATGTTCTTTTTAGACACAGTTCTCTCAAAAGCTGTCTCAGTTGTAGAGCTCAAACAGAACTGGTTACGGTCAGATGTTTTACACATTAGTGAATGAATTTGTAGTGGCTTCTGAGTGAATCAAACACCTGACATTGTGGGTGCTCTGTGCAAGCCACATAAAAAGCTTCAGCATAAAAAATGTAAATAATTAAAAAGATAATTTCGTCACTCTACAGACCTCACATGAGCATTAGCGTCGTCAGGCCCATCAGGCTATTCATTTCATCATGCATCACCAGCTCTATGAGTCACAAGACATCACTAGAATTGTGAAATGTATAGTACGACACCAAAATATCTGGTTACTAATTATACATGATACAGATATAAACAGTAGCCTATAAAAATACATTCTGTTAGAACAAACATAAGACTGTTACTACTGATCCAAGTAAAAACTGAGCTTCTAAAATGCTTCTAATGATACTTTATCCACCATTTCCTTTGAGCAAGGTCATGTAGGGAAACATGAGGACAAGGCCAACCCTTTATGCCCTCCAACAGATTTCATTCTGCGAAACAGTCACAAAATAGACTTGGAGGATTTTTGTGAAAAACATCACAATGTGACTGCTGATTTTGCAGCTACATAAATGGACACATTATGCTACACAGTGTGTCACATGAGCTTTCACAATCCATCGCAGAACAGGAAGTCACTATACATGCTTTAAAAGGACCATTACTTGTGACAAAATTTATGAAGACAGAGACAGGTTTTCTTCCTTAAGATGAAATGCTTCTCTGAGGCATAAGGAATGCCAAGAACTCAAAGCTACAATGAACTAAAACTAGTTTAGTGACAGAGCAGTTATTAGAAGAATGCATCCAGAGCCATCATGTGTCTCACCTTTTGTGCCTCTTGCCTCAAAAAACAACATTTTTAAAAAGTGTCATTACATGCCAGCAGTTTTACTGCTAATGTGCTAACTATTTAATGTGTCGGACGCTACACTATAACAATTATACAAACTAGGCTACAAAACTCAAGGGACAGAAGCAAAGCCTATTCCTGTCTAACTGAACTATTAAACTAATATATGGTGAAAGTTTAAACTGGATATAATGTAGGCTACATGCAGGAGGCCTAGACATTTTCAATTAAAGCCCAAATCAGGTCTTGATTAAATGAAAAAAATAAAAGAATGCCTAAACCAGATGAAAAGATGTCAGGTTTACATGATCTAAAGATAACTGTGCGTGCACTGACCACAGTCTGTGAGTGTAGTCTATGTAGGCTATGACAGTCATCACACAAATGGCATTCTGTCAAACAGGTTGTGAAAAGATAAGTGTACCAGTTCCTGAGTAGTTTTGGTGCATGTTGTCCAGATGTGCGGGCTTTAGAGGAGCATGTTCTCAGAAGTGTTTATACGTGTCCTCATGAGGAGTCTGGACTATGAAGAACAATTCCAAATGACTTCCTGCACAAATACAGACACTGGCATACAAAACAACAGATAAAGAAAGTGTGCTAGTGTTTAGCACATAGCACAAGTTATTTGATACAACATTCACGTTCATTTGTGGCTTAAAGAAAGAACAACTCCTGGCTCTTGTCCAGTCAAAGCCTCGGCTCCGCGCACTGCGGAGCATTTGCAACCAAATAAAGATCTCCTTTGACAAGCCACTGCCAGGCCATTACCGCTACAACAAACATCCACTGTGAGATTGACAACTTCATCCCAGATGTGAATGCTTCCTGCTCTTCCTTCATACAGGCCGTGAGGCGCAAACAAACACATGAAAAACAGCTTCAAAAGCATGAAAAGTGCGCACGCCTTACCCCGCTTCACACGAGCCTTTCGGTGATGATCATTAATCATGAATCGATCGTCAGGATACAGTGGTTAGCGCGGAGGACTTCTGTGCAGCCAATCGTAAAGTCTCTGCAGAGTCAGAGCAGAGGCAGGGGGCGGGCCGCTAAACGGACTCACCCCGAGCGCAGCGTCACATCCCGGGGGCCGTGCCAAGACCCGGGGGCCGTGCCAAGAACCGGGGGCATTGAGAAGAGCCGGGCCGAGAGCCGGGAGCCGTACCAAGAACCCAGCAAAGAGCCGAGCCTAGAGCCCGGCCAAGGACCCGGGCCAGGACCCGCGCTCGCCCTCCAAGTGGGCGCAGTAAAGCTTACTTTAGGGCAAAATACTGTAAATATCTGTAAATAGACGTGAACCTAATGGATGGTAAGTTGTCTTTTTGGTTTTAACAATAATATGACATTAGTAAAATTACTAAGCCTCTAGGCAATTGCCATCCCTCACCAGGAATGTGACTCCAGCTGTTTAAACAAGTCACAAGGCTTCTGCAGAGGGCTTTATAGAATTTGGCAGAACAATTTGGCAGACAACATGTTGATCAAAGAATCCCTGTTGATATAACTTACTTTATCCAAATCTGTGCCTCTGAGTCTCTCCGTGGCTGGAGTATTAGTGATGCAATGATTCCAGATGTGGAACAAGTCAGACCTAGCAACTGTTAATAAACAAAGTACTGGTTTAACAAAATTCACTTAGCATGTCTCTATGCATAGTAGAAAAAACAAAACAAAACAAAAACTTTTAAATGTTTAGAATAAAAAACATGAACAAGTTTAGAATGTACACACACACACAATAACTATGATGTATATTAAATTTAATTGTTACACATACATACAACTGTATGAATGCTTTAATTAAGTGGACAATCGTGGAATTAATATAAAAAGTGAAATAAATACAAGTTAAATAACAGAACTGTAGACTCATCTTTAGACTCTTGCCCTACATGCCAAAGGTATAACAATGGCAGAGGCCCAGGGCCAGAAGACTTTGTTCCTCCTGCTGACTCCCCTGAACAGTGGTGTAAGTCATGTTTAATCTGAAGCTTCTCCTTAACACTGGTCCTAACAGCATTGTCAGAGCAGTCACAAGGAGCTGCAAACAGTCAACCATCTTTTGATTTCAGACAATGCAGACAATAATCATTCAGAAGAACTGACACAAACTGAAGCTTAAATATTTCGCGTAGACAAACACTGGTTGACCACTTCCAACAGCGATGAGTTCTCCAACGCTGCTGCCACTCTTTCTTTGTCTGCAAGTTGTTTGTTTACTGCAATACAACAAAAATAAGTCATGTTTAATTCTTCTCTTCTTAATGCAAAGATGTTCATAAATGCACAGTAAGAAAATATGCAGGAGATTTTGGCTTTTGATGTACCTGCGTCCTCTGAGGCATGAGATCCAGGCGTGATGTGGACATCAATCTAAACAGAGACGGCAGTTTAACACAAAAATAAATAATGCATCTGCGTTGTTCTTATTATTGTTAATGTGCACAAACTTTAAATCTCTCTGGTAGGGAGCGCAGCAGCTTGACTTTAATAGATAGTCCAATAAGTGTTGCCATACTGCAGTGAGGGATCGTGGGTGTGAACTCAATGCCAACAGTGCTCCCTGGATCATCCACCTGAGAGAAGCAGAGAAAAAAAACATATTTTTCCATAACATCATCAGGCTTAATGATATACAAAGTATGTAATAAACTTTGCCCAGCTGACAGAATTCAAGCTTCTTTTTGCTATGGACTCTGCCTGGATGATTGTACACAGAAACAGACTGTGTGATGTGATCCTGAGACAATCTCCTACCTTGATGAGATTGTCATATCGTAATTAGTGCTTTTATGTTTAATGCAGTTCTTTTCGGAAATAGGCCTATAGACATTTTTCTACACCCGCTCCTTTTTATGGTCAGCTCCCTTCAAGATAATGCTGTTTCTTCATCAAAAACATTGGCGATTTGTTTTGTTTCATCCATTTTTGTTTAACACACAAATCCTAAATATTTAGGCTGCATCCTTCTCTCAAACAGAAAACACTCTGATCCACCTTGTGATGTCATGTGTTAATACAGGAAGTGCTCCACTGCATTTTTAAACTTCATACACTTTCACTACAATCACAAGGATAATTTCTGCCCCAGAATTGGCAGTCTCTACTGAAGAAAAAGTAAAATGTAGCTGTTAACTTGAAAACTACTACTTCAAGACATCACAAAGTGGAACAGAGCATTTTGAGCTTTGGAGATGTAGATAGACTAATAATAAAGGGTTAGTCAAACGTGTAAATGAAACAAAACACATATGTGATGAGGTAACAGCATTCTGACATGGCTTAAAGCTCGCAAGAGTCAAGTTGGTGTAATATAGGACCTTTCAGCAATGACAGTGAAGTGTGAACTCTCAAAATGTCAACTTACTGGCAGATAAAAAGATACTAACTGCATGAATCATGATATAATGTACACTGAGATATCAGCTCTAAAAACATTATTTTTTTTACCATATTGCCACCTCCATTCAGGATATTTTCAGTGATTTACAGAGATTCTTACTTTGACTCGGACTTGCTCCACCACATTGAGCTCCTCCAGAGACAGAGGGTGCTCTGGGTCATTGATGGATCTGATCAAATGTAACTTATAATATTAAGGAAATAACTTTGTAGTTTCAAACGTTTACTCGCAAAAATGATTTATTACTATTTAGTGCTAAGGTTGTTAAGAGTTTTTCAACACAAAACAAAAAACAAACAAACAGTTGAACAGTTGAAGTGATGTTGCCCCAAGAGCTAAAGGATATCAAATATTTCTCGCTCATCTATCGGGTCGTGTACGTCTTCGTCCTCGTCCGACGCCGTCAACAGCCGCTCTCCAGACCGCTGGAATATCACAGGGTTAGCGTTTTCTAATCGATTAGACATTAGACAGTTTGTAACTCGATCAATGTGCTAATAAAAAAAAGTGCGTATCAAAATAAACGGAATTTCACCACAAGACCACTTCCGGTGAGTGGACTTCTTCGCGCGACATTCTAGCTGTCAACACGCGCCAACAGACTCCACACTGCCCCTGGTGGTGAGACATGTAGTGGTTTACAGAGGCGTTACAATTACGATATTCTTATGGGAGAGTTGTGGTTGTGTTTATTATAGACACGTCTTAATCTGTTATTATGTTCTATCCATTATGGTTTTATATCCGTGTAATGGTATTCCAAACTCTGAACTGCAAATATCTTAGGCAAAATCAGCAAAAATAAGAATAGGCTAAGCATGACAAGTATTATTCAGCCTATATTAACCTGATGCATATACTTATACTGTACTTCAAATTGCATTGTAATGGTGACAGAATGCTTTCTCTTGTTATTCCTGCTTTTGACAGCAGATGGCCCCAGCAGCACATTTCACACACTGCCATCTGCAACTGCTTGTTCTTAGACAGGATTAATAATAGCATTTCTATATTCTATATGTACATTTTTTTCTCTATATTAGTATTTTTTTTCTTATGGCTATAACAAAGCATATCATTTATAAATTTATAAATTTTAAAACAATGCAGTTGCAGTTATTTATGTTTTTCTTTCCATGTAGGCTAACAATACAGAAAAAACATACACAGGTACAAACAAAATTGTGCAAAGGCTTTTGGATAAATTAATGAACATAGATAGAACCAACACAAGTAACGACCTTACCTCCCACTCAAAAATGCAACTGAGATCTTTGTCTTGGAAGTTAAAAAAAAAAAAAAAAAAAATTCATACTTGCTTTCAAAATTCCCCGCACAGTTTAGAAAAGTTTAGTTTCATCACACAGCTTGACCATTGGGGCCATTTATTTCTGGACCTCAGTTCAGTCAAGCATGGCCGGACAAGGCCAGGAGATGGCTTTTTTAAAGTACATCAGGGTATGTGAGATACTGAGGAGATGCCTTGACTCTCTCATGTAACTATGTAGCTCTGTTTTATATTGACTGACAAACACTGAAGTAGAAGCAGCCATGTGGGTGGGCACCTCTGAACACATAAAACCAGATCGAAAACCTTTTTGATGTTTTCACTGCAAAATCTTGCTTTTGCCTCTGCCGTGCCGTGGATAAACTCCCTGAATTCCCTGAAGGATGTTATGGCCTGTTTTTATAATATATTTTATTTCTTTCATTGTACAACCCGGAGCTACTGGGACTATGGGAATTATCCTTTAAAGCCATAGCTGTGGAGCCTTTGAACAGTCACCTGCTGTCAGATCATTGTGTGCACCGAGGGCCATTTCAAAACAGACAGGTTTCAGATAAGAAAGGCACTGTTTGCATTCAAAGCTCAAATGCTTCGTGTAACAGCTGAGAATGAAAGTTATATAAAATGTGACTAAAATGCTACTCTTTGGCATGTCATTTCAAACTGCAGACTGCGAGACAACTCTGGCTCCTTGTCTCCTCTTCTCTCACACGTCCTTCTCTTCATGTAAAGTTCTTCTCAAACCTCAATATCTTTCCACTTACTATCCCTCCTCGGCACACGTCCAACGCTCTGAACCTGGCCCCAGTTTTATCTGAAAAACATCTAATATGAAACGTCCCTCTGATGTACTCATCCTGAACCCATCTCTATCTCGCAAAAAGAACTTCAACATCTTCAGCTCATGTTATCACCAGTGTTGGCCTGTCTCACCACTGTCAAGCATGTTTTTTTTTCCTTTGATGGAAAATTATATAAAACCTATAAAATATGTATGCGTGTTGTGTTAAAGGGCCCATATTACACCATTTTCTGATCTATGTTATAGTGTTGTTTCTTCTTCAAAAACAGACCTGGAGTTGCTTTTTGTTCCATTCACACATGTTTAACACACAAACTCTGCATATTTTGGCTTTTCTTTCAAACAGACAACACTCTATTCCACCATGTGATGTCATGTGGTGATGCGGGAAGGGCTCCACTGTGTTTTTAAACTCCATGCACCTTCACTAGAATCATTTGCATCATTTCAGCAATGGAATTTTTAAGTCCTACTGATAAACGGTGGTTGTTAACTTGAAAACTACCACTTCATGACATCACAAGGTGGAACAGAGCATTTTGAGCTTTGGAGATGTAGACAGAGTAATCATAAAGGGTTATTGAAACACGTGTGAATGAAAAGAGACACTACCCTGGTTATGTTTTTGAGGAGGACACTACATGTGAAGTAGGTGTGAAGTAGGACCTTTAAAGAGTTCATATCACAGAGCACATATACACTGCTTTTCACACCTGCTTGTCTACGCCTCTTCTTGTCCTCACAGTATATACAGTGAAAACTATACAGTCTTTTGCAAAATGTGCCAGCCTTCCGTACCCAATTACTCATATGCAGCAGTTTGATGGACGGGACGTATTGTTTTACTCTGACTCATTGGCTTTAGATGGAAAATGGAGATAAATGTACAATGTTGCCTTTTAAACAAAGTCATATTGACAAAAAACACCTTGAGGACTTAAGGACATTACCAGATCCAGATAAAAGCTTCATGTTTGATTACTTATCTTTATCCAGCGATAAATCCTTATTTTAATAATGATTTAATATTTATCATACTTAGCCACTCACTACTCTCTCATTAAGTCAGACCCCCTTTGGATCGATGACAGCGGTGCTCTGATTGCTATCTCACTCATTGGGCTGAAAAATCACATTCATTAAAACGCTATCGATGATTTAGAATGCAACCTTTGGCGTTGCTCAGACTGGCCTTAGACCTCTATCAAGACAGAGATGGGGAGTTAGTTCACTTTTCAGGCAAAACAGTGCAGATTGTAATTTGTTTTGTCTAAGCACAGCTGCACTCATTTGGTGTGACTTTGTGAAATCCCTTTAGGTTCTGTTTATATTTTAGCTCTTGCACTGTGGTTATTGTTTTCATTGTAACTCTTTGTTTGTCTTAAAGCCAGATCTCCGTTGTAATAAATGTACAATCACCTTGCACCTCGCCGGGGCACTGCCTGTTTTAAAGTGCCCGACCACACTTCAAATCCACACAGTTGGCATGTAAAATACGGACACTATGCATTATGTATTGGTGTCTAGTGGGCATCCATTGTGTGCCGTGCATGCTGTTTTATGTCTTCCAATACAGGTTGAATAATAAAAAGTAATGAATTCTGTTTCTTTATGCTCACGCCTCTAGTCTTTCTTGCAGGTGTTGACAAGGGTTTGTTGCAGAAACGGTTCGTATTTATTGCATCAACTTCATATTTTCATATCGTTTTTGTCGCTGTTTGTGTTTCTCAGTTGTACGAACAAAACAAGTATTGGTTAAGTTTTAATAGCATTTTGGAGAAATGTCAGTCATGGGGCAAGTATGGAAGGATTTTTTTAATGAGAATCTCCAACAACAGTATCAAAACTAGAGGAACACGGGATCAGTAAAACATTTCTTAAGAATTGTGAGACGTGTTTTTGCTGTTGCCAACAAATACAATTGCATTCATTCATGTTTTTTCTTGAGTGTGTGTATCTAAAGCAGGCATATTTTTTAAAGTCAACTTTCCAAAGCTTTTAAATGTGTTATAGTTGTTTCCCCATCTCATTTACCAAGTTGTTTTTGGAGTGATTCGTGCATGTTTGAGCAATCTTTAGTCTCTTATTTCCAAGGCGCCATATTGCCAATGAACTCCCGTTTTCACTGTCACCAGTACACACCCACTGCTCTGTATTTAGTTTGTTCTCCGATTTTATTGTCTTTATTTGTGATACACGCAACATTAGGCAGCGTTGTGTAGTCGTTTTGGTACAGCTAACCATCAGAGGTGCCGACAGCTCCACGGATCTTTGTTGTGACGTTTACAGCGACGTCAGCTCTCATTGGGCGCTACAGTTTTCTAATGCGGAAATCAGCAAACTTGTTTCTTTTATTAACTCATTTTAGATGAATATTGCTATTTAAAATGTGCAAACTATAACATAATGATCCACGGGTGTGAGAGATCAAAACTATACAGCAGACACAAGCGCAATAGGTCTTCTTAAATAAATAACATTTAATTTCAATATTAGATTTGACAGTAATAGATCCATAGGGATGTGTACATTTGGCAGCACTCATTGCCATTGCACAGATTCCCATCTATTATACAAATAAGTGGCACATAGCAAAAGAGTATAACATTTTTTCTCTCATTTTTCAGGGTCATTTTGAAGTCTGGATGAAACAGAATAATGTATTGATTTTTTTGCATAGCTTCACAAAAGAGTGTGAACATGGTAACTCCACCGAAATAGGGCACAGCGGAGGGATGGAGCACCACCTGCTGAAGTGATTAGCATGAGCGCACACGAACCACAGCGATGCCTTTGATTCCTCCTCACACCTGTGACTTTATCTGTCACTGGAAACACATAGCTCCATTACCTGTGTCACTTCTATTACTTTAGTGTGATGACATTGTTCTCATACAAGTTAATTAATAGGTGATATTGCTGTTAGACCTGTCATGATAATTACTATATTGACTTGTCGCTGTTATTCTTAGAAATATTTATCATGTGTATAGTTTCTTTGCAAAACTGTGGAGATCTTTGTTATTTTTGTTGCAACACAAAACAAATTTAACTGTTGATGGCTGAAAAAATAACTTCTTTTAGTAACTTCTCATGTGTTGCAGCTCCTGTCTGTATATTTAGACATTTGTTACTGACATAATCTTACTTTGTGTCATAAAGTATTTCCAATATTATCGTTTATCACAGTATATCTCTGTGGCCATATATCGCCCTTCAAAATGTTTTATTGTGACAGGTTTAATTGCTGTAGGGCTGAAAAATGGTGGTTGATAATGGTGTTTTCCAAGTCAAATAGAGAGAGGGACATGAGGAAGTACACACAGATTAAAACCCTATGTCAAATAAATGTGGCAGTTTTATACGGTGGCCATGGAATTTCAAATCAAATTTCCATCGACATAGAAACAAACCTGATTTGCATTGTGGGAAAATAGTTCCCAAACATTGTACCAGAATGCTTTAATTTCAGGGATACTTTTGAAAACATGTTCATACAAAATTAAACTGAACATTTTACAATTCAGGAAACACGCAGCTTCCTACTTTACCATGAGTCAAAACGTGCACTATAACAATCTGTGGAGGTAGTAAAAGAAAAATTCAAATTTGTCAACTGGGCAAAAAGTTACTGGAGTGAAGATGTTTTGCTGCTCATCCAAACCATTTCTTCAGGTCTGGTCAGATTACTGGAGGACATTGTCTTATATCTACCTGAAGTGAGGAGCTAATTACACTGAAACTAACACACCTAATTAACCCCTCCCTTCAGACAGATATAAGGCAGTGTCCTCCAGCAATCTGACCAGAACTGAAGAAGCAGCTGGGATGAACAGAAACATCTTCACCCCAACAACTTTTAGTCCAGGTGGATTTTTTCTTTCACTATGGATCATACCTGGACGACACAGACATCCTGAGGTGGAGATGCAGGTGGCAAAACAGGGTCAAACCTTTTCCAGCAATTTATTTATTTATTTATTTGATTGGGACAATGCATGATAATGAACAGACATGATTCAACATGAAAGTAACCGTGCCGGATTATAGATGAAGGCTAATTTCCATCTGTTGTCCCGGGACTGGGGTCACAAAAGGGGCAAAATAAAAATTGAGCATTCCACTCATTGCACATTAAACACATTGCACATTCCACTCATTGCACATTTCACACATTGCACATTCCACTCATTGCACATTCCATACTTTGCACATTAAACACATTGCACATTCCACACTTTGCACATTAAACACATTGCACATTCCACACATTGCACATTAAACACATTGCACATTCCACACATTGCACATTAAACACATTGCACATTCCACACACTCCACAGTTGCCATAATTGCACATTACATTCATTGCACGTTTAATGTTATACTGTGGAACATTTCAGACGTGGAGCAGCAGGAGAAGACAGACCTTCTAACCAGAAAAATTTCCTAGCCTCGTTTCCATAGGGACGGTACGGGCCCCTGAGGTAGTACACCTTTAACACTTACAGCACAGCCTCAATTTAACAAATGATTACCTAACAGCCATTGGCAAACCTAGGAGGAAATATTGTTTTGCTATTTACCTGTTGTCCAATTAAAAAAGATGCTCGTTGCTTGCTGTCTACAGTCTTGCTTTTGGCATTCCCGAAACAGGGCTCTGAAAAACAAAGCAGTGTGGTTCTATTAGCAGTGGTCAGTGAATGGCAGTTTGCTCTAGCCCTGTCTGGTCATTAGTGCAGATTGGCTCTCCTCTGACCTTTTACTGTAATTATGTTCCGTCAGCGCGGCCTGTCTGCAGACTTCATGCTAATTCCCAACCGGTCCTCTGTAAGCTCCTCATAACCCATCAGACTCCGCAACCTCCAACAACACAGCAATGAATCCCCAGACCATTTAAGTGAATCGTCTATGTCTCTATCACTGTTTTCTAACTTGCTGAGTCATAGTTGCAGAGGACAGAAAATATTTGTTTGGCTCCAGCCTTGTTTTCCAGACAATAGAAAGTTCCAGCAGCGACGTGACCCATTTTGCCTGGAAATGAGTCGCGCTTCGGACAGTGTGGTGGTTAAGGCCGGTAGTGGTCATGCTCAGTTGATGAATGAGAGGACCCAGGGTACGGTGCCCCAATGAGGAGCAGGGGAGCGAGGTTGAGGAGAGCGTTTTAGTGGAAAATCACAGCTGTCTCGTGCATTTCTCTGCTTTGTTTCCTATGCTAGCTCCAGGCTGACATTATTTCACAGGGAATAGGCAAAGAGATAATGAATGATTTCACAAGAAAAGCACCAAAAGGAACATTTTTGTTGGAGAAAAAGAGACTTGACTAAAAATGTGGCATGAATTCTGTTCTAATGAATGAGAGCGCTCCTACCTACAAGCTGTTAAATAGTTACATTTCATTAACTTCTGTTTACACTCAGCTGTATTTTTTTTCTTAAAGTGGAAATAGTTCATTCTTAGAAAATAAAATATAGCGCAGGCAAAATTGAATGACACAATATGAATCAAAAATACAAAGATATAAATGTTCATGTCCAAACTGATAGTAAATCTGGACCAAATCCAGTTATAGTTTATATATAAGTTGGAGAACAGGACCACACCTCATGCCTCTTTTTGTCCCTATATATATCACCCACTCCCAACTTCATCTTCTCTTGTTTAAGGTGCCATCCCTCTCCTCCTTTCTATTTCTCATTCCTTCTATCTTTCATGTTTGAGGGAGCTACACAACCCGAGTGCCAAGAATTCCCCAAACCAGCCTTGGAATACCATTTTATTGAATACCACTTTGTCTCTCACGATCGTCACCTTCAAATATTTAAACTGTGTTGTGAGGCTGTGGTCCTTGCTTCAAATGGATACTTAGCCGGGACTGTGCTAAAGCGAGTCTAAATCACGTATAGGAAGATTACTCGTAAAATTGCGTTTCATAATAAAGCACGAGCAGCTGCGGAAAGCCATCTACAGCTCATTATTGCACAAATTTGTTACAAACTAAAATCTTCAAATTGAGTCTGAATGCTCACTTTTCTATATAGCGTTTTCCCACCTTCAAAGCACTCAAAGCACTTTACATCAAGGAGACACTCACCATTCGCATGCACATTCATACACCAGGGTACGCAGACATTGGGAGCAAACAGGGGTTAAGTGTCTTGGCCAAGAATGGGATTCAAACTGCCAACTTTCAGACGAGTGGACAAAACTCTACCAACTGAGCTACTGTCGCTCTGTATCCTATGAAGTTCTGTTTGACTGTGCTCCAACTAAACAATAAACAACATATTGCCTATTATAATTGCTTTTATCCAGTCAGAGAAATGCAGTTTTTAGTCACAGTAAAAATAGTAGCTTCGCTGTCAGAAACAATACGTGCTTAAAAGTGCATTAGACAAACCGATGCAAATGTACAGCCTTGAGCAGGACACAATGGAGTTAGGAGAGTTTCTAAACCCTCAAATCATGTTACAATTTTACTGCTGCGTAATAAGACCTAAAGGCAATATGTATGTCTAAATGTGCTAAACTTTGTGTGCAAAAATGTTCCCCGTTTGTAAAGTTTGCAGCATGTCCTCACCACAGGCTGTTTCTTCCACATATTGGTATTAGTGTAACTCTTGAGCAGCTTTTGTTTTGAGATGGCATTTAGTGTTGAGAGGAGGAGATGGTGCAGATAGAGCCGGGGCTGTGGAGGAGATCTCTATTAAGATAAAGCAGAGAGGATGGAGGCTTTAGGAGCTGAGCCGCTTGTCTCTTTGTGCGATGAGGAAACCAGGAGAGGCACAACAAGAGAATAACACCCCTGGGAAGCAGCGCTGCAGCCTCCCTGTGAGCAACTGTATTTATGGATTCCTTTGTCCTATTTACGGACTCTATCATCACAAAGAGCCCACAGTTTTGTTTTATGTTTTTCACCTCCATTTAGAGACACTCTGCACACAATATTTTAGGACAATAGATGTTTTGAACTGTTAAATACAGCCCGCTAATTTACAAAATGAGTGAACTTTTGCTAATATGGGATTGTTTATGGCACAATCATCGTGAGTTTGTTCAGGGGCAGGGACAAGTTTTATTTTTAGTTTCCCTTTAAGTTTAGTTTTATTGTTTGATAATCAGGAAGTGCACATTAATATGCTAGTTGTTGTTGCCATCATGGTAACACTTTGCATTGGTCTCTGAGTCTGAGAGTTGTGAAAAGCTCTTATAAACTCATCGTGGTGAGTGCTGGTAATGTTCAGAATGCAAAAGGTCAAAGTCAGGAATAACTTTGGAGCACTGCAAACCGTTTAAACTGAACTAGTCCTGTCAATTGATTGAGATTGACAGGCGGATTGGTGCAGCGTCTGCAGTGATGTGGTCGCTGTATCGGTCTGTTGTCGTGAAGGAGTTGAGTCGAAAGGCAAAGCTCTCGATTTATCGGTCAATGTACCCTACCCTCACCTATGTCATGAGCTTTGGGTAATGATCAAAAGGACAAGATCGCGGATACAAGCAGCCAAAATGGGTTTTCTCCGCAGGGTGGCTGGGTGCTCCCTGAGAGATAGGGTGATGAGCTCAGTCAAACAGGAGGAGCTCAGAGTAGAGCCGCTGCTCCTAGACGTTGAGAGGAACCAGCTGAGGTAGCATCTGTTTAGGATGCCTCCTGGACGCCTCCCTGGGGAGGTGTTCCGGGCGTGTCCCACCGGGAGGACACCCCAGGGAAGACCCAGGACACGCTGGAGGGACTATGTCTCTCGGCTGGCCTGGAGGAGCTGGAGGACGTGTCTGGGGTGAGGGAAGTCTGGGAGTCCCTGCTTAGACTGCTGCCCCCGCGACTCAGCCTCAGATAAGCAGAAGAAAATGGATGGATGGATGAACTTCTTTATCATGTTTATTAGACAGTAAACATCAGGCATATCACCTTTAATGCCTTAATGTGGAACATTCCAGGTGAAGCAGTAACATCTCCATGAAGACGTAAGGGACTGCCACCAGACTTGTTCAGGAGCGGGTTTTTAGACTTTAGTGTGAATAATGTGGATGATATTACAATCCCAGTGTTGTGATGCACTATTTCAAATGATGTACAATGCCCAGTATGTGTCAGGATTTTAAAACTCTAAAGTGCTGTGACATTTCAGTTTTATTCCATGAGGTTGTAGTAATAGAGCGCTCAAAATCTATTGGACGGCATGTCATAATATCAAATGTAAGTGTTATCGTTATGGTGAGAAGAATCATCACAGTTTAATGATGGTTCACCTTTATTAACACCATCAGTGACTATCATTGTTGTTAAATACTGTACATTCACATTCCTCAAGTCATTACCAGCTGGATGAAAGTAATCCTTCTGAAACATAAAGTTACTGTGGTATAAAGCACTTTATATTGAGGTGTACTTGTTTGGAGAACAGACTGAAGACACTGAACTTACCTTTGTCATGATGTTTTAGTCATTGTGACCTCACTGTGATAATTACCAGTACAATGAAGTTGATCTGACGTCCCTTTTTATTTGTTCTACACAATTTAAAAGTCACAACTGCAAACTCCAAACTTCAGTTGGTCAACTTAAGCCATACTGACAGATGCCGCAAGCAATACATTAGAAGTAAGCATTGATTTTTGCCATTTACAAAGTCTCTGCTGAAGAAATGCTTTGTGAACCAGCTGCTGTGTGTTGTTGATAAAAAGTCTTGAATCTCTATTTCATGAACTAGAATTGAATGCAGCGGTCATTTCAGTTAAGCGACATTTACTCCATGCAGATAAATTGGACAGGTCACTTCACAGGTGAGCAGAAAAACAGGTTAATGTCTGTTGAACTTTTGGTTGTGAAATATTCAGGTTTTGGCATTTAATTGTGTTGTGGCGTGGTCTCCAATAATCTGATATGGGAAATGGCAAAACAAAATGATGACCTCGCTCATATCTTGTGCACAATCTAATGCCAATCTAGATTGAATTGTGGCCACGTCGCTGATGTTTTTGTTGACGAAACTTTCAAACAGACTCGCCTTCAGGAAAGACAGTGAAGAACAACTTAAAAGCCTAAATGCCCAGAGGTTCCATCATAAAGCATCACAACTGTCACTGTGTCAATCAACTTTGTAACCCGTAGCGACAGCCTGTAAAGTGCCTGCTGTCTCCACATACTCTATATTCTTCTTATGTCTCAGTGTCTGTACTCAGCCCACTGCAATGTCAGTAAATACAAACTGCAAACAACAATACACGACTTGTTTTCGATAGTGGAATGTGATTCTGTGGGGACCAAAATGATATGGCTATAACTTCACTCTATTACAAGAGAAAATTGGCCAGCACTAAGATTCACATGATTCAAAATGCTATGGATCTGCCTATGCACCCAAGGCAGCAGTAACTGTATAGTCTCAAATGATATTGCCCACACCTCAACTAGTTCAGGGGTAAATGCTTTGTCCAAAGAGTCACAAACTCCTTGAAACATAGTAACAAATCACTACAGTACAGGAAGGGGAAGTTTGTGTTGGTTGGTATCATATCCTCAACCCTTCACACATGTTTATTATCAGTATTCACAGTTAAAATTCAGAGTTCCTACCATTCTCAAAGTATTTTCATCCTTTCCTAACAGTGAACCTATTGTGCAAATTGACTCTCAGAGCTAGTATATTGTTATGTTCCGTTGTTTCAAAGTTGATTCATGCATTTTGAGCATCTAACGTTTATTTTCAAGCGCCAGACCTATTATCAGTAAAACTGTGACGACTTTTCAGAGATTCTAACCTTAAAGTTTAATAGTTGGTACTACCCTATTGTACCCCGACAGCTGCACGGCGCTTTTGTTGTGATGACATTTACGGCGACATGTTTATCGGACTTGTTTCTTTTGTATTGTATTTTTAGATGAAAATTTTAATTTAAAATATGTAAATTATAGCATAATGATCCACGGGTGTCAGAGATTGTAACTATACAGCTGACACAAGCACAATAGGGCTTCTTTAAGTCATAGATTAATAGTTCATTACTTTTAACAAAGTCACATAGTTATTTATTGAAACAATATACAAAATTACATTGGGCTTAAGAGAGCGGAGATGCTTATACTTATAATTGAAGTGGGAGGGTGGGGCCGTGTGTGGGGTGAAAGTGCTGTGTTGACCTAACAGCAGTCAAAGTACATCTCCCGTATCAACAACTACAAAATAAGGTTTGGAGGTCCTGCTCCTTTGTGGTCTCGTCTGAATTCAAAGCAAAGGTGCCAATTTTCAGTGACATTTTGGCTTGGTAAGTGCCGGTGCAAAAGTACGGCTTGTTCCTGAGTTAATTAGATTTATCCAGAAAGGCCAATCTGTGGATCGAATGGCATTTCTTCACCCTTTTCACATTGATCATTTAGTGACCACAATAGCAGTCAGGCGCCCCAAGGCTAAATGAGAGGAGTCCAACTTCACACCATTATAAGCGATTACGGGCAGGCTTTAAGATACAGGCGGACTCTTTTTAAAGCAACACTCAGAGGTGGCAAGTCTAGTACTCGGTGTACTGCAAAAACATGGACAAATGATGATGTAGGGAGACTGAATTCAGTGAGATACATGAAATGATGCTTGATTTAATAATTACTGTCTATATAGCATATTTGAATATTGACATTTAAGTGGAGTTTTGTAAGTTATAAAATAAGTAATATAATGTTTGATATGGTGTTTTACGCATGTCTTTGCAAAAGTACGTGAGGTGGGTGATTGGTGGGTGTTTCACGACAGTCTACCCCCCATGCAGGACAGCTGTGGCCACAACTTTTTGAAGGCTAAACATTTACAATAAAACAGATTATGAGTTGCACGTGAGTTGCACACCGATGAAGACAACTCCATTCTCTTTGTTTTAATACATGACAAAGCTGCAAAGTTCACAGTGCCATTAGATGAACAGAATCAAGTCCCATGAACCCAGCAGGCTGACAGCTCCTCACTCGTTTAATATACAGGAATCAACTAAGTGTGACACTGGAACAGCCACAGGTCGTAATGTGATGGTGCCAATTTGTTTTAAAAATAGTGTGCTGTCGGGATGTCAGGATGTCAGATGTTCATGGCTTGTCTAATTAAACTGTTCATTTGCTTCAGATTCCTTTTGCTGAATTTCAGAGCCAAATATCCCACAGTGTGATTATGGTTTTCTTTTTTCTGTCTTTTGATGCCTTTATTGAATCATTTTGAATCAAGTTTTAATGATTATAAAACTATACTTCTAATTAAGATGAGGTGAGTGGCTCAGCATCAGATCCACTGATTCAAAGGTTGGAGGTTCGAATCCCACTCTTAACATAAACATCCTGGTAGAGCGGCCAGATCCACTGACCCACAGGTTGCCGGTGCGGTTCAAGCTCCCACAGATGACTGCTGTTGTTGTGTCCTTGGACAAGACACTTAAGCCACCTCACCCCCAGTGTCTGCGTACACTTGTGTCTGAATGTGTGTGTGAATGGGTGACTGGTTCTTTGATGTAAAGTGCTTTGAGTGCCTTGAGGGTGGGAAAGCGCTATAGAAAAATGTGACCATTTACCATGACCATGACCTAAAGAATAGCAAAAATGACTTAGCTTAGCTGCTAAGTTTCAACTCAAAATCATCAAATTAGCCAACTAAAACTTTCTGCTCCTCCAGTTTTCATCAGGACTTGCCCATCACCTGGGGATTTGACCTTTTATAAATTTCACCAGATGTCCTTTCTTTCACAAGTAACATAATATACTGTAACAGGAGAGGGCTAGAGGTGCTGAGACCTATCCAGACACACAACAACATCTATCTGGATTTGGACTGGCCACCTTCCTGTTCCCAGGTGAATGCCTAAAACACTACACCACAGCTTCCCCATGCCACTTATCTGAATATAATTTTTAGGGATTCTGGAAACAAAAGGATGAAACACTTTTGGACTTTTATTTCAGTTTGGAAAATACTGATTGTAAATCTTTTTGATGGATTTCCAGTGCAGTGTTCCATGATAAATTGTATAATCATTTATTGTCACCTCAAGTTAAAAAAATGAGATTGCATTTACATCACACACATCCACACACATTGGTGTTATTCATTTGTGCATCTGAGGCCAGGAACCTGCCACTTTTTCAGTAAATAAAGAGCAGCTTGTTCAGGCCTTTGGCTGGTTATTAATACCCTCAGTCGGCCCATTTTTGCCCCATTCAGTGTTTCTCAGTGGGGCCATGTTTCTACTCGAGAAGCAGCGGGTACAGTGCCCATGTTTATTTTTACACTGTTCACTCTGTTTTAGTAGCAGCAGTCAGAAGTTATAGTCATGTAGTACCCATTGTAGCGTTATAACTAGAACAAGTAGTAGAATTGTTGTTGCTCTTGCAGAGGTATAACGAACAAAACAAAACAAAAACTACTAAATAGCATTTTTGAGTAGTTCACTTTGAGCCTGGTGAGTCTTATGCCAGTAAAGAAGTAATATAGTCTTTTTTTAATAACTCAGCTTGGTCAAAATTGGAAAACTGGATTATGAGCGACACAATATGCGTGAAGAGTCTTCTGTGGATTGCAAATCTGTTTTCACTTCTTTGAAAGCTAAAGACATCTCCATCTGTGCTTGAATCAAATCGGTGGCAATAGCTAGCGTCGCTGGCAATCACCACTACCTGAGCATTTTGGCAAATCACTGTGCAGTCAATCAGCTGTGCCAATCACAGCCAAGGTGAGTTTAATCAGGCCCGGAAAAAATCCATTTGCTCCATGTAAGGCTCGGCTAACAGCTCTGAGGATCAGGCCTCTGCTAAAGCAAAGCTATTTTAGAGCCAATTAGTTTGGCTCCGATAAGCTGCTCTTGTGTGGCTCAGCCCAAACACAGGATGATGGGAGCTGGATATGTTATAGCTACATTCAAATGAGGAAGTAGAATGGACACGTCTGAACATGGACTGGTGGCTTATGGATTCATCAGCAGAATGGCTTTAACAGCAGCCATGTCAGATAAATCATCTAGTCCTGCTGCTGATCTTATACACTATACACAGGAACACTATAGCGTATAATATGTTCCGCCATTATCTGTGCATTTTACCTGCTGATATGTGCCATTTTCTCCTTTTCTGACTCTTGATACGCCCAGCCCCTCCAATGGCCCTAAAGCCAAAACCTTTATCCACAAGGGCTGTATAGGAAAAGTGAGTACTGTATACTGTATGAGTATGTGACGTAAATGTTAAATGGTCACATTTATACAGCACTTTTCCACCTTCTGAGCGTATTCATTTGTGGGAGCTGGAATTGCGCCAGCATCCTTTGGGTTAGTGGATCTGACCGCTCAACCAATGATGTTTTATGTCAAGTGGGACCTGATGCTACAGATGTTTAAACAAACTAAAGTGACCTCCAATTGAGTAAATGTTCAATACTCAACCATGCAGTGTGCCACAAGTTCAGATGTAGTTCTCAAATTGCGGTAATAACATATAATTAATATTTTCAAGTCACTTTCAGCATGTGTGAGCAGAAACTTCAAACTATTCCCTCATTAAATAACCCCAGCATCTCTAATGATTGTGATAAAATAGTGTTAAAACGACATCAGAAGTGTCAGCTCATGAGACAAAGTGAGATGAATTGCACCATTTACAGCCTCTACATTTACAGATGATCTGAATGATTACAGGCCGACCTCATTTGCTTTCCGTGGAGTGGTGATAGCAGGAGACAGATTTTAGTCAGGATGTTCCGGGGGACACAAAGAGAACGATTTGTTTTGTCTCACCCTCTGTGCAGTTATCAGTGCATCATATCAGACCCAAAGACTGTTATAAACTCGATATGAGCAGTGGGCTGTGGCTCTGTGGTCTAATGCAATTTAGTCCAGTCCAGTCCAGGCGTATTATTGAAGCACTTAAAGCAATTACAGCCAGCCAGTCAGCGCAGCAAAATGATAACTCTGTGAAGCACATTTCATATCAACACTTTTTATTTTTATTTTATTATCATTATTATTATTTTAATTGTTGCACCCTTTAATTGAAAGCACTTACGATTTCAGCGTGACAAAGCTCTCACATCTGAAACTGAAAACATATCAGCATCAGGTGTATTAATAAGTTATACTCTTCCACTAGTGATTTATAATGGAAAGCGCCAAAAGCCTCCTGTAATATCGGCCAGGCCTCTAGCCACAGCTGTATTATTTACTGTGGTTTGTAATTACATCAGAAGGTGTGAGTGAAAGCATTTCAGTGACCCGGAGCAGGCAACATATGGCTGCTTGGAGCGGAGAAGTGATTAAACCAACTCTACCACTTCAAACCTGAACTTAAATACCAAAAGACGTGATGCTCTTGTAATTAGGAAGATTATTGGCACGTAATGAAGCTGCCGGAAACAAGAAGAGCTGCATTTTTACACCACGTATTCAGGCTTCAGTCAACTGCGACTTGTGTAGCAAAGGATTTCGATATCAGCCCTTAACATGCACTACAGATGGACGGACTTAGGAGCGGGGCCAGTCCGACTCTGTCATAGCACATAAATGGTTTTCCTGGATTGACAGCAATTTCCCTGGATAGAAGTGTGGTCAGACAAACAGTTCCATAGAACAGATCTGACAGCATGCCGTCCAATGATGTATTGTCCTGCATGTTTTGAGTTGGTTCTGTAGATTTTTACATTTGCTGGTGCTGGATTGATTAATTGGAGGGTTTTCATTTGGGGACAAAATATGATTACGACTACAAATAATTATCTAGTCCAGTGAGGCTCATCTGGTCTTCCGTTAACTTATTTTGATAGATTCTTTTTCCAGACCAAGGTTTAGTTTGTTTACCGGTAGGAAAACAGCCCCAAAACCTGTTTAAATCAGCCAGTCACGTCACCATCACATGAAGAGCGCTAGTGAGCAGTCCAAACTGTCAGGTCTGAAAACAAACGAAACCTTGGTCTGGAAAAAGAAGCTATTAAAATACATTATGATCTGGTTTAGCATATAGTAAGTTTTTGTATGAAACTTTCTGGAGCTGGCACATCACCTGAATGAATCCATGGAAATAGGAAAAAAACAGACTTTGAAACATTCTCCATGGAGATAGATATGTTTTATGTCATACTGTGGAATATTATAGCCAAAGAAACAATATTTCCATTGAACAAACAGGAGGAATCCCATGTGTATGTGTATAGTCCATGTATCTAGAATTGGGAATGGTTACTGCTGTTTTGGGCTATTTGCAGAAATGGATATGAATTTAAAATAAGGGCCTTTAAAAAACTTAACATGCATGGTAATTTTTACTCTAATTGCTCAATAATTGACCAATTAGAATAATTGAGCAATTGTTGGCTGCATACTTCTGATTAAAACTCCTTGACTCCATCAGAAATAATATCCCCCTCTTCTCTGTGAGGAAATGTGCCCCTTTGTGAGCAAGTGGACAAACTGTTTAATCAAATGAATAATAAAAGTTACTATGAATGCTCCTATCAGCATGAAGTCAATACAGTTTTTGTCTCAAGCCCATATTTTGTTTATTCAATCTACGCTTAAGGGACAGATGCACAAAGACAATTACAATTATACAGCAAGAAAATCTGAACTATATGGAAAGCAGTTATCACATCACTGTCACAATCACCGCCTAATAGTAAATGTGTTACAAAGTCATATCAGCTCCATGGGAGTCATCTCGCAGTGACCTCCATTTGAAAATCCAAATAACGTAATAAATAGTGAAGTAGAAGCGAGTACGAGCGCTGGGTTTGTTTACATCACCCGTGACCTTACAGCCATGTTGTCACAGCTTGACTGTAATGAGCACAGACTTGCTACTTATTTGCATATAAGGCTCCTAATTTACTCCTGCTACTTTGCACTGGAAGGTTTCACAGTGAACAGAGTAAAAACAATGAGGAAGTTCTTCAAAGGACATCTGACATTAAAGTTCCCAAATTTGGCATAATCTCTGTCACAAACCATACAGCATTTTAAAATTACCAATTAGAAGAAATATCTCTGCAAGTAAAGGTACTGTTCCTTTGAAAGAGGAGCTAGTGTTTAAAACATTATTTAGACAGACCTGAAAAAAATATGTATAATAAACCTTTTACCACATCTGCTACTGCTAAAGCTGCACTGCTACTGCAATGCCTGTACTCTCACAGAGCTTGAGGGGTGGGAGAAGAGAAATATTTCTCTCAGAACACAATTATCAGATGATATTTTTTCAGAGCTGTGCTAAAATGCTCCTGTAAAACTCTAGGTGAGGTTCAAGCATCACATAAAAAGTGAAGTGTAAAATTCAACACAACAGTGCAGAAATATCAACCTCATGCCATCGTTGGAAGAACTACACTTTTTTTTTTTTTTATCAACTCTTTTTGATAGTTTTGTTTTTGAAGACAGCAAACATCCAGCATGATCACACTTTATGTTTTTTATATACACTGCCTGGCCAAAAAAAAAAAAAAAAAAAAAAAAAAACAGTCGCCACCTGGATTTAACTAAGCAAATAGGTTGGGGTTGCTGTACTTGGTCAGGTCTAGGTTCAGCAACAGTCTGTGCAAAAAAGAATGAGGTCAGCTGACACCTGAATATACTGAATGACCAGGTTATTCCATCAGTGGATTTTTTCTTCCCTGATGGCACGGGCATATTTCAAGATGAAAATGCCAGGATTCATCTGGCTCAAATAGTGAAAGAGTGGTTCAGGGAGCATAAGACATCATTTTCACACATGGATTGGCCACTACAGAGTCCAGACCTTAACCCCATTGAGAATCTTTGGGATGTGCAGGAGAAGCTTTGTGCAGCGTCAGACTCGACCATCTTCAATGCAAGATCTTGGTGAAAAATTAATGAAGCACTGGATAGAAATAAATCTTGTGACATTGCAGAAGCGAAATTGAAACAATGCTACAGTGAATGTGTGCCGTAATCAGTGCTAAAGGCGGAACAACCAAATATTAGAGTGTGTGAACTTTTTTTTTGGTGGCGACTTTTTTTTGTGTGTAAATTGCTATCAGTCTGGTTTCTCTCTGTTTCCCGCATCTCAAGCCTAAACAAACGTGATCATCCAATCAGATCTGTTTTTTTCCAGTGACACATGTGAAATGAAGGATTAGTGCTTTAGTTTACTGCTTTCTTCATTGGTTCTGCTGAAACCTCGATGTTTTTCAGCCTCCTGTAACATTTTTTTCCTTACGATGCAGATGTGTGTTCTGATTGACTAATCCACCTGTCAATCACACCCATCTGAAAACAGGGAGATTTGTAAAATATTGAAGAAATGTGTACTCTGGCAAGAAATATACTTTTTGTTGGGGGATTGCCACCATCTTGTGTCTATGGATATGTTATTTCTTTGCCAGCAATATTCCACCGTATGGCATTAAACTCCCCCATCAGGCCAATTACAGGTCAAATCTGTAGAGAGGCGCTCACAGTAAGAAACATATTGTGCTATATATTTTTATTTTGTTATTGGAAAAAGAGCAAGATAGATAAATTTAATGCCACACAGCGGAGCATTTCAGTCAAACCAATAGCATCTCCAAGGAGACAAGCAGGTGGCAGATCCTCCCCCATAAAAGTTAAATTGTTTATTTTGAATCTCAAAGTTTGTCCGGTACAACTCCTCCTATTTGAAAGTCATACATCAGTGTTCATTCACACTCTTTGAACCTCATTTCAGAGCTTATAGATTTGGGGAGCGCGGCTGAAGATGTGCTTTGTTCCTGGTCACACAACAGCAGCCAGAGAACGAGCTCTCATCCCAAACAGATGGCTGCTTTTCACCATGTGCCAGCCCAGCGCCCAGAGAGGCAGCTGAGGCCAGAGAGGAGACTCAAAACCAGGCCAAAAGTGTCCAACATCCAGCTGAACATGGGTGGGATTAGGGCGCTTACGGTGCAATCTTTGTGTGTGGGGAAGGACGATGCAGCCAATATGTCCGCTCCCTAATCCAGTCTGTCAGAAATATCAAGTCAGCATCTGGGAGGGAGCCATGCACGAACAGGGAAAGCTTCCGTCGGCATTTATAATTGAATGTAGGAGGTAAAATATTGAGTGTGACGAGACCGGTCAGGCTGACAAGAGAGAATCTGTGTGGGCAGTTTGTTTGGTGACTTTTGTACAAGGCAGATGCTCATTTTAATAGATTTTTAATTAAACTTTATCTTCACTGCTCTTTAAAACACAGTATAATAAGTATAACTGGTGAATTCAAGGTATGTATTTTTGTGTGGTTATTGTTCCAAATTCAACTAGGGTTGCAGTGAATAAGTGGACTTGTTGATTATTCAAATAATTGTAATGATAATAATCAGCAAGCCCATCCCAGAATTAGTTCCTCCAAATCCGAGGCAATAATCCTCGACCAGAAAACGTGGCTTGCTCTATCCGGGTGGGTGGGGAGTCCCTGCCTCAAGTGGAGGAGTTCAAGTATCTCAGGGTCTTGTTCATGAGTGAGGGAGGCATGGAGCGTGAGATTGACAGGTGGATTGGTGCAGCGTCTGCAGTGATGCGGTCGCTGTATCGGACTGTTGTGAAGAAGGAGCTGAGTCGAAAGGCAAAGCTCTCGATTTACTGACCAGTCTAGGTCTCTACCCTCACCTCATGAGCTTTGGGTAATGACCGAAAGGACAAGATAGCGGATACAAGCAGCTGAAATGAGTTTCCTTTGCAGGGTGGCTGGGTGCTTCCTTAGAGATAGGGTGAGGAGTTCAGTAACACGGGTGGAGCTCAGAGTAGAGCCGCTGCTCATCTACATTGAGAGGAGCCATTTGAGGTGGCTGGGCATCTGTTATAGATGTCTCCATGGGGAGGTTTTCCAGACAGGTCCCACCAGGAGGAGGCCCTGGGGAAAACATGTTGGAGGGACTGTGTCTCTCACTGCCCTGCGACTTGGCCCTGGATAAGCTGAAGAAAATGAATGGATAGATTTTTTATGATAATCACAATTGTTATCGAGACGATATAGACTCTAAAGAAATACCAAAAGAAAAAATGTTAAAAAAAAAATGTAATGTGAAAAAGAATAAACTATTTGCTATTTTCATAATAACACACCTCAATAAGACTCTTTACTTTTAAATATTCTGACCTTTATTTGGTTCAAAATGTCATTGTGCAGTAAAAATAATAGTTAGACTAGCTGACTACAATAATCACCTGCTAAAGCTGTTAAAGGGACTCAAACTGAGAAATGAACTTTTCCCCCAGAAACAGGTCAGAGATTCACAATTCAATATTTACCAATAATTACAGTAGCTGTATAAGATTCTCTTTGATATCTCCCCACTGGGCACAAACAGATTATTTATGTATACACTGTTACTGTGCAGAGTGTCATGACAGGCTCTGCTACAACAACACCACTGTAAATGTAATTATCTTTAAATCCATATGTGGTACATTTATTGCATGCTACACAATCTATAAATGTATGTTTTTGAGATCTATATCAGAAGTCAATACAGAGCGAACACAGGGCACTTCTTGCAGCAAATAATAGAAAAACTAATAGAAATTGTATTGTTTTCATGGCCATTTACCGTTTCTAACCTCCAGAATGTGTCCACTGTATTTTTGCCACAATACCAAAATAATAATTGCCCTGTCTATATGGTATTTTTTGGCCCATCAACTTGTGAGTTCAATTTACCATTAAATACTGTCAGAGGAGAGGTCAGTTCAGACCGCACAAACTACAGCTGTTACTGTAATGGCCACGGTAGCCATGGGAACGGTCTGATGCAATTACAGTCATGGACTTTCAGATCATGTACTTTTCCACAGAATATATGAAGGTCATTTGCATTATGTTATTGATTGCTTGCAGCGTTGCCGTATCGTTGCTTAGTGCTTACAAGATGTAGCGTTGGAGTCCATCATATTATTATAATGGTCTGATATTTTGGGATAAGTTCAGGGTTGATGCCTTTTCTTGTTTTTTTTTTTTGTTTTGTTTTTTTTATAACTGTAATATGTTGTTGTTACACGAGCTATATGTTGTTTGATTATGTAAGTCACTAAACGGGCTTTAGTCTTGATACTAAACCCCTAACAGTATATAAATATGGGTGTACCTGCTCACTAGTGTTCTTTCTTCCACACTTTGTCTCAATAAACGACGACGGCCCTCCTGTCCTCTAACTAATCTCTTGCCTCCTTAATCTTACCTCTTCTCATTCACCTCGCTCGGCTTCAATTACAATAATTTTATCACTATAGCAACCCAGCAGCTTTAAAATGCTGCTGTTTTGCTTCAATTCGACTCATATTCACAGAGAAATTACTCTAAGGAGGAAATGAAATGACACAGTATTAATGCAAAGATACACATGTATGATGGAGATGTGAGACGACGGTCAGTCTTTCATGTTTCTGTTTTGTTTTATCTCAGCCCGTATAGACATAAAGTTCAGTCTTTGAAAAAAACTCTGCAAAAGTTTCAGCACACCTGCGATGCCGAGCTTCCACGCAAACAACTAGGCACTTTCCTTGGCGCTTTCAACATAAAAGCTCCAGTGTTTATCACCTGCTTTATTGTGAAAGGACATGCACCAATCGGGTTCAACTAAGAAGAGTACCTGTGGGTTCAGCAAATTATTGAAATCATCTTGTTTGCTTTTCGTGTCGATTCTGAAACACTTCACGTCAGGTCATAGCCAAGGATTTCACAGAAAATTGTACCCGACCACACAAAAATTAAACTAAGAGTGACTTAAAGGGGCAGTCACAGTGGACAGTAAAAGTGTCAATCAACTCATCAGTGCAGATATAGACAGATAAAAAGGTAAAATAAGAAATATCATGGCCTTTTGGGGTATAAAACTACACATTGCACCTTTAATGTATCTGCTTTTGTATGTGACACTTGGTTAATCTGCTGATAAGTTGATGGAAGGTTCTGTTCGTCAATTACTGGTCTGTTTTGGAGACTGGCTCAGCTGGATTGAAGCTGCTGTTGTTTTGCTCTTGTTTTGCGTGGGTTGCGGACTACAATAGCACTTATGTTCAGAAAATAAACAAGAAGAACTTTGACATGTTTCCTCACACCAGAATGCTACAATATTAACAATGCCGTCTGAAATAGACCTATTAAAAGTGCATATGATAGGTCTGACTGCTAATTTCACAAAACTGTCAATGACAAGGTTATATTTCTAAAGTTACAAAAATCTTAGGAAGCTTTCCATAGTTTGAGTTTATAATTTGACTTCATGGCTGAACATGACCAGCAGAAATGACATGATATAGAATAATATGTAATGACAGCTCCAGAGAATTTTCATAGAGGGAGCAATGGGGGGTCCAGATGATATGATGAGGGGGCGAAGAAATTCTTACACAATATATACCAACAAATTATATAAAAATAGAAATGTATTAACTCATATTTATTGGCTTACTTAGTTCATAATCTTCTGCAAATTCGTGTACATAACCCTCCAGAGGCAAATTAGGACTATGGCTATGGCTACGGTAGTGTTAGCAAGGATCATACTGTGATGGAAATAGATGGAAAAGTGTGTTCATGTTGTGAAGAAAATATTCTTTGTTTGTGTAAATGCATTTGGTCTGTGTCAGTGTGTCAGACCCAGAGCAGATATTAACTTGCGTGAAGGCTCTGTCCCCATCCCACCAAAACTCTATGTTGTTCTACCTGTGCTTCATTATGTCAGGGGTGTGAAGCAAAAGTCACTCTGTTTTGATATGTATGTAGCTTTGTCATTCTGGTATAAATACTCAGAGCTCTGGGGGAGAGATGCTCTGGAGGGAGACTCACTTGGGACACTAAAGGCTCCCGGTCCGTGGTCAGGAGAGACCCGGGTCATGTCCTGTCCATATCTGTTGTAACAAAGAATGCACCTTCATAACTCACCAGGCTTCGCAAAAGGATTATTATTCATCAAAATCAAGAGAGTTATAATATTTTTTTTTTTATGCCAATACTCACCACTACCTTCTGTATTTTCTTTTCTCAAACTACAACTTAGTATAAAACTACAGTATGATATATATGCAAACCTTTTTTTTCATCAAATAAAAGTTCATTGCTCAGTAAATAGGTAATACAGTTGAACTAGATGCCAGGTTGAAACAGAAGAGGATTTTACTTTTACCTCTGCAAGATGAATACTTTCTTCTGTTCTGCTGAAATTACTGGTGGATACTTAGGGGCTTGAATGATTATGCTAAGTATAGACTGACTCAAGCACAGTGGACACTTAGTGCAGCTCAATAGACCAAGCCCACAAACAAAAACTGTAAGCAATGAGTGTTTTTAATTTCAGTGTAGTTAGCGCCTCCCTTCAGACGGAGATATAAGGCAGTGTCCAACAGAAGTCTGACCAGAACTGAAGAGGAGGCTTGGATGAGCAGCGAAACGTCTTCACTCCTACAAGTTTTTGACAGATTTTAGATTTTTCTTTTACTGTGGATCATACCTGGATGACACCTGCAAAATGAAACACACTGTAGTACTGTTTTTGTCCCAGAATAGTCTACACGTAAGCGCTGTAAACCTGCTTTAAATATGACTGTTCGTGTGTTAACATTCAAGGCATTCAGAACAACTCAGGACCAGACTGTGGAGAGTTTATTCAAGCAGCAAGTAGCTCCTCGATAGCATCATTGACATTGTGTCGACAGTATCTCCCACACAAATGAATGTGCTGCTGTTTCCTAATGAGGCAGAATACACCAAACGTCTACAGTAAAGGTTCCTTCTTCTCCTCCTGTGATGTGGGAAGAAGAAAGACAAAGACGGGGAGATGTAGCGACATAAGACAATGCTTCGCTTATCGCAGTAAAACACATGGAAACAATGGAGTTAAATGGCACTTTTATTTCAACTGTCAGTCGTCTGTGTGCAGCTCTAGAAATGAAAACGTATCAAGTCAATTATTGTAGCAGAACGAACTGCGAGACCGTTTAGCTCCCGTTTTAAGGAGTTTGCAGGTTAAATATTCAAAATGAGGTGGCGAAATATCACATTGTAATATTAAAAGAGCCGAGAATAGCACGGCAATTTTGAATACAACAAATTGAAAACAAAGCAAAACATTAGGGAAAAACAATGGGAGGATTTGAAATGTCATGACATTCAAAAGTGAGGTTAGGAAAAGTTAACAAAATGGCATACTATTTTGTGTCTCTGAAGGTAATAAGACTTAATGAGTGAGTCAAAAGTATTTCGTTACACAGCGTTTGATCACCGCTTATGTTAATTTCACACTTGATCTATAATGCGACACACAAGACCGACTTGAACGTAGATCTGAGGGATGATGAAAGTGATGCAAAACACACAAGGGAACGAGAGCCATGTACTTCACTTATTTATCCACAGTGGGTTATAGTCAACAAAAATTCACTTTCAAAGAAGCGTCTAATCTAGTTAAAATGAAGGGGCAGATAGATTAAGACACGGCCTCACCTCGCGAACTCCACAAAAGAGGACAAGTGAGTAAAAAGACAGCTCTCCACAGGGAAGGTGAGGGAACGTAATTATGATTAAAGGGAGTCTATGCACTTTGCCTTGGAGCAGCCAATCGCGACGCCTGACTTCGGCTTGACCTTAAAGCTTTTGGTCTGTCAGTCATTTTGATGGGCTGTCTGCCTTGAAACAGGATCCGCTCGAAGGCTGCAGCCACTGAAGGAAACATGGGTGCTGAGGGAGCTGTCTGTGGTCAGTGGGAAAACCTAATAGTTAGAGTGGAGTGTGGAGTGGCTTTACACATCGGCCCCCGACACCTTCCAATAAAACTCTCAGGGCAAAAGGATGATGAGCGCAGGGGAAGGAAGGACAGTGCGGCTCATAACTACTGCTAACCACAACTACGGCTTTATTTCAGCTTAGTACTATGGTTTTAACGGCAGCTTCGGTTTGATTAACACAGTGGTGGATGATGTACTTAATTCTGTTACTCAAGTAAATGTACAGATACAGAGGTAAAAAAAAACGTACTCAAGTAAAAGTAAAAGTATCACATGGAAAAAGCAACCTAAGTAAACATGTACTTTAAGATTAGAAAGTAAAAGTATTTGATGCAGATTTTGATAAGTGTTGTAAGTTTGTTGGTGTTACAGGTAGTAAATGTATATTGATTAAAAAAAACTATACATATTTTAGTCCACAGTAATAATACAAATCAATTTCTTCAATTTTCTTATTAATTTTCATTTGTTTTTGTTTGCTAAAAGCCAAAGCTCGAACTTGAAAAGTCAGGATGTTACCACGAACTTGTTCAAAATAACCCACCCAAAAAACAGTCCCTTTACATCATATGAAAAGAACTTTTTACTTTTCAGTCCAGTTCTAAAATGTAGTGAAGCAGAAAGTACAGATACAGATTCTACTTAAGTACAGTACTTTACTACTTTTACTTTGTTACCTTCGACCATGGGATCAACATTTAAGTAAAGTAGTATTTATATGGTCATTACATTCAAAATCAAACATTGTTCCACTTGTATAAGGTTGTACATAACATTTCTATCATCCGATCCAATCCAACTTTATTTCTAATGCACTTTAAAAACAAGTTGTTGACCAGAGTGCAGTACACAACCGTCATTTTAAAAACACAGATATATGACAGACAAATACAAATAAATAACTACAAACTGTTCACTATTTAAATCAACATATCAATGAAAAGCTAAAGAGAAAAAGTGTGTTTTAAGAGCTGATTTAAAAGTAAAAAGTGACTGACTGTCTAAGGTGCAGGGGCAACGCGTTCCACAGTTTGGGACCAGCCACAGAGAAGGTCCCCTCCAAGTTTCCTCCTGGTTTGTGGGACGACTAACAGTGAAAGATCTGCAGACCTGAGTGAGCAGGAGCATAGGGTAGAAGCAGGTCGGACAGATATTGTGGAGCGTGGCCGTGGAGGCATTTAAAGACAAACAGAAGGATTTTAAAGTCAATTCGATAAGAGACAGGGAGCCAATGTAAGGACATCAAAACAGGTGTGATGTGTTCCCGTTTTTTTGTACCAGTTAAAAGACGAGCAGCTGCGCTTTGAACAAGTTGAAGCCGAGCAAGAGAAGTTTGGTTCAGACCAATATAAAGAGCATTACAATAATCCAAACGATTAGTGATAAAAGCATGAATTAAAATCTCAAATTGATGCTGTGAAAGGACAGGTTTGACTTTCGCGAGTTGACAAATTTGAAAAAAGCTAGTTTTGACAACAGCACTAATCTGGACATCAAGTTTTAAATCATTATCCAACCTCACACCAAGATTTGTCACCACAGGTTTCACATATTGAGCAAGAGCTCCAAGATCAGCACTTAAGGTGTTTGCCTCACTAGGCCTAAACACTACAATTTCAGTTTTTTTGTCATTTAAGAACAAGTTTAAAGACATCCAATTTTTTATTTCATCAACACAGTCTTTGAGAGTTTTGGCACTGTAGGAATTTTCCTGCTTAAGTGGCATGTAGATTTGTGTATCATCCGCATAAAAATGAAATGAAATGCCTGTGAAAAATTGACCCGAGAGGGAGAAGATACAAAGAGAAAAGAAGTGGCCCAAGAATGGAGCCTTGGGGTACTCCACAAGTGAGAGGGGCAGCAGCAGAGGATTCAGTGAATGCAATGTGGACACAGAATTGTCTATCTGTTAGGTAAGACTTAAACCATTCGAGTGCAGGCCCTTGTACACCAACACAATGCTGCAGTTGTGACAGGAGGAGCTGAAGGTCCACTGTGTCAAACGCCACAGTCAGATCTAGATGTACCAAAATGACACTATGTCCACAATCAGTAGCCACAGAAATGTCATTAAAAACCCTCAGTAATGCAGTCCCAGTACTATGCCTAGATCAGAAGCCAGACTGAAACACTTCCAGGATGTCATGACCCTCTAGATAATCTTTCAGCTGACAGTAGACAATCTTTTCTAAGATTTTCAAAGCTTTGATAAGGGTCTGAAATTTCCCATGTCAGCGGCATCAAGACCAGGTTTTTTAAGAAGAGGCTGCACCACAGCAAGCTTAAAACTCCTAGGTACCGCCCCTTTTAATAGGCTACCAAAGACTATATTGAGCACATACTGAGAAACAATAGGAAAAACTTCTTTAAACAATCGAGGTGGAATTGGATCATGGGGGGACCCAGATGGCTTCAAGCTATCAACAGTTTCGCTTAAAGTTGACAAAGTAACACATTCAAAGTGATCAAAAACATCAGAGGGCATGACAAAAATGACCGAAATGGTTTAGGCTGAAGTAAAAATTACTTATAATGCCTAACCCTATTTAACATAATAATGCTGTATGTAAAGATGCTCAATTTTTGAGTGTCCGCCACCGGCTTGTGTTCATAGTGATGTGATTGCTCTGAGTTTTCCATACCACAGCTTTAAACGTATCTATTTCCATGGATACAAGAAAGTGATGGCACCAGGTCAAGTTACAGGTCAGATCAGCAGAAAGACCCGCTTGATAATGCATGTTTTCTGATGTATTTAGAAACAATAACAACCATCTAAATACAGACAAGCCCCATGCCCCAGCAGAAAAGTTACCTACTGTGCCTTAAAGCATAAAAGTTCATAAAATACTCACAATTTTCATTTTGATCCCATTTTCAGACTGATCAATAAACAACATTATGTTCGAAAATGAAATGGCTGGCAAGTTTCAGTCAGTGTAGAGCTCATTATGTCATTTGCTCACATCACCAGGAGACAAAAATCCATTCTCTAAAATGCACCTTGAAAGGGAATTAAAAACTTGCATTTGAGGACAATGCTCTTCAGTAAAACGAGCAGGTAGGGGGCTTCATTATTGTCAGTAAAAGGTAACTGAGTCACCAGTTGTTCCCCTGCAATACTGTGGCAGTGCCTGCACTCAAAGTAAATGAAAAGTTGTGACATATTTCCGAGCATTACAATTCACTGCTGCGTCCTTGGAGGATACATCTGATGCTTTGAACATATGAGCTTCCATTTCACAGTCCACTAATGAAGCGCTATAGATAGCTGCCTAGGACTACTAATTGTACTGAATGGCGTGTCTCTGCGAGGTTGGATAGAGAAGATGACACAGGAAACTGCACAATCACAGATGTCTTTGAAGCGACAACAGGAACTAAATCAGGGTGAAGCACGAGCAGCAGGCGCCTCTGCCAGGTTTGACAAAAACTGTAATTTTTGTTTTTAAAATGTAATCAAAGCTGCTGGATGGGCTTTGATTGTGCATAGCATTCGAAATGACACGGTTTCTGCCTCCACTATCATAAATAGAATACCAAATGGAACAGCTGCAGTCTGCAAGTAGAAATACTCTGAATACCATTTAGAGACTTATATATTTCATTTAGTTTCTTTTTGCACACTAGGATCTGAATGTTATTGGTTTTCTGTGTAAACTGCCTGAATGACGGTAAAATGCAAACTAGATTCAGCGCTTATGGTGATATTAAACTACAATTATGAATGTGCTTAATTGGGGTGACAGTGGCTCAGTTGATGGAGTGTTTGTCCACAGATCTGAAGGTTGGCAGTTCGAATCCTGCTCACAACATAAAACATCATTGACAGAACAGTCAGATCCACTGACCACAAACTAATACAATGTCCTTGGGCAAGACACTTAACCCACTTCACCCCCAGTGTCTGTGCGCACTGGTGTATGCATGTATGTGTGAATGGGTGAGTGGTTCCTTAATGTAAAGAGTTCTGAGTGCCTTGAAGGTGCAAAAGCGCTATAAAAAATGTAATTACACAACAGTCAGCCTTAAACAAAGAAGTACTATGTACAAAATGGGCTACACAATTTAGTCATTCAATTCTAGGATTTTGAGGTTGTTTTAGAGTTTATTGCCTGGAAACAGGTATTTTTGCTGATAGAGTTGTGCTGTACTCTAGCTGAACCAGACAGCTGTCACTCCAACACTGAAACAATTGGATCCCTTTAAAGTTTTACCAGCAGCACTCCTTACTGTGGATATGTTTAATGTTTTATGTCTTGTGAATTTCCATAGTTTACAGGAATTCTATGGTAGAATTTTCAGTGTTTGGCACTGCTCAGTAGCAAAAATGCAACTGTTGTCTGTTGGAAGGACTTTAACATTAAAATGGCAAAATTTTGAATACAATCAAATAACGTTTAGTACAACATTTATTCATTTATTAATGTATTTATTTATTTATTCTTGACTGATTGATTGATCCTTTATAAATAAACACTGTAAACTTTCCCCGAGTTCTGCATTTCTTGGTTCCTCTTGCCTGGACGTTACGACATTTATTCATATATTTATTTATTTAGCTTTATTTATACAGGGGGACCCAATGAGAGCACTTGGGGTCTCTTTTTCATGTGCGCTCTGTCCAAAGTACAACACAAAACAATCAAAACAAGTAAGTCCATATAAAAAACATCAAAAACAAGTGCAGGTGTGTATATAAAAGTCTGTACCAATACCAACGTATCCAGTTTTGCTTTTCCTTGGAGTGTATTCCATTTTGGACATTTGTGTTTGTTATTTCTTATAAAACAGTAAGTCTCTAAAGAGTTATATGGGAATCTGACATTCTGACCTCTAGAACGTTGTGACCACAATCAAAACTGACTACACCAAGAAAACTTCTTATATTACTATTGGTAAAAGTAAATTTATTATAACTGCTCTGCTGCCGACTGTTTATTTAAAGGCCCTGTCCATATTTTCCTACGAGTCTAAAAGCAGACCTATTATGCAAAATTGAAGTTATATTTGGAGTGATTCACACATGTTTCTGCAATTGTTAATCTCTTATCTTCAAGACGCCATATTACCAATCAGCCCGTTTTCACCTCCACTGACACCTGCCCACTTACTTGTGCTCCAATTTTATTTTAATCGGTGAACGGTGACATGCACAGGATTCAGCAGCGTTGCGTAGTCATTTTGGTAGAAATGAGAAAAATCTACTGCTCGCTAGCGTGATCTGCAGCTATCCATTAGACGCTTTGTTGTGATGAGGTCTACAGTGATGTCACCTCCCACTGGGCACACTGAATTCACTTTTCTCTTGTATTGAGTCGTTTTAGATGAATATTGCGATTTAAAATGTGCAAATTAGAACATAATGATCCATGGGTGTCATGAGATTAGAACCATATACCAATTCAATTCAATTTATTTATTTTTGTTAAGCCGAAAATCACGACATCAGTCGCCTCTTAGGGCTGAACATGGAGTTGATTAACCAACAGAATGAGAAAATCAACAATGAAACAGAAACAGACAAGCAAATTAATCAACAGAAAACAAGCAATGAATAACTGTTCCAGAACATCTCCTGTCCTTAGACCCTCCTTCTCGGCAAGGAAAAACTCCAAAAACCCAGTGGGAAAAGGAGAAACCTCGAGGAGAACCACAGTGAAGGAGAGATCCACTCCCATGGACGGACAGGCTTTAGATGTGTCCAAGACTAAGGCACATCCAGTTCAAGTCTGTAGGGCCAGCGCCCACTCAGTGAGCTGTCCATTCAGGCAAGGCGATCTAGAGTCCAGCCATCACCGGACGATCAGGAGGGGATCTAGAGTCCAGCCATCACCGGACGATCAGGAGGGGATCTAGGGTCCAGCCATCACCGGACGGCCAGGCACAAGCACAACAGGTCTTCTTTAATTCTAGCGTTGCTTACAGAACTACAACACTAGTTGATTTCTGCAATTTCCTAGAGCCATTAGACTGTATTGATCTGCACTTTAGCAAAACCTTTCAAATTGAAGGACAACAAAAGAAGTAAAATGAAAAGACCCAAGTAATGTTCTTCCAAAGTGTTTGCAAGTGACACAAGGCAATGCAACAAAGCACACACTTATAAAGACATGAGAATGCATTATAGCAGCTCCCTGCACTGTCCCAGCTCCAGACTAAATATGTCATTTTCTAAGCGTTATCCAATTTTAGCAGTCACTTGATGTTTTTTTATAGCATTTCTCCTCTTAAGTGGCTCAAGTACTTTCTGAATGTGGCAGACTCCTTGGGACATTTATAACCAAGGACACCTGCCTCTGAGTTCAAAAGAGGATGCAAGCTGATAACCCTTTAATTATAAGACAATTACTTATGTTAAGTTTAAGTCAATACAAGACTAAAAGTCACTTGATTTATGCATTTTAGTTAAGAATCAATGCTTCAAAGTTTTATCTGTTCCGGGATAACTCTGGGTGTCTTTTAAAACTATGCAAAAAACACCTTTTCTAATTAACAGAGCAGTCCCTCCACACCATCCCGTAGAGGTTATGGTCCAAAATGTCCCTGGTGTAAGATGTGTCGTCTGAGTTGGTAATAAAAAAATAAAGTTTTGCAGTCTTACTACTTTTGTGCTGACCCTCATGGCCCCGCAGACAAAAGCTGAAAGTGAGTTATCTGATTTATCGCTTCCTCCGCCAGACAGACAGAGAGACAGAGATAGAGGCGTGGAGGAAAAATTTTATTTCAGTGCACATGAGGAATTGCCTACATGAGCGCAACAAAACAACATCATGGAGAAGGATAGAGTGCAAAACAGATATATTTTACACCCACTGAAATAATTAGCAATAACAAAACACCATCAGAGAGTACTTTTTCTCTTTATCCATCTCTCTGCTCTGTCAGGTAATCTGTTTTAAGTTATGGCATGCTATATGGCGTTTAAGCCAATATCAGTCTTATGGAGGAAACGTGAAAGAAAGTTAAAAAGTGAAATCAACTTGCAGAAAAGGCATGTTGTGTTTGATTTAAATCTGAATTGTTTGTGTATGTCTCTGTGTTAGGCCTATATGATTATTGGCCAGGGTTCAGTCGCTCTGGGTAACTCCACTAACCTGACTGTGTAACCCTTTGTCGCTCAGGTCTGATCCACAGCAAAAGCGAGAGGCTAGAATGACTATTCTCAGGCACAGTGCACACTTAGGGTAGCACAATAGACCTAGCCTACATACAGACACTGTTAACAAAGCTGTTTATAGTTTCAGTGTCGTTAGCTCCTCCCTTCAGACAGATATGAGGCAGTGTCCACCAATAATCTGACCAGGACTGAGGAAACGGCTTGGATGAGCAGCGAAACATCTTCCTACAACGTTTTGTGCAGCTGACAATTTATATTTTTCTTCCACTAACCTAAAATATCACCACATGACTCTGTTTAATCAGTTTGAGCATTTACAAAATTGCAAAAATTTGAAGTTTTGCATGGACAGATAGGTGGCACATATTAGCAAAGCATTGCATAGAGGAAAAAAACCTGGGACTCGCTTTCAAGTTAAATTCTAAATCCCAAGTTGTTAGCCCTCTTGCCTCACAGCAGCTGTCTGGGAGGATTTACTCGGGGCACTGAAGTTTTATTAACCGGAAAAACAGGCAGAAAAACAAAAATCCTCCTGACCAAGCCTTGATCAAGATAGCGGCCCATTGCTCCAGACAGCTTAACCCATGTGGCATTGAAGGATGGGTCAAATGCAAAGAATAATAATCAGTTTCTTAACCTAACTGCATCAGCAACATCTTTTTTTTTCAGTTTTCTTTTGCCTTTCTGTGTCTCTCCGAACTAAACTGTTAAACCAGATTTGATAACTGTCACATGAAACAAATATGTTTGAATAGAAAGAATATAATGCGGTGCTGATCAAATCCCACCTCGAAGATTCTGACATAATTGTTTTTATTTGAAGCACACAGCACTTGTGTAGCAGCTGTCGAGGAAGCCGAATCTTTTGTGGCACAAGAAAGTAGCATGAATAATGAATGAGATGAAGATGTCAGCCTTCCTCCCTGTCTCCTCCACAGTTTACATCAGCGCGTGTCAAAACCTGGACAACTTTCTACGCACCAATACAAAGAGCGATGATTCACCCTCAATTTCATGTCTTTGCCAGTTTTCTTTTGGCATTCCTCCGCCTCCCTGTCTCCATAATGCGCTCTTCTCCTTACATTCTCCCGCTGTAATACCCCATTAACCCCGTGAACTGCGAGCTACTGAGGCACAAAGAGCTCCATTACCATCCTGTACAGTCGTTAGCCCCTCCATTAATTTGTCTGCGCCGTACTCCGCCAGTTTACCACAGCAACCTGCCAGCTCCAGGCACCTCGCACTGAGTAAATGTGAACATCTTTGGTGATTGAGATGAGAAAGAAAGGCTCATTCACCGACTCCGATGAAGAGAGGGTTTTAAATAATGTGAATCCCCCATGTGAAAAGCAATAAGGAGTTGTGAAGCTCTGACGCAGGTGTTGTTTTGGGGGTTTTTTGTGTTTGGACGCACGACGGTGAAACGTGAAGCTTTGCAACGAACTGAATTTTAATTAAAATCAAGATTCAGTCATTTCTTGTTGTCAGTGATGAGCTTGGGTCTTTCGGCGAGGTCCAGAGTCATTCCTCAGACATATGATTTGGAGTTCAGACTTTCGTGGAAAAGATAAAGAGAAAATCAATATTAAGTACTTTTTTATAAGATCAAATAAAATTGTTATAGTTAAAGTTGCACTATGTGGAGGGTCCGTGAGCACATTGTCTCCATGGAGAGGTTATTGCTTTGCCTTGAATGTTCCATGGTATGGTATTAAACTCATCTATCTCTATGGAGACAAGCAGCTGGCTCTATCGGTCCAAGTTACAGCTCAGATCTGTAATTGAATGAAAGCAAGATAGATGAGTTCAGTGTCATACTGTGGAACATTCTAGGCAAAGCAATAACATTTCCATGGAGACAAGTGGGTTTTGAACACGCCACCAGAAAAGCTCCAATGGACCTTTAAATATGAGGTAAAAAAAAAAAAAAAAAAAAGATTAATTTTAGTGTTGCCCAGCCCTAAACTAAATTGAAATAATAAGACTATGAGCAAAGTGCTAAAATAAATGGGTTAATCTTGGTCGGACTCAATACTAAAACTAAAACTGAGCTGAAATCCATCTCAGATCAATCTTTTCGAGTACAGCAGCCTTTCAAGCAAGAAAGTGCGTGGGTCTGTTTGGACAGATCAGGGTCACAGATGGCTGGAGTCTATACCAGGCTTTAAGCACCATGGACAGAGGCCAAGCACTGCATACACCTGAATGTAGTTCAGGGACCAGCAGTAAGTCCAAAGTACTACTTGTCCCCCAAGATTATACATACTTTGGATCTGTATGGAGCTTAATAGATGATGTAAGAGGGGAAAAATATATTTCCTTTATGTCATCTGCAGGACTCTGTACTCGTTCTGCAAGCAAATTTAAAATATAAAAGTATTAATTACTGCAGTCTATAACAGAGCAAAATGATGTTAAATGTTCACCTCCTGCCAAACATTCACCATCTCTTACTCAAAATATTTACATGAAAAATCGTATCTAAAGTGATTTGCGTTATTGCCGTGACAACCATCTTACTTCAACCAATATATTACAATGACCAAAGTCAGGTCAGGAGAGCTACATGAGGTAACTGAGTCCAGGTGCACTGCTCGTGGCAAAGTGAAAACAGGCAGGAAAGGGCAAGGGAAAAGGATATAATTAATGTAAGGATATTAAAACCACACTATGTAACTTTTCAGGTAGAGAGTAGGCTACTTGCTTGTCTCCATGGAGATGTTACTGTTTTCCCTAGAATTTTCCACAATATGGCATTCAGCTTGTCTGTCGCTAATCTATACTTTTTTCCCTTTCTTTCATATAACTTTGGTGAATATTAATGGTAAAGCAATAATTTCTCCATGGAGACAAGCAAGCGACGTACCTGTCAGCCTGTCACGGTAATTACAATGTCGACTTATCGTTTAATACAAGATGGAACAGCTATTTTTGGGGCGTCAGTATTTATCGTGGGTATTTTTTCTTTGTACTACTGGAGAACTGTTTCTTGTTTTTTCTGAAGATTTGAGCAGTAAAGGGTTGAATAAATAAACTTCTATGACTCATTAAGTGTTTCATTGATATATCGCAGCTCAGTTCATTAGAAATACTGCAAATATAAAGTCATTTTTTGGGAGAAACCATGCTTTAGGGGGACCGTGCCAGTGTCAGTGTCTGTATGTTCTTCATCAATGTATCGCACTTCAAAATGTGTTCTCGTGACAGGCATAGTCCACCTTTGTGGTGTTTTGTTTTATTTCGTGAAGTCTACAACTGTAATAAAGCACTAGGCACAGTCCCATTCTCTGAGATAGGCTGCGAGTGGGCAGAGCATCAGAGGACATCTCACTTTTTGTTCCACTGTGGTTGCTTCCTGATCACATGAAATGGCCTCCCACTGAGCGACCAATGGGAGAAAGTTTTATTTTTATATTTTTTATTTTTTTCCAGCAGTCTCAGTAAATTTAATGCAGCCCTCACAGAAAGATGAAAAAACAGCAGGGGGAGCCGGGTGTTTTATGGCCGCACAGTGTCAGACAATGAGAGCGAACAGGGAAAGCTATGAATCAGGTTTTACTGAAAGATTACCCACAGTTCAATTTCATCTCTGAAGTCAAAGGTCAGGGAAGTGACAAATTTAGTGAAAATGTGTTAAAAGGTATGTCGGTCACAGGAATAGCTATGAATCTGCAATTTGATTTCAATATTTAAAAAACGGTTGAATACATGGTTATTGTATAGTAATATCATCTCATTTCTTATCTACTGCATGCTAATGGGATCAATACCATCCAGAATCTCTATAACACGCAATTATCTTAAAGTGTGGGACAAATCACGCAACATTGATGGCAAAGTGGTCATTTTATTGACTGCTTTGTACTCCCATTGCAGCACTACTCGATGCATACTACAAATGGACAAGTTGGACTTATTCCCAGACTTAAATGGGACAATAGTGGAAGAAGCGTCTTGCAAATGAGGATGGAAGTTTTTAATAGAACATGAGACAAGAGAAGAACATTTTTACAGGGAACGGGGCTTCATACAAATAGTGAATTCGGTAAAAAATTGTGAAGCATGAAATATAATCCGTCTGCATTTTTCGCGCTTGGTTGATCAGGTGATACCAGCGCTGGGCAAAGAATTACTGTTGGCAGATTGACCACGAGGCAGTCAGTGTGTAAACCTGCTTCCTGGCTGTCAATAGATCCTTGTCTCTTGAGGGAATTTCACTCACATTTGTCACGTAATGGTTGATAAAAGAGTAGGACAACTTTTATAGCGGTGCTTTAAATTCAATTGTGAGCTGTAACTTTTAGAACGCTCCAACGCCTTAGCGCCACAGGGAAAATGCTTAGGTATAGTCCTCGTTTTCCAGTATCTCCAAATTAAATAGAAAAAAAGTAGGACAGTGGCTGTGTTTGCAAAGTACATTAAAACGCAAAGAGTGTACAGTACGGCTCCCGGTATTAAACATGTAAGGACGAAACTATGTTCAGAGGCATTCGAGGCCAAACAGTAAACAAGCAGAGCATCACACATGTCCAGGGATTAAAATAAAAACCAAAATTGAAAAAAAATGAAATGTTCGAAATGTCATTGAATTGAAATGCCGTTCACATGCTTGTTGATAGAAAGTCACCTTCTGATGATAAATGGTAAATGGTCACATTTTTCTATAGCGCTTTTCTACCTTCAAGGCACTCAAAGCACTTCACATCAAGGAACCACCCACTCATTCACACACACATTCATACAAAAGTGTACACAGACACTCAGGTGAAGTGAGTTAAGTGTCTTGCCCAAGGACACAATGACTTCATTAGCACTCAAACATAAAAGAGAACTTGTAGTGACACCCTTCTTTCTTCTCAATCGTTTTTTTTTGTTATGTTGTTATGTTGTTATTTTTTTTTTTGTTTTTTTTTTTTTTTCCTAGGGAGGCGTCCAGACGGAGGCATCCTGAGCAGGTGCATGTCCCACCGGGAGGAGGCCCCGGGGAAGACTCAGGACACACTGGAGGGACTATGTCTCTCGGCTGGCCTGGGAACGCCTTGGGATCCCACCGGAGGAGATGGAGGACGGGTCTGGGGTGAGGGAAGTCTGCGAGTCCCTGCTTAGACTGCTGCCCCCACGACCCGGCACCGGATAAACGAAAGGAAATGGATGAATTTTTTTTTTTTTTTTTTTTTTTTGCATTTTAAAAAAATTTTTAAAATACAAAACTAGAGGAGATGTATACAAAAATAAAATTACTAACTTGTGAACTGTAACTGCCACTTATCCACTGAAAACAAAGAAAAAAAAAAAAATGTACTTGCTTATCTGGTCTTGTATAGGTTAGAAAGTACTGTATATATAAATAAGTAAAAGTTTATGTAACTTAGGCTTAGACCAACTTTATTGTTCCACGAGGGAAAAAAAAACCTGTATATCCATACAGAGCAAGCACATGAGGATACGAAAGTTTGGTTCAAAACTTGGCTGTAAAAACATTAAGCAAGCTATTGGCTCCAATTACTGTCTACGCACAGGTACTGGCAGTGTCCCGTACACCTTGGCCTTGTGCATGAAGCGTGCATAGTGGATGTGCATATCATCTCTTATCTGACAGCGTCTTTTGTTATCTAACAAGTAAAAGCACAATTTCTCTTCCACCCGAGAAGCCCTGTCACTCCACCTCCACATCTCCGCGACACTTTGGGATCGTTAGGGCTATGAGGCTCCCAGCACAAAGCACTGCACCTAATATCACGCTTCACGTCCCTGTCAATAACCTGCAGCGCTGGAAAACCTCACCTAAACTTTCCCCCAACACTGGAGGACACATGCACACTCAATATTCGCGTGATATCTCCTGGAGGTCAGACACACGGAGACGGGGGTTTGGCTTTGAATCATGGGAGAAGAGACAGTTAAACATGCACAACAGCAAAACGGCCATTTAGCTGTGTCCAACAAGTGTCATGGACTCTATGAATCAATACGTCCATCTTTCACCCCACTGCTTTCTTTCAACACAGTCATTTAGCAGTCTCAATTATTGAGTTTCAAGCAAAAATCATACTGCTGTTCAGAGCTCCGTATCGGAAATTATTGAGGCATGAAAGATTAAATTCTTCATTAATTAGCCAGACAGACACAAAGATAGTTACCACTAATTACTGACAAAAATGGGTGAAGAGTTCAACAGATCACAAATCTGTTCTATGAAACAATTTACATACAGTATTTACTTGCCACCTTAACGTAATGGAGGCATTTGAGCACCGCCGCTAAGAGTTAAGTTATCGGGGTTTCATGCCCCTGGTAGGGTCACCCATGGCAAACAGGTCCTATTGGACAGGTCAGACTGATAGGTCAGAAGCCCTTTATGATGAGTTCTACAACAAAGCCAGCTACGTCACCCAGATTTGCATCAATGGAGCCCCATCCTGGTGGTCAGGGACAGTACCTCTGAACTGGCAGACCGGGGTGGTGGTCCTTCTGTTAGACAAAGGTGACTTACCCTCTCCGGGTGGGTGGAGTCCCTGCCTCAAGGGGAGTGGAGTAGAGTTCAAGTATCTCAGGGTCTTTTTTCTTAGAGACAGGGTGAGGAGCTCAGCCACACAAGAGGAGCTCAGAGTAGAGTCGCTGCTCCTCCACATCGACAGGAGCCCGCTGAGGTGGCTTGAGCATCTGTTCCTGATGCCTCCTGGACCCCTCCCTGGGGAGGTTTTCCGGGCATGTCTTAGCAGGAGGGGGCCCCAGGGAAGTGACTATGTCTCTCGGCTGGTCTGGGAACACCTTGGGGTCCCACCGGAGGAGCTGGAGGAAGTGTCTGAGGTGGAAGACTGGGAGTCCTTCCTTTGCTGCTCCTGTGACCTGGCCCTGGAAAAACAGCCGAAAATGGATAGATGGATATTTCACTTGGATTCCTTTGATGAACAGAATGATAAGTAAGATATTAAAATTCCCAAAACGTAGCTCCAACAAAAAATGTGTAATTAAATCAATACATCTATAAACTGTGGAGTATAAACCTCATGTGATTCTGCAATATAGTGCACAGATGTGGACTTAAACTGGTGATTTTCTAGTTCATGGCAATGTCATGATCATATCGTAGTAAAGATTTTGTCTTTTACAGTGAAATTTGTATTTTATTTTTTCCACCACAAAATCAGACATACAAAACAATAGCCAATTATTGAATCCCTGTCAATTTTCACATAAATAATAGTAAATGCAGCCTCCTATAGCAGACATTTACCACCAACAAACAAACAAGCCACAGAAAAACATATATTAAAGAGAGAGTCTTTACAAACATGTTCAAAGCCTGACATTTAGCTGTATCCAATGAAGAGGTTTGGAGTGGCATCAGAAGTATCCACCACACACACAGTACAATCAGGGGGCACAACGGTGGACCATTTTAGATTTTAAAATGTCAAGAAGTTTGTTTTGAGATATTTTGGTTTTTGTTTTGCTCCACCTATGTCGGCATGGATTCTACCCTGTCATGGTCAATAAGTAAATGTCAGTGTAGGGGAAAATTCACAATAAAATATAGTGGTTTGATGGAGGAGCTCAGAGTCTAGGGAGACTGGTGGTCTGTCTATCTGATCATATCATTGATGTTTCTTAATACATAAAGATTTGCACCCCAAGGAAACAGTTTGGAGGTCAACAGTGGCAAAAACAAACCTTATTCGTACACACACGCTTAATTATTTAAATCTAGCTAAAGTCAATATGAAACCAAGCAACACATATTACACTCAATACCTGATTTCTGTGATACTAAGACGCTTTCACACACAATTCAAACTGCAGGTCTGTGCACTTCTGTTGGAGGGACATTTTGCAGGTGGCCCATTAAAACCTGTATTTTGTGCTGTGCTGGGGCTCCCTGTAAACAAGTCGCTCCACATGCAGAGAACTAATCATTCACATTCAAGGTGACCAAAGCCACTGCATTAGCATTTCATTTCAAACGTGCACTTTTTAGTGCTTGTAGAAAGTTGATGAGAACATCTAAAATGCAGAGATTCAAATGTGGCACATTTTAGATTAGCATATTCTTTAAACAGAGGAAGGCAATAGTGAAGGATACAAAGCCTGTGATTAGGCAGGCTGACCTATGTTTAACCCAACAAGAGGAAAAATACCACATTCAACACTGACCTTTCTGCTGCCCACCCTGTGTTTGTAAAAAACATATTTGGAAATGGAGATTATTATTTTGAATTCACACAATTGTTTGGTATACTGTTCTATATCAGCATTTCAGAGCCAACACAAGGATCATTTGAATAAAAGGGTCAGGTCCTTCTCTCCCACAAAGCATGCAACATTCTCCCACTCTCTGTAGAAAGTGGACACACTGACCAGGCCTGAGGCCAGGCTAAAAGCCCTACAAAGTGTGCAGCAGGTGTTGTGAATATAAAGTGGTGCCAGAGTGCATCAGTCATAGGCTGCCTTTCATTTAGTATGCAAAATAAAAATGAATTCAACCAAACAAGGACTGGCAGCAGGCACAGCAGTGACTTCAATTCTGCTGCACAGCCAAATACCAGCCTCCAAGCCAAACACGCTGTAATTTTTGCAGTAAAAACACTGTCCGCTGTTTTATTCATAAGGAGGAAACTCAGATAAAATCAATGGGTGTGATGGGTTGTCAAGCATGACAGCAAAGTTTGTCAAAGTGACCTAGCATTTTATCTTCTGCATAACTTGTTGCTAATGAGATATCTTTCCAAACACGAGTTTGTCTGCAGCCTGTGAACACATCCTCCCAAAGCATCATGAATGTTACAGTTTACTGACAATCACAAGTGTGCTTAAAATCATTCATATTTACTACATCTCAACAAACCACATCAGGGCTACTTCCTTTAATCTTATTTTGACTGTCTCAACCTGGAGGACTCAGAACCTTCTGAAATATGTTTACAAGCTGGCCCACTGCATTTCACTGCTCCTGTGTCTAAAGCTGTTTTTTTCAGTGCCAACAGCTTAGTCCCCAGCTCAGCCCTGGCACATAGAGCATAGTCTTCACTCACACTAGCCTCATCATTGACATGCAGCGTGGCTCTCGGCTCCTGAAAAGCCTCTCCAACACCCTGCAGGGCTGTATGGTAAGTCATCTCCGCTGATAAAACAAGGACACCAACGGCATGAAGCAATCGTAATAATGACTGTGATTAGACTGATAAAGACTGCAACGTAATCCCTTTCTTTGCTTTAGCTCAAGCCCAGATATTTACACAGTCGTCAAATAAAGTGTGAAAATCCAATTTGGGGGAGAGATATTGCTTCTCTCACCTTGGCATTGTGTGGCAGCTTTCATTGGACACATGAGTGAGACAGGATATAGGAGGACCTCAGTGACTCTGCTGTAATAAGGATTCATCATTTCTATTATATGAAAGAAAAAGAAAAAAACAAACTTGAGTACCTTGTGTGAAATAATGTTTTTTATCCTACTCTCTATTAGCACGTATTAAACTTCTTGATGCAATTTTATTTCTCTATTCACTGAAAGGTATTATTAAGATATACTCCCAAGGTGTTGAGTGTGAAGATACATTTACATATAAATCAAATGCCTTTTTACAAACTCCCTGAAATCAAAAACAACTATTTATTTCTTTATTTAAAAATGCCATCTTCATCAAGCAACCCTTTTTATAACCACAATTTGGCACAAATTAATAATTACTAGCCACCTGCCATATAATTTGGGTGTAATTTTTCTGTGTCATCTGTGATTGCATGCTTAGAAGCTACTCCCAAATCTCCTCTGCCGGTAAACAAGAGCAAATGATGAACGTACTCGAGAAGATATATACGAAAAGTCAAATCAAAACAGAATTTCAAAGAGCCCGTATACATGAATTCACAACCTGGATCGGCCAAATGATGCTTTTAATGAGCATTCAAAACCGAAGGAGTGAACTTCCTCCTCGGCCTTTTATCATGATAATACCCAATCAAGAGCACGCTTTGTTTTCATGTCTTGCAGAGCCCAAGTGCAGCTCCACACAAATAGACCGTGAGCAGCACTTGGATCCAAATGGGACACAGGATGAGGCTCTCTCTAACCGCGCTGCAGCAGAGCATGGAGCTGCAGTGTGAAGGATTGTGGACGAGCAAAGGGTCTCGAGACATTTAAGTGACTAATAAAGAATCTTTTTTAGGGTTTCACTGGAGCTGTGACACTAATGAAAGCTCTCTCTCTCTCTTTCTTTCTTACCCCTGCATTTCTTGTTCCCCCTTTCTCCCTCTTTCTCTTTCATACTTATACTTTCTTCACTATCCTCTCACTTTCCTTCTCCCTCTCTTGCACAAGCCAACTCCCCCCTCCTCTTTCTAACACCAACCATTCTCTCCCCCTCTTTTTTCTCACCTTTCCTCTCTTTTCTCACACAAGATGAGGTTCTTTCTCTTTTTCTCTTTTATCATCCCTTCTTTACTCACCCTCTACCTTTCTCAATTCTACCTCTCTGTCTTTCCCTTCTCTTTCCCGTTCCTCCCTCCTCTTTCTCTTTCTATCTTATCTCACCCCTCTCTCTTACTCTTCCTCCATCTCTGTCGACCTATTACTCTCTTCACTTTCTCACTCCTACCCCCTACCTCCTTCCCTCTTCCACTCCTACCACCCCTCTTTCTCAATTTCTCATTCCCCTCCCTCTCTCTCACTCTTACCCTCTTTGCTCTAATTTTACCCCTCCGCCTTTCCTCCTACCTCTTTCTTCTCTGTCTTCTTTTCTTTTTCTCTTCCTACATCTCTGCCCCTCTCTTCCTCCCCTTTACCACCCTGGCTTTCTCACTCTTACCCCCATCTCGCTCTATCGCTTCCTCTCCCTCTCCTCTCCCTCTCATTCACCCCTTGCACTAATTCTACCTCTTTCTCCCCTCACCCTTCCTCCTACCTCTGCTTCTTCTCTCTCTCTTCTCTTACTCTTCATACATCATGCCCCAGCTCTCTCTCTCCCTTTTACCCTCACTTTCTCATTACCTCCCTATCTCATCCACTCCTTACCCCCCCCCCCCCCCCTTTTCTCTCTCCTTCTCACTCTAATTCTACCTCTCTCCCCCCTTGCCCTTCCTTAAACCTCTTCTTCTCTCTTACTCTCCATATATCTGCCGTCTCTTTCTTCCTTTTACCCCTGTCACTTTCTTACTCCAACCTCCTACCTCCTTCCCTCCATCCATCCCTCTCTCTCCCACTCCTACCACCCCTCTTTCTCTTCTGCTCTTTCTCACTCTCTCTAATTCTCCCCCTCTCTCCTGCTCACCCTTCCTCATACCTCTTCTTCTTCTTCTTTTTCTCATCTTTCTCCTACCCTTCCTTACTCTTCCTACATCTCTCCCCCTCCTCTCTTTCTCCAATTTACCCTCACTCCCTTCACTTTCTCACTCCATACCTCCCCCTCTCTCCCACTCCTATCACCTCTCTTTCTCTTTTCTCACCTCCCCTTCTCTCTCTCCTTTTCACTCTCACCCCCCTCTCTCTAATTCTACCTCTCTCTCCCCCTCGCCCTTCCTCCCTGCCCCTTCTCCTTCTTCTTCTCTCTCTGTTCTCTCTCTCTCTCTGCATCGCGCGGCAGACCAGCAGCGAGCAGCCTCTCACTCGGCTCGTTTCAGTGGAGGAAGGCGGCTGCACTTCGCGCCCTGGATCCACCACTCACGAGCGCGCTGTTCATTAGGGATCTGTGTGAAAAAAGAGAAGGAGCAAGAAGAAGTTTAGAGGAGAGGACACAGGGGAGGACCACACATTCACTTTCAACTGTTTATCTCCTTGCCACAATGGATCCCTGGAGGAGAAAAGTCACGGGAATAATTGCACAGGTCGCCCTACTACTTTTGGCTTCGTCTGGGACAGTGGCAGCAGGTGAGCTCTGGGAATTTTCTCGGAATAGATATTGTGGACAAAGCATCACTGAATTAACATTTGTTATGTGGGATTTTAAGCTATTTAGTGATAGAATGAAAAGTACAAAATGCAAATGGCTTTCTAAACAATGCGATTTGAATGAAGTACTGAGCAGTTCATGTCCTATAGTGGATGAAGTTGTACGCATTTTTAGATTTTAGGCATAAAAGCTCCATTAACTCTAAGGCTAAATAGGTTTGGCTGAACAATGTAGCCTGAGAGGTTGCTCTGTACCTGCCTACTAGGTGAATATACACTTTGCCATATTATGTCTGAAAAGCTCATCTAGGACAAGCTATAAACCTGCATCAGTATCTCTTGCTTTACATTCAAGTCACGTTCAGGAAAAAAATTGACAGAAAAGATCAGAATTTGAAAGAAAGAGACCTGGTGGCACTGGTGTGTGACAGGGAAACAGTTGAGCAGACAAAAGATGCTCCAGACAGAAGATTTGCAGAGGCGATGCAACTTGTCATTTGAACAAATAAATACAACCTTACTGACTTACAGGTGGCGGCAGGACTATATTGAAAAGTTCACCCAAGATATGAGGTCAGAGAGAAGAGCAGGTATCGTTCGAAAGTGTTATTTAGAAATCCTCCAGTCATAGAGTCTGCAAGGTAACTATGTGTCAGAGAGGAGTGTGTGTTGTTTGCTGTGACGTGCGTGCAAATACACATATACACACACACACAAATACATGCATGCACACACACACACGCAGGGTAATAGGTTAATTGGAGAGTCTAAATTGCCTGTAGCGTCAGTGGAGTGGAGAGGGTTGTATTCTGGCTGTGATGATTACTAAGATGAATGATAAAAAGGACCTGAATAACTGTACGGCTTACTATAGGAAGGAATATTTTTGCCACTGTTAACAAGTGAGAAAAATATGTTATGTAATGTTTATTGTTTATTGCTATCACACGGCCTGTCTGCCTCACAGCTTTGTTGGCTATGGCTGCTAACAGGCTGCACGTGCATTGAAAGAGAAAATAAAAATAGCCTAAAAAGTATTAAAGTCAATAACTATGTGTATTATTAGTTTGGTTTTGTGTCCTGCTATAATGCAAACTCAACTCGTAGTTTGCATGGGCTTATAAATTCTACCACACACAACCACCAACAGCATACATGAATATCATTGAATCTGGGGCCATTATTCTTTTGAAATGTGCACAGACTTGTATGTAAAGATAACCTTGTACCAAAGTGAAAGGTTAGAGTGTCCCAGTTGAAAAACAGTGCCTAAAGCTAGTAAACACTGGGCAGCATTTTTAGATCAGCATATGCGATCAGCAGCTGACTGGGGATGGGCGTATCACACATCTCATTAGCAAAAACCCCACACTAGAATATTCTTTTTAATAATCATGTTTAGTTAATAATGCAAAAGGCGTTAAGACTGGGCCTAAAGGTATACGGCTATTATCTCCACATACCCAGCACACCAAGATCATTAAAATACTTCTGTTTCACTAGATAATTGGAGTGGAATTTATAGACTACTAAAATGGCCCATTGCATTGCATTTAATTAGCAAGCATATGTAATATAATAAAACACATAAAAATGTTTACTTAATGTGGGAGTGAGAGCAGCCTGTGAGACATGCACTTAAATAAATTGCTCCATAGAATTGGCAAATCCCCCATCAAAACCAAACACAACACAAAATCCACAGCCACCATAGCTCTCAAATCGATAAGTGGTTGAAAAGCCCTTCTACCCTCCCACAGAGCAAACATAATACATCATTCACTTAATAATCTCCTTTTTGGCCCAGATGCGTCGCTTCACTTTTGATTTGACTTTGTGCTAGTGCCGAGCCGGTGCTGCAGGCAAGGTCTGACTGGAGCTATTTGTCCGAGTGAACAAAAGAGGCAAAACCATCATGAACGGGACATGTTCCTAGAGCCACTCAGTGTGACCTGCCATCTCCTCCACTCAGACACTCATTAAACACAGCCTTGGTCACAGGGACACTACATTCAAATGGTGCACTTCAGGAAGAGCCAGCTTGAGTTGCAGATTAAGCTTTTCTTTCACAGCACAGTTGCAGTTGTGCCAAAATAGTGACTCAAGCTCCTCTGTAGTTCATTTATTAACAATTAGAGCTTGTGAGTTTGAATTAGCAAATGACAAACTATCTTACGCGTGCGCTATGGAACTTTTACTGGTGAAGAGCACGCCACCCGCTTGTCAAGGAGATGTTATTGCTTTGGCTGGAATGCTCCATAGTAGAGCACTTATTCTGTATGTTGTATTTCTTCAATTGCACCTATAATAGCATGGAGGGATACATCGTTTGATCAAGTTGTTTGTTGTTTTTCTTGCTTGAAATTGCACTTGGCACATCCAAACATGTAGAATAGACTTCCAGTAAGATAATGATCCATTATTGCAATTAGAGATGCTTGTTTCATGTGGGGGTTAGCCATACTGAACAGAAATGACAACATCGCTGCCGATCTACTCGTTATTGCTGATAATACCCTGACACCCTTCATCAAGTTCATGGGAGCATGCTCTACCCATTTTGTTTTTAATGTGCAACTGTAATTTGTATTTTGGCTGTATTTGCACGTGTGCGTCATCTGGGTTTGGGAGTAATAATGTGTTAAAAATATTCTTAGCAGAGGTGGAGATGAAGGAGGGCCAGCAGAAAACACTGTCATAATGTGTTATTGTCCAATCGCTTATCAATCATCAGTATCAGATCAGTTTAGAAAATGAAACCCAGTGAGTCTTCCACTTGCTAAATGTGTGATAAGGTAAGTTTAATTTATACCTGAATATGGGAGTTCAGCCTGGAGGCAACCATACGTGCATAAAAATGAAATATACGGCACATCCAGCTTCCCTTCCCAGGAGCCTAGAGGCACAGAACAGGTCTGGCTCTTGACGTCTCTCTCTTGTTCCACTGGTTTTATTAAGCCCTTCAGGGCATTGTTATCGCTTATCTAACTGATATGGAGTCAGTAGAGTGTGTCCTAATCACAATCTAATGAAAGATTATAGTGCTGCTGGTGCGGACATGTAATCTGACCATGCACACTCAACACGAAGCCACTCAAGAGCAGAATTTAAAAGACGCTTGGGGAATACTGAGCAGCCCTCGCGGGGAGGATGTAGCAGACACTTTGCCCCAAAAGTGGTGCTAGGGTTTCTGCGAGGTAGAGATAGCAAAAGACTCCACAAAAGTCATTCGTCTCAACAGCAAGAGGTTAAGACAGAAGTGACATTTTAAGCCTGTTTCTTCAAATGGTTTGTCACTTGGAGGTTCAAAGTGATGAGCCCTAGACAGCGAAGGGTAATATTAAAATCATCAAACTGGCTTAAAAGGTTGATGCTATATCCACTAACAATATGTGATGCTCCGAGAAGGGTCACTTTAAATAACACTTGGAGCTAAGCTAATTTACTCCATATACATTTTTCTCAGCTTTCAATCACTGTCTGAATAATTTTATTACAAGGATAAGACAACCTTGACAGAACTTGAGATCACATCTGTTCCTCTGACATTTCACAGCCAGGAAGCAGAAAGTGTAGAAACAATCCTTCGACATTTATCTTCTAAAGTGTCCTTGAGCAAACTTTTGGTAGTTCTACTTCCTACTTTACACAGCTGCGTCGGGTAGTCTAAGGGAGCAGTACACGATTATTGCTATCACTATAATGAAAATATCCAAAGGAGCAATAACCCAGATGAGTGCTGGGGAGGATATTGGGAGTCCTTATTAAGCAAATGGTCTCAACTTGGTGAATTATAGGCTCATTATTTTCTCTTTGCTATCTAGATTTCTGCATCCTCAACAAAAACTATCAAGTGTATTCTGGTGAACATGGGAATTGGAGGAAAACTCCAATCCAGATCCAGACCATAGACTGTATAAAGAAGTGGACTAAGTGAGTGTGACGTCAGCCATAGCGTTCGGCTTCAGTCAAATGAAGCTCATCGAGGCTAGAGCAGTTATAGGGGCCAATTTGGAGCCGAGTTGCATATTTAGAACTCCGACCGCGAGTATAAGCAGCAACCAAAGAGACAATCCGGGGCTATGCTGTTAAAGGTAATACCCCTTCCTGCCCACACCACTGGTTTGGCAGGGGGCGGGCACTTAGCAATCGTGTCAATCAAACCTGCTGCTAACGCTAGTGGGAGGGACCTCGTGGAAAGAAAGTTATTAATTTTTATATCTTGAGTTATGGACAAAATAGCGAAACAGAAATACCACGATCAATACAAACATTTTAAGACCAAAATAATGAGCCTGACAGTAGCTGTTACAGAGAGAGGGGTTTTCTGATGTAAAGTGAATTGGAGTCAGAATCGATGGAGCCGGAAAGCGCGCCCATGATCATTTCCTATCTGGAACGTGGCGGCTAGCAGGTTAGCCATGTCCATTTCTATATAAAGCCTATGATCCAGACCTGCCCGCCTGTTTGATAAATTAATACAGTTTCAAAAATGCTATAAACTATTGAAAATATTGAAACTACTTTATGCCACTGACAACTGAAAAGTCTGTGTCTGTGCAAGCTGTCTTTGTTTCAGTCTTAGTTTTAGTTTCAGATAGATATAAGGCAGTGTCCACCAGCAATCTGACCAGAACTGAAGAAGTGGCTTGGATGAACAGCAAAATGTCTTCACTCTAAAACTTTCCGTCCAGTTGAGGGAATTGAATTGTTCTTTTACTACGAAACATGAGCAGCAACAAATAAATAGGAGAATGAAACTAGAAAAAAACAGTCATACAAGTTTATTATTGTACTATATAAAATTCCCCACTATTACAAAGAAAAGGGACACACGATAAGAACTAATCCCCAAAAATATAAGACAACAGAGGCCCACCTATTAGTGATGACACCGTCTGCAGAGGTCTGATCGAAAATGGACCAAAGAGGGACCAGCCAAATCAGAGTCAGCAACACGTGACACCTCGCAGCTCGTCGATGTGGTCCCAAAAATGCTGAAGTTCAGTTCTGAAAGAAAAGTGCACTGAGCTGCGAGACTTAGACAAGCACTAATCATCTGCGTAAGTGCACAGGGTCAACAGTATTTAGCAAAAGCAAGCGTATACACAAATATTGTAAAATTATGGGATTTTTTTTTCTAGGAAGGTCGTGCCATCTCAGAGTTCTGTTGTTCTTCATTTTAATCCATGTTTTAATTGCATTTGAATAACGCTTAAGGAAATTCACTGTTTTGCGTGTGTACTAAGAAAGTTTTGTTGTTTATATTAATATTGATTATGCCCTGTATGTTCACTCCTCTATTCAGAACAGAATGTACACTCTCCAAATCCCATGTACCACTGTATGTATCGCGGCTGGTGGACCTGTGCGCTAATGTTATGAGTGTGAGAGGGAGCACCATTTCTCTAGAATAATGTCATTTATTTGAAGATGTTGAGGAAGCGAAGCCATGAATATGATCTGATGAAGTGAAGGCCGAGGTACCACAGAGCCGTCACTCAGGAATCCAGATTTATCAGTCCAGGGACACGTAGTTAAGTGATAAAGCTGACAGAGCATTGAGGCCTATCCATCTGAGTTTGTGACACATTGATATTTGTTCAAGGCCAGTCCCAGCTGAGCTTTGGCTCCTTAAACACACCTCACTTCATCAAACGACCCTGTGCTCACCTGGGATCACAGAGGGGCGGAGCTCCCTCCCTCTGTGTGGAGGTCAGCCTGGTCTGTGGCACGTGGGGCGAATCATAATACAGTTAGATCTGAAGTCATATCTGTATGATTTTATCTTACAGATGGGACAGTTTTGTAGATTAATGATGAAACTGAATAAGTGGGTGTCTACTCATATATTTGATAGCTTTGATAAGCTGCATGAGTGTTTGCCCACTGATCCAAAGGTTGTCAGTTCCAATCCAGCTCTCGACATAAACAGTTGAGCGGTCAGATCCACTGACCCACAGGTTGGCGGCGATTCTGTCTCCCACAGATGAATGCTGTTGTTGTGTCCTTGTGCAAGACACTTAACCCTCCATGTCCCCAGGGTCTGTGTACACTGGTGTATGAATGAGTGAGTGGTTCCTTTATGTGAAGCGGTTTGAGTACCTTGAATATACAAATGTGACCATTTACCATTATGAACATCTTAGAACTAATATACAGTGCCAAAACAATGCTGCTAGGTTCTGCCTTATAAGTTTATACCAATTCACAAATAACTTTATGAATATTACCCAAATGAAACTTTGGAACGACCAATTTGTTATTTTATAATTATCCTCTGTCTGTATGTGGATATGTGTTATACAGTTATGTATTCATCTAACTATCTATGCTCTGGGCTAGTTTGTTTCCACATCCAGAGAAGATTTAGTTAGAATTCCCAGTCACAGCAGATGTCATGATGAAGTTATACCGTTACAAGCCACTATTTGTTACTCTGCCCATAAAATCTACTTCTGCGGGCTGAAGGTGTTTAACAAAACCTCAGTGCACTAAAGCCGGCTGCATGTTAATTTGGACTGCAAATCTCCATCTGTTTGCTCTAACGCTGCCACAAGGGATAATTAGATCAGGAGCAATGGCTTGGTGAATGTGAGCGCAATAGAAATGTCCTGGTCATAAGATTGTAGCACACAATGAACCGGAGGACCGAGTGGAGGCAAACTTTTGGAGGCAACAAAGATGTGTGTATGTGAAGTGCGGTTTAATGACACACTTAATGGGGCGGAAGATATAGAGCAGAAAGCAGCACACACCTGAGGGACTGTCAGCGCCAGAGGAATCGGGAGAGCCTCTCTGTAGCTTCATTTCATTTTCAAGGTATTTCAGGTCAGGGCTTCACAGATGTTCAAATTCACTGACAGGGTGGAAAGAAATGAAAGATAAATCACCGGCTTAATTAAATATGAAATACCCATGACATGTTTGCAAAAAGATGTTACACTGGTTTCCATAGTAAAAGCAGTTTCTTGAGTTTTAAAGTGCCCATTACGTGTAATCATACCAGATGGCACATGTCTAACCTTTGGCTCCAATCTAGCTTTAGAAATCTTATTTTAATTAACATCTGACTGTAGAGTGTTTTATTTTTATAAATATACTGGCGATTTAATTAATTTCCAATAGGCAAGAACTATACCTTTATATACTGTAGTTTGCAGTGAAGGTTGTAGAACTGAACTGAGTGGAGAGTATTATTAAAGAGAGTAAAATGAATAGAGTTACATGTACTAAGTACTGCGAAGCCTGGTCTCTGCAGTATGAATATTTAAAGGGACCTGCCTTCACCACCGGCCAGTACAGAGGGACGTATTCTAAAAGATGCATAACTTCAGATGTTTTAATGTTATGCGTTACAAAACACATCTACTTACATAACAAGTTATATTTACTCATAATTATGGTGAATAACATGACTAGCTTTGTTGTATCCAAATCTAATTCAAAAATCAAATAAGTTGCAGAAGTTGCAGTGACCCTGACATATCCCAGCCACAGTTCAACGGTGTAAATTATAGGAAGCTAGAAGCAAGTTGGAAAGTGCCCTTTTAAACAGAGTGCTATGTGCTGAATTGTTTTGGGGTATGATCCTGGACCCCTGCCAGCCTCCAAAGTGCTGATAGCTTTGTGGCCTGATCCACTGGCTCACAAATGACTGCTTCATGAATCAATAGAGCCACAAACGGGGAGAGGCTGCTGTTTATCAGCACTATGCTCCACGGCAACAGGTGCCTGTGCTTTAGCTCCACAGAGGGCCTTTCGCAAATGACGTCACTCTTGTGATATGATCAAATCAGGCGTAGAGCCTAAAATGTATAGTATTATATCAAGCTTTACAAGCCCAGAAAGCTCTATAGAGGCAAAGTTGGTGAAGTGTCTTGCCTAAGAACACCACAAAAATATGGACACATCAGAAGATTGACTCACACCTTCCGGTTAGATGACCAGGAAAAGACAACCTTTTTAATAGAGCCAGGGGTAGGTGATATTGACCAAAATTAATTTTTTTGAGAATCCAAAATATTATTTAAATCTAATAGAACTGTAAATGTATTAGTTGAGGTTTAAGAATCAGACAAATGTGAAATTACTGACAACAATTTTGACAAAGGTACAGAATAATACAGTAATTGTATATCCTTATTTGGTAAGTTACAACAGTAAAATGTTTTATCCATTCTTTTTGCAGCATTTCTTATTCTAAACTGTATAATCAATATTCAGATTGTGCATATTTTCAAAACAACATTCACATTATTATTGATGTCGATCATCTGCCCACCTCTGGATACTGAGAAAGCACAAAGACCACCACATAAGCTCTACTGCAGTCTGCTAAATTTACATTATAACATACACTACTCACTGGGTCCAGTTCACATTCGCTTCAGCACCACCCTCCTTCCTTTCCTCTCGTGAATCACACCTCACTTTCTCTGCTGTCTGTGATGTGGGCATGTGGACCACTATAGCTGTACTAATGATGCTATGACTTCATTGGGGTAGGGCACATGCCAGATGTTGCTGACAGCCAATTGCACAGGCCCCAAGCGGACAGTGTATAGTGTTGCGAGCAGCAGGTGTATGTGCGCATAGATCACTCGTTACACAGACACATCCCATTCTCTAGCCCTGAGCCACTGAGAGGAAGGCAGACAGGAGCACCTCTGTGTCAGCCTTATCAGCCCACATGTCGGACAGGGTCAAATTAGTCCTCCATCACTGTCACACAACTCTGAAAATTCCTCAGCACTTAAAGCAGTGCAGAAGGAAAATACTTTTTAATTTTCTGTCTTTTTCTCCTTTTTATCAACTTCATCAGCGTAATGTGGGGTTTAATTAAAAGCATTACGCAGAATAGTGCAGAGAGACCCACTTCAAATTCAACAGAGGAGCAAGCAGGAGTTAGGTTTGCACAAAAGCAGAGCAACAGAGAAAGGTGCTGATCTTAATGGTGTCTTTTTTTAGCTGAAGGCCGGTTATTTTGTGTGAGGCCGTATAAGCAGAGATAAGGAAAGAGATTTAAGTGTCATTTTCACAAACATGTCAGATGTGTTGTGACAGCAAGTGTGCAACAATACAGAATCATCAACATCGTGCCTTTTCCCTCTGTCTAAAACTAAGCCTTTAGGTGAATCCACATAAAAGTGGTTTCATTATGTGCTTGGTTCAAAGTGGAAGGGTGCATTTTTGACTATTATATGTCCAGATGAGTAAAAATGCATCACTCTTAATGACTTACATTTATAATATAAAAGCAAAGTTCTGAAGAATTTGGTGCATTGCCGGTGTCTGTTAATCAATAAATAGCTACGAAGTATTTGTTGTGACAGTTTGAGCCTTGAATATTGAGGCACACTCAATGATACACCAGTGTACGCAGACACTGGGGACAAGGTGGGTTAAGTGTCTTGCCAAAGGACACAACAAGAGCGATCGCACCATCAACCTGTGGGATAGTGGATCTGACTGCTCAATCATAGAAGGATATAATATAAAGGATCTACGGCAAAGTTTCTAAGAATTTAGTGCATTGCCTGTGTCTGTTGTTCAAAAAATGGCCACTAGGGACAACACACTGGGGACAAGGTGGGTTAAGTGTCTTGCCCAAGGACACAACAACAGCGATTGCACCGCCAACCTGTGGGACCGTGGATCTGACTGTTCAACTACAAAAGGATATAAGATAAAGGACTTACAGCAACGTTTTTTAAGAATGTGGTGCATTGTCAATGTCTGTTGGCCACTAAGCATTTGTTGTTACAGTTAGACCCCTGAATATTGACGCACACTCATTCAGACACCAGGTGCGTTAAGTGTCTTGCCCAAGGACACAACAACAGCATTCATCTGTGAGAGCTAGAATCACACCTCCAACTTGTGGGTCAGTAGATCTGTTTAATATTCAATAAACGACTCTCAAGAATTTATTGTGAATATTGACGCACTGTGGTATAATGTACGATCATGACACGCCTCTTTACATCCCACTTCTTTTTGTTGACTACAGAAAGCTTTCACAGCCAAGTTTCTGATATTGGTTTTATTATTAAATATTCCTTTTGATTTGTAGATTCCCTTACATACTGTGCCAACAATAGCTATTTTTATTTAATGAAGGGGGGTACAAATGTTTGCCTGGAGCTTTCAAAGAACTAAGAATATATTAAAGTTGTATTAAATACAGTGCAATCACAGTCAATCTTTGAAAAGGCGCTATTTTCATTTCAAAATATTTCCCCATTACAAGTTATATTAGGTCACAGTAATACACATTTTTGTTAAAGAAGTAGCTTGAGATACCACTACGTTTGTCATGATAACACATTTTAAAGTGCAATATATAGCTGAAGTAAATTGATGATAAACGGTAATGCTGAAACTTATTTATGCCACTGATACAATAAACACAACACAATTTAAACCACAAAACGGCCCGTGGGCAAACCCTTTGGGTTATTAATCCGGCCCTCCAATATTGTTATAAAAGGTAAGGGTCCCTGCTGTATCTATTTAACTGAAATCCCCTCTGTCACCTCATTTTAGGACCCACTGTAGCCTGTGTGTCAATTGTTTGCCCACCCCTGATTTATGGCTCAAAATATATTCAAATCTCCAGGATTTATACAGACCATAAACTGAATGAAATAAATTTAATACTTCCAGTTTGGACATCTGTAGATTTGAATTTTTCTTGTATTATGGCTCATATCTGGACGATTGAAGGATTACACAGACATACTTTAGTACTTAGTTTGCATCTGTCATGAGTCATAGGTTTAATATGAATTCAACCTTTATGGCTTAAATCTTATCATATAGCCAAAAAAAATAACCAGAAATTTCCCAGCAGTGCAAAAAAAAAATTTACACATGATAAATACTGACCAGCTTTCATATCTTGAAAGATAAGTGAATATAGTACTTACCGTGACAGGCCTACATACCACAGCAGTTGTTTGAAACACATAAACACTGATTATTGGCTCTCTGGGTCAGTGTTTCCATCTTGGCAGGATGAAGGCTTTGCTTTTGATGTGTTTTGATTAAATAGCTGCAACTTCTATAGACTGTCATGTCTCACAGTGAACACCAGAACGAGGAGACCACACCCCTCACACATCAAGGCCCCTTAAAAAAAAAAAGCATGGACCCACATAGTGCAAGACTCTGAAAACCTTGAAAGAATGTTGAAAGCTTAGATCCCTCAATAATACATTCTCCCCAAAGACATTTTAACACAGAGACATGTGCCGCTCTCAAGAAATCATCAGAAGGGGATATTAAGAGGGATCTGTGAAAACATTTACAAGAGAAAGCCTAAAGCAATAAAACATGACTGGCACTTGACTGGATTTAAGAAAGAAAATACGCTGTCAAGTCTAAAGTTTTAGTGAACTAGTTTAATTTACTGGTTGTGTCTTAATGAGTTTGCTCTTTGGGGTAATGTTTGGGTCATTAAGGCAAAATGCATTGTTGCCTTTGTAATGCAATGTAATGACTTGAAAGCCTAATAGTTTAGCTCAAAGTTTTAAGGAGTGCTAAAAGAGTGTGCTTATTATAAGGTGAAAAGCTAAACTGTATGCCATTCACACTATTAGCATACACTTCCTTTCTAATAATATGGCGCACTGTAGAAGAAGCTGTGGTATAAATAGAACTTCTAATCCCTGGCCTGGCTGCTTGGCTAAAAAGACTTTGTGGTGAGTTTCTTTCTCATCATAATGTTTTTTCATCTTTTTTCTTCCAGATATGTGTGACAGTGCCATGGTTACTCACCTGCCTCCATCATCCTTCAGAAGCTCCTCGCAGCTGTTCAGCAGCCATGGTCCAGGCTATGCAAAACTCAACCGGAGAGATGGTGAGATCCAAAACACTTGTGAAAAGAACAAAAACATGTAGAGCTTTACTCTTTTAAATGACATATTTATTTCTCTATTGATTCAGGCTGATCTGCGTGATTTTAAAGTAATGGCACTTGACGCAAGTTATGATTTGATGGGCTATTAGGCGTTATGTTTCTCTGGAAAACAGGCAGTGAACTGTCAGTTTCACTGGACTCTGATCTCTCAACCACCCAAATGCGCTCTTTACTCTATTGCTCTGTATTCACATTCAAAATTCATCAGTTTAGCATCAATAAATGATCGCCACGTTCTTGTCTCTCTTTCTTCCTCTTTCTCTCTGATGCCGGTGGCTGTGCGAGGGGCCGGTAAAAGGGAAGCTCCCTCCTGTTTTACTCTGATGCAGTGTGGGTCACCTCATGATTCACTTCTCTGTAGGGAGCACAGCACACAACTTCAAAGTCTACATGCACAAGAATGGGATGTATGGAATGAGGCCATATGCGGGGACATGAAAACTTTATGTGTAACTGTTATAATAGATGTCAGTTTAATGCAGAAATGGTAAATGGTCAAAAGGTCACATTTTTATATCTTTAAAAAAATTCTTAAAACATACCAGTCAGCTATTAAACTCGATCTGTGGAATAAAAGTAGAATAACATTAGAACAATGAATCAACGTGTAAAGTTTTTTAAGACACAAGAGCCACTTTATGTGAATTATTAGGATGATCAGATTTACTAAATTCAAAACTGGGACACACGCGGGTTGGGATGGTTGATATAATTAAATTTGTGAAAAGAGCGTATCGACTCACTTGTGTCAGTTATAATCAGTCATAATCTGTCTGTACAGTTTTTGCCTTACGTTCATTTTCGAGCTTGGTTTTCTGTATGTTGGCTAAACAAATGACCCCTTTACTACTGGCGGGGATCAGATTGGTCAAAAATAGGGACACCTGGGACATTTCTTGTAGAAAACTGGGACAAGTCACTGGTTTTGGATCAATCTAATGAGACAGGGGTCACAGGGCTCAAAACTGGGACTGTCCAGGGTAAATGGGGACGTCTGGTCACCCGATATGAACATGCTAAGATACGAAATCTGGTCAAATGCACCAAATTGAAGTCAGAATTATAAAACATGGGATTATGACTAAATAAAATATTCACAGTAAGTTTAAATATCATCATTTAAAGCAGATGTGACAGATTCAGTGCAGGTTAGCATTAGATTAGGAAAACAAAGCACGTTTTTCATGATAACTGGAGCAAATCTTAGCAGGTATGATCAGATACTGCACCATGTGTTGACTTTATGCAGAAAGAGATAATAGAACAGGTGAGCCATCAGAACAACTAGATCTGATGTTGAATGGATCTCTGCAGCGACAGCCTGTGCTCTGGTTCTGGAAGTATTTTTGTCCATTCAATTTTCTCATCGACTTTTGAAAAATTCAGATATTAAGATTTCAGAGGGATCACGGAGGCTAACTACCTACATAATAACTGTGTTACGTGTTATTTTAAAAGATCCATGGTGCAAACTAACATCCATAAGGCAGTAGTTTTAAGTCCAAAAAGGCCATTTAAAATGCACGATTCTGCCAAATGTTTTACAAACCATTTCCTAGGGAGAAAGGAAGTAACACGAAATAATAAGTAGCTTTGTTTAATGTAGTGATAAATGAGGGTATAATAACCAAAAAATTAAAGTTACATTACAAACAAAAGGAGGCTCTGCGAGTACAAAATTAAGGTATTAGTCTAAACACAAAAGTTCAAGTTTCTCAGTCTCAGATTTAAGTCAAATTTACAAAGTTTTCAAGATTCAAAGTCATACAAGTGGCATGCGGTTCAGGCAAAGAATCCAGCAGCAGGGCGTGGCAGGGGGCGGGACCTTTTAAAGAGGTGCTGCCACAGGTGGAAGGTCACGATTGGCAGGCTCTTGATTGTTGCTCCAATCACATGCCGGCCCTGCTGTCAATCACCTGCCTGCTGGAGGAGCACACCTGAGAGGACCGTGGAGAGACAGCCCAGGGTCGTAACAATAATGTTTCTAAAGTTTCACAGACAGTTTTGAAATAAAATTATAGGTCTTGTGGTCATTAGTTATCACGTAGCTAATTATCCATGAACAAACTTTTAAACTTTTGACTTTTTGACTTTTTTTCAGAAAGTGTGACAAAAGTGAATGGGAAATGTAACATTAACATTAGGCTAAATGCCAATGATAGAGGCTATGCTATGTAAGCCTTATGGAGCTAACAGTCCAAAGAGAGGAAGCTAAAGAGGAAAGAAAAATTATGCGCTCCAACAGGGTGACAGGATATCCTTTTATTTGAACTTAAACGCTAGCCTGTAAATAGGTTATCTTTTCTGCTGCCACACAGACTTGCATTACTCAAGCTCGCACAAAACTCTCCTCCGCCAAGTTGTAAGATTGTCTCTTATGTTTTGTACACATTGAATCCATTGCTAATAATTTCTCCAAGCACTGAGGCGTGATGAAGAAGAAGATTAATGTTTGTGTTTGCTTTTAGAGTGATTATTTGACAGCTTTGAGATTACATTTCTGTTTAAAAGCCATAGGGCAGTGAGTGGAGTTGGCGCTGCAGTGCACATTATGATGTCCAGACTCCAGACAGGCTACAGTAGTTATTGTTGTTCTGTTTTTAGATACAGACAGTGCTGGTAGTATTATTGTAGAGTTGGTGCGTCTGAGCTCTCAAAAGAATCACCCTTCATCTCCAGCAATGACTCTTGAGTTATCAAAAGATCAAGTGCCATGTGGAGGAGAGAAAGACACAATATGTAGGAGTCAAGTGTACTTTTATATAGTTCAGAAATCAGATAACTCAGTCAAGTGGAAATAAACATTACATCGGCTTTTCTTGCTACTAAAATGTGTATGTGATGTTTTAATAGCATTGTCTTCTGTTCCTAGTCCTGTTTTGGCTTTTTTTTAGTGCAAACAGGGTAAATTTGTAGCTTTCTGGTCAAAAAATGTCAAAACAGAGAGTGTGCTGCTTCCAGTGGCCACTGCAATTTCAAGCACTACGTAACATCACATAGGACTGCCCTGTTTAAATCCAGGTGTTTCCGGTTACAACAAATCAGAAGTGTGGATATCTGTGAGAGATCATGCTGTTCTTTATTTGTAATCATCTCTTTTTGTGATCATTTTAATACTTTTACTTATAAGCAATACAAGATAAATTTTGCTTATCTTCAGAACAATAATTTCTATGATACCCATCAATTTTCTAAGGTTTACCCAGGGCTGGGTCACAGGTGCAGCAGTCTAAGCAGGAACTCCCAGACTTCCCTCATCCCACTTCCTCCAGCTCCTCCAGTGAGACCCCAAGGCGTTCCCAGGCCTGTCAAGAAACAGTCCCTCCAGCGTGTCCTGGGGCCTCCTCCCAGTGAGACATGGCATCCAGAACAGATGCCCTAGCCGCCTCAGCTGGCCCATCTCGACGTGGAGGAGCAGAGGCTCTACACCAAGCAAGCTCCCCTATCCCTACGAGAGCACCCAGCCACCCTGCAGAGGAAACTCATTTTGAACGCTTGTATCTTACTCCTTTCGGTCATTACCCAAAGCTCACAGCCATAGATGAGAGGAACGTAGATTAACCAGTGAATTGAGAGCTTTGCCTTTTCACTCAGCTCCTTCTTCACCACAACAGTCCGATACAGCAACCACATCACTGCAGATGCTGATGATATCCATTTTCTGATATGTCTCCCCCCTCTTCACAGGTTCAAACAAACACAGAGAAATCAGGTTATTTGCTGCCTATGTGCCATTTCAATCTGCAGATAATTCTCTGGCATTTTGTACACAGTAGAAAGGCTGTGATGTTTTACTTGTGATGCAGTGGTGGATATGTGAGTGATTTCTTTTATTTACCTGGGAATCTGCAGGAAGCGCTGCTTGCAGGCTGACAGGTACCCACTGCTTGATGGCTTAAGCTGTGAAAACACGGCATGCATTGTATTTATTATTTTTTTCCAAGTCAATCAATTTGTTGTTCTGCATCTTAACCAAAGTGTCAACATTACTAAAAAGCTGTAATACTGTCACTTATTATTAGACATAATTGAATATCAAAACAGCACTTACATGATGCACACACTGGAATGACATGGAACCAAGTGTAAAACAATGCCTTATGACGGTGACAGCTTAAGACACTGCTTCCATCTGTTTTACAAAAGCGTGTGAATACATTATAAGTTCCTATAGCTGATTATGTCTGTTCTGACTGCTAACGCTCTTCATACTCTCTTGTCATTCTCTGAGGGCCTGGCTCATTCCAAGTTAATTTACCAGCAAAATGAGCAGAGACTCAAAGATGCAACCCATGGCTTTATTTGGAAAAAAAGAAAAAAGCCACAACAGGAGCTATTTTTATATTTTCTGAACAATATGCATTGTGCATTAATAACCCCTTATAAAATGGTGAAATTACGGATGCTAATCTTGAAGCTAAAAGTAATTACCTGGTTTGTGCAGAAAAAAAAAAAAATTGACAGAAAGGCTTTTTATGTTTCTTACAGTCTGTCTTCTGGAAAACTGTTCTATAGCTCAGAAAAACTAACAACGAAAAGAGGCTGCTTTTTCAGTTATTTACAGCTCCAAGTGAAGCGTCAACACTGTGCTATTTTACCTCAACAGTGGAAATCCTCCAAGATCATCAATCAACAGACAAAAGAGTGTAGTTTGACACATGTTGGAACAATACATCTTTAGCCCAAGCAGTGTATTAAGCCGTCACACTGGAAGCCTCAATATTAAATCAAGTTTAGACCAAAATGAAAAGCAAGATACTGGAATAATTTAGTAGAGCCTCCTTATTGCCCACTCGCTCATGCATGTTTTGAAGTTGAAGGCTTGGGCTTAAGTACTGTCTATTACCCAGGATTTACGAGGCTTTTCTCTCTCCATTTTCGTATCACCCTGTTCTATAAGATGGTTGCAACTGCTCAATATCAGGCAGGCATGATTCAGCACTTTTAACTTTTATGCCCAGCCACGCACACTGACCTCCATATACACCTATGGCCACGTTAATTATTCAACATGTTTTCATGGTATGGCTGCTGAGTCGCTCTAACTTCTCGTGGCACTGGGATTATTTGACGCTGCGTTATGAAGTGGCCAGCTTTAATATTGTATAAAGCTCTTGGTGGTTGTCATGAATTCCTTTGACTCATATTAAGAGCGGTCCTTGAGCTACAGATTAAAACTCTTTAGACTGTTCTAAATAAAACATCAAAAACTAAGGCGGGGGAAGTATTTGTGCTCTCGGGCTTGCAAAGTTTGGGATGAAAGGCATCCTGCTTTTTGGTTTATAACTTGGTTTTCTGCTCTCTGTGTCTCAGGAGCTGGAGGGTGGTCCCCCCTGAGCTCAGATTGGTACCAGTGGCTGGAGGTGGATCTGGGAGAGCGGACTCAGATCACGGCTGTGGCCACGCAGGGACGCTACGGCAGTTCGGATTGGCTGACGTCCTACCTGCTGATGTTCAGTGACACGGGACACAACTGGAGGCAGTATCGACAGGAGGACGGCATTGGGGTGAGTAAACTGAGAATATGGAATAGTAGAATTGTAATTTAAAGATGCACTATGTAACATTTCTGGTGGAGGGTCGGTCACCTGTGTCCATGAAGATGTCACTTTGCCACAGTTTGGTAATAATCTTATCAGTGAAGTTTTTGAGAAATAAAAATACCTGTAATTGAAAGAAAGCAAGATGATCCAGCTTCAAGCAAAGCAATAACATCTTTATAGACATAAAATAGCTAAATTGTGCCCCTAAGCTGAAAAATGGGACAAAAGTACTATGTGACAAGGAACATGCAACATGAATATAACATTATTGGTGCATGGTAAATATTAATTATGTCAAGTAAGGCTTTTTTATTTAACATAAACTAAAAAGTGAAATTCAGTTATAATTTTGAACCAACATATTACTGAACTAAAACTGACTAGAACCAGGAAGTACTTCACACATGCGTCCTGTGCTCAGGTCTCTGCACTGGCTCCTGTGGCTCAGAGAATAGACTTTAAAGCAGCTCTGTTTGTGCACAAGTCTCTCCATGGCCTAGCACCAAAGTACATCTCTGACATGTTAGTGCGATATGAACCATCTCACACTCTGAGGACCTTAGGGGCCGGCCTCCTGCTGGAGCTCAGAGTCAGGGCTAAACATGGTGTTTCCGTTGTATACAGCTAAAATCTGAAACAGTCTTCCTGAAGATGTGAGACAGGCCTCTACTTTGACAAAGTTTAAATCCAGGCTCCAAACGGTTCTGTTTAGCTGTGCATATGACTGAAAGGTTTTTATTCTGCACTCTTCTTGTTTAATGTCAATTTTATGCTGATTTTTATGTATTGTATTGCGTTATTATTGTCTTTCTTATTCTGTAAAGCACTTTGAATTACTTTGTGTATGAATTGTGCTGTACAAATAAACTTGCCTTGCTTAAATTACCTCCTCCTTAGAAGCCCTGACTAGTTCCAGTATGTCGGGTTGTGACATTTCTCTGGTTCAATATATGTATAAATGAATCTATATCCAAAAATGGTATACTGTTTTGGCATTTGCATACCGTATATTGTGGCCCTAAATGCAAAGTGTAAGTTTTATATGAGCTCGTAGAATAAATTTGCATATATAATGTAGCAGACATTTAGCTGCAGCTCCATGCATGACTTCAGTTGTCTTGTGTTGTAAACGTAATGAGCCTCTCCTTGTTATTAACAGTAAATTAGTGTTTTATTATGCGCTTATTGACCTGATATACTTATGAAGGTTTAACATGCAACAGAGCAGCAGATGTGTAGTGGAGAATTTACATTTATTGAAATTAGTATAGAGTTACAGGGCTGTTATGTGCTTATATGCATTAAGCCCAATAAAGCTACATGTCAAAAAGGCTGCAGTTACTTTTTAACAGACCAAGGAATTAGCATCTCATTTACTTACACAATTGCTTTTAAAATGTATTCTTCACCCGCGGGCTCTGTAGCACTCTGTGTTAAGTGCATTACGCTGAGAGTGTATGCGGAGGCAGTCAGACGTTACCTTGTAGACAGACAATTCTCCCTATTAAAGTGATGGCGTGTAGAACAGCTTCAATTTTAAGTTGATGAGAGGTAAGGCTCTCGCAGTGAGGGCAAAGCGAATGTCAAGCTAAGATTCCTTCAGAGGGACTGGGGGGAGTAAAAAAGGCTTTAGAGCTTGTGTTGATTTCACAGTCGCTATAAATCGGGCTAAATCCGCAGCGCGTCTCGTCCGTCTCTCCAAAGCTCCATATTAGTCAGCCTGGTTTATTAAGGCTTTCGGGCAACAAAGTCATCGGCTGAGCTGCTTCATCAGTCACTATTCCTCCAGGACTTTTCTCCTTTAAGCGCAGAGGCCAGAGTTGAGTGGAGCTGAGTAATGCTCTTTCATTCACTGCTCCTCCGTGCGCCTGTCTTTGAACGGGTGCCACTAAGGTGAGCCGCAGCAGATGGTGGTGGAAGTGCTCTCCTAATAAGGGAAGAAAGATTCATTTAGACTGGATTAGTAGCAAATATAAAAGCAGGCGTCGCTTCCTGAGAAATACGAACAAAATGGTTGGAAATGTGTTTTTAATGTAGAATGAAAGAAAGCATAGTGCACATTTAAAGAACAGACTGTTTATTGACTTACTGTGTTTTTTGAAGAAAATCACATATGAAGGTTAAGTGAAACACACAACACATTTGTGCAGTCATTAGCATGCTTTTGAAAGTGCTATGGGGGAGGGTCATTTAACAAATCAAAACATTTTCTTTTTTTTTTTTTTTTTTTTTTCATTATTTATTTCCACATTTGAGATTCAAGTTTGGTTGAACATAATAGAAGAGAAAATACAGTCAACCCCATTTGGCCTTCAGGCTTTGTGACTATAAAGCTATTAAAAAGTCCATTAGTCATTTTCCTGTGATGCCTGTCACCTTCAGTTGGCCATCATCTGCATTTACTAAGACGTTTCTGTGGGAAACACTGCTCCTGCCTCACCTCTTAAACCTCTGTCTGCTTCTCCTCATTTCCGTCACTTTCTCTGTTAATTAAAAGCTCCCAAAGGAAGACTGTGTATCCAGGCTTGGCCATATATCAAACACCTCTCTCTGAAGGTTAGGCTGTGCTCTCCACACACCTGTTCAAAGACACAGAGCTGAACTTGATGATATGCACTTTTGTGCAGACACTTCTTTTATTAGCATTGAAGACTTGTACTAGAATACATTGTTAAACTTTATATTCAGGTGAGTATTGGGGAAAAAAAAAACGACATGTGCTATAGGATTGAGGAGGTTAATAACTATTATTCTCCATGGACCAAGTGTTTACCAAAGCATCAAACACATAAAACTACAACTTGTGCTTCACAAATCTAATTTTCTACCTGATTGAGAAGGCATTCAGAAGGAACGTGGCCTTATCTCCACACCATTCCTTTCATTAAAGAGGAAAATCAAACGCATCAGTTCTCACACATGCCTCTGGGACTGGGGCTCAACCTCAAAGAAAAGATGAAAAGGGAAATGTTCACTTATAGAGAAGCAGGTCCTGACCAAAGGGGACTTATATTGAAGTAAAAGGTGGTCATTGCTGTAACAAACAAACGACTACAGTGTGTGGTATTTTCAGATGTTTTCTGGAAACACTAATGCAGACAGCGTGGTTCAGCACAAGCTGCAGCAGACAGTCATCGCTCGATACCTGCGCCTCATCCCACTGGACTGGAACACCAATGGAAGGATCGGACTCAGGATCGAGGCCTATGGATGTCCTTACTGTAAGTAATGAAACACCATGCGGCATATATGGCACCATGTATGCTTAAGCCGTTAATGTGTCCTGTCTAGCTGTCTGCAGTTTTCTGGCTTTGACCTAAATTGCCCATAATGAAGCAAAGGGAAATAGAACAATTGCATATAGTGGGGCTTTGTCTGTAGTGCACACTGCCTCAGGAGCACAGCAGCCTAAATTGAACTAAGTGTTAAAAGTATTAGAAGCAGAACAAAAGTAAAGGAAGAATCTCGGCCAACCTGATAATTTACACCCCCTGAGCAAACCCTAATGGAAAGATGAATGAAATTTGATGAACACAGCATATATTTTAGTTAAAGTAAAGAGACTCTAATGCAACAACAAAGAGACATATACTGATTGCCTAGTGAGCGGTGGGTGGTCTCGCGATGGGGACACTAATCAATACATTTCAGCTGACATTTCACGTTTGATGCCTGACTAGTGCAGCCTTTATAGATCGCCTTTGGTCTTCTACTCATCCAGGCCGCCTGTAATCTTCCCCCTGCACTGTAAAGGAAAGACCCTGTGGCAATAATGAAACTCCACTGATTACAAATTCTTTAGTTCATCATGGTTGTGGTATATTTCATAATGACATTGATATTTTCCAGATTCCGATGTGGTCAGCTTCACTGGTCGCAGCAGCCTTCTCTTCAGACTCAGTCCAAAACCCACAATGGCCAGACAAAGTATTTCTCTCAATTTTAAAACACTAAAGAACTCTGGTACATTGCTCCATGCTGACGGGCAAAGTGGACACAGCATCACTCTGGAGCTAGAGAAGGGAAAGCTGGTCCTGCGTCTGCAAACAGGTAAGACCCAGAAAATCATCAGATAAGAAATAGAAGTGCATGGTCTAACAATTAGTGCTATTTTTAGTGTCACTGCCTTTGCTAGATAGAGTCTGGATATTACAGACTCTGGCCACCCACAGTAGGCTAATTAAAAGTACAAAGATTTTGGTGTAGGCCACAGCTTCTGTCTGAATGCTAATGGTGAGGTTCCAAGGGTTTCCTTTTTACAGTTTCCTTGGCTGGGTGATACCAATCAATTCTAAAACTCATATTGAAACTAGACATTCAATGGAGCAAGTATCTGCTCAGAAAAAAAATATATATATACATTGGACCTTTAGAGAAGAGTTTTAGAATAGCCTCCCTCTCCCTGTCAGATCCTCTTAGGCTTTAACACAGTTTAAGAATAGACTGATGACTTTTATGTGAAGCACTTTGGTCAGCTGAAGTTGTTTTAAATGTGCTATAGAAATAAAGTTGAACTGAATTTGTCTTGATCTACTGTATATCAGACCTAGTATTAGGCTGAAGTTGAAGACAGAATGGACAGTGTAAGGAAATTATCATTTTGTGTTGAAAATTATAATATGTTGTGTTTTCATACATCTGGCCATCTAACCCTAACTATTATCATTAGTGAAGTTTGTCTAGTCCACAAATAACTGCCTGTCTTTCTCAAATCCATTACAAACTCAGCTCTTAAAACACTGAAAATTACAAAAGAGACTAGTTACTTGTAAAATGAATTTACATTCTTACCATTTCATTAATGGGTCCACAGACTTAATGCCTGTTTTGGTGCCTTGTTTCTTTGTGTACACCTCCTTCTGCAGCACTTAATGTTTCACACTTAGTTCCACTCTGTGACCTGGAGATGTCCAAATGGCTATACAAGATATTGGCTTATTAAATAGCATGCACACTCCCCATTATAATTCATTTTTATCTTCCCTAAAATGCATTAAAATGTTAATTTAGACTTTTGCAGCTCACACATTATAAGTTGATGGCATGGCTTACTATGGAGAATGTGGATTATAGCCGCTTCAGTGCAGCCAACTCTGGAGCTCTCTGGAGTTTGAGCCAGTGGAAGTGACAGAAATTGATTTGTGCTTTTGAAATTACTTTGGCTGCATGTCCAAATGTCATAACTGTAATCAGCATGCCCACTGTTTTATTTCTGCATCTCATTTTGTCGCAGCAGTGTTCTCCGACACACACTCCGGTGATTACAACTAAAATGTGATATTTAAAACTGTTGTGTTAGAAGCATTTTCATAAAGACAGATCAGATATCAAGACCTGTAGAAAGTGTATATAATAGTACAGAGCAGTCTTTATTATTTTACCAGTTGTCCTTTTGTATAGTTTGTTAGATGCAGGAGAAAATGGCAGGTCTAATTAACTATGTGAGATAAAACTGTGGACTGAAAATGCACAGGAGAATGACTAATCCAACAGATGAGGTAGAGGTCAAATGGCCCCCAGACCATCTTCTTGTTCAGTTAGTGACAGATGAGCACTATAGCTGGACTATATGTACTTTTACTGCACTAGAGGTACAATACCATTATATGCTCAGCTGTTGAAAGACGTTACCATGACAGCTGTAGAGTTAAAATAATAAAACTACTCATTACTAGAGCTTTGTAGTACTCAGGTAGTTTTTGGCGTAGTTTTCAGACCCCATATGTTAAAGGGCCCGTATTACACTATTTTCTAATCTATGTCAATAATCAAAAACATACTGGAATCATGTTTTATTACATTCACACATGTTTAACACTTTCTCTCAAACTGAAAACACTCTATTCCACCTTGTGATGTCATGTGGTAATACAGGAAGTGCTCCAATGTGTTTTAAAACTCATGTACCTTCACTAATTTGGATAATTTCGTCCTGGAATTGCTTATTTCTACTAAACAAAATGTAAAAGGATAGCAGTTAACATGAAAACTACCACTTTGTGACATCACAAGGTGGAGCAGAGCATTTTGAGCTTTGCAGATGTAGACAGACTGATAATAAAGTGTTACTCAAACATGTGTGAATGAAACAAAACACAAATTCAGGTCTGTTTTTGAAGAGGTAACAACATTATAACATGGCTTAAAGCTCACAAGAGTTAATTTTAGGTAATATAGGACAATTAAGTCTTACTTGAGCGATATATTGCACAGTGTAACAGTTCTCTTTCTTGAGTCAAAATTAGATTACTCTTCCTTGTCATCTCAACAAATCAAATGATGAGTAATTCCTTGTACTATGACTTTGAAGTAATGTTTTTTGGCTACTCTATACACCTTTTGCTTAGACCTGCACGCTTTTGGGACTTGTATCAGTGGTGCAGCTGTCTTAAGATTTTAAATATTGCAAAATTTATACTTGACAATAATTCTACAAATGTATGAAGGTGCACAAGGTTTGGGGGAACCTCACACAGACAGGTAGTGTTAAGGCTTCACTGTGTACAGGTAAGATGTGTCAGCCTCTTGATCGGGGCATTTTCTTTAATATCTTTAGTAATACTCTCCGTATTGTTTGTGTATGATTTACTGCCTCTGTGTCTGGCTTTTATTTTGAGCTTTTCACAATGATTTATAACAGTGTTTTTATTGTCTCTTCTGTTATCAGGGTGTAAACAAACAGATACATCCCCCGCTGGTGTCAGGGAGAGCCAGCTTTGCGTAATTTTACTGCCCACAACTGCCTCGTTTTATCAGCCGGGAGATATCTGAGTGATCAGCTACACCACAACTCAAACTGATCTTCCAGAAGTCGTCCTCTTTATGCTAATTGCCATTCAAAATAAATAGCCATGAATACAAATGGGTGATTGTTGTGGGAGTTTGAAAAAAAAAAGTTTGTGAAAATTGGTTGTGACTGATTTCAATGCGTTCTTTGGAAGACGATGAACATAAATTGCAGTGTTTGATTCAGAGAAAAAGGTAATTTCGGAAGCGTTTCGACAAGTAACACTCGTAACATTTCGGAATTTGAAAGCAGCCATCTTGTTTGTGTTTCTGTTTTTTATATGTGATCCATCCTTATCATGGAAGCCCGAGGAAACTGGTAAAACAATTACATCAGTTTGTCATCTGGTAAGAGCTGTCAATAACGGCAAACCTAATTAGACCCAGAGTTGCCGCGAATGCCTTTTTCCAAAGCAGACGCCGCATGATAAGGTGATATAGCCTCAGGAAACCGCATGGAATAATTTAACGTTGTGGAAATAAGTGTTCAACATTTTAATTTTTTTTTTATGAAACCGGAATTGCTGAATTATTAAAAAAGAGTCTAAAATTGTTTCACCCCACAGTCTGGCTGAATGAAAAATGCATTGAGTCTTGTATGATGCGGTCTGAATGTAATTGGATGTTATAAAACGTGTTTGGATTAAATTAAAATGTCTCCAGACCAGAACAATAAAACGGTGACAAAAGACATTTTCAGAATAAAATGTTTAAGCCGTGCACAAAAGCCGAGGAATAAATGAGGGATAAGGATTCACTTCGTTAAGATTTAAAGATTGCCTGAACAGCTAAGGAGACTTCACTACTTCTTTAGGAAAGTTTTCGGGCTTTGCTAGGCAGTATTTTTGCTGAATTTGGGCAGAATTTCTATAATGGTCTTATGGCTGTGACCTAAGACTTATAAAAATGTCTGCAGTTCCTCTTTGCTTAAAGTTTCGATTGTTCTGACCGGAGGCAGGGAAGAGCAATAACTTTGGACTTATACATATATTTATACAGCCGTCAATAAATCGGTGCAATTAAATTCTAGTACTCGTTATATTAAAAGTATGAAACCCACTATATATTCAACTCATTCTTACATGTGAAGTCAAATGATGCAACTTTAATTGAGGAAATGATATATATACATAAGGGCGACAGAAGCTTAGCTGGTAGAGTTTTTGTTCACTGATCTGAAGACTGGCAGTGCGATTCCAGCTCCCACAGATGAATCTTGTTGTAGTGTCCTTGGGCAAGACACTTAATCTGCCTTACTCCATTGTCTAAGTACAGTGGTGTGTGAATGTGTGTGTGAGTGGGTTTGGTTAATTGATGTAAAGTGCTTTGAGTGCCCAGAAGGTGAAAAAGTGTTATATAAAAATGTGACTTGTTACTTCTAATCTATAATGATTTTCTCTCTCTTGCTCTCGCTCTCTTTCTGTCTTTCATTCTCTCACACTCTTGCTCTTTTACTCTCTCACCCTGTCTCTGATTTTAAAAAAAAACAAAAAAAAAAACTGTCTTTCTTGCTCTCTCTCACTCATTATCTCGCTCTCTCACTGTCTTACTCTTTCTCGCTCTTCTCTCTTCTCTCACACTTTTGCTCTTTTACTCTCTCACCCTCTCTCTGATTTAAAAAAATTAAAAAAAACTGTCTCTCTTGCTCTCTCTCATTATCTCGTGCTCTCACTTTCTGACTCTTTCTTACTCTCACGCTCTCTCTCTTGCTCTCTCTCTGTCTCTCTCACTCTTTTACTCTTTCATACTCTCTCTTCTTCTGTCTCTTGCTCACACTCACTCTTGCATTCTCTCGCACGCACTCTCTCTTGTGCACTCTCTCTTTTGCTCTCTCTGGCTCTCTTATTCTCTCGCTCTTCTCTCACTCTCATGCTCTCTCTCTCTAACTCCCTCTCAGTCTTGCTCTTTTACTCTCTAACGCTCTCTCCCCTCTGTCTCTTTCTCTCTGTCTCTCGCTCTTTCTCCCTCTTTCACTCTCTTGCCCTCTTTCTCATGTCTCTGTCTCTCACTTATTCTCACTTTCTCACACTCACTATTGCATTCTCTGACATGCACTCTCTCACTCTCTCTCTTGCTCTCTGTCTTCGCTCTCTCACTCTTCTGTCACTCTGTCTCTCGCTCTTTCTCACTCTTGCTCTTCTGCTCTCTCATACTGTCTTTACCTCTGTATCTCTCGCTCTCTCTCTGTCTCTTGCTCTCTCTCTCGCTCTTGCCATTTCTCACACTCTCTCTCTCTTGCTCTCTTTCTGTCTCTCATTTTCTCACACTCTTGCTCTTTTACTCTCTTACCCTCTCTTTTTCTCTGTCGTCTTGCTCTCTCTCTAGGTCTCACTCTCTCACACTCTGTCACACTATTGCTCTTTTACTCTCTTTCTCTCTTGTTCTGTCTCTTTTTCTGTCTCTTGTTCTCTCTCTGTCTAGCTCTCATTCTCTCACACTCTTGTGCACTCTCTCTCTTTCTCTCACGCTCTCTCTCTCTCTCACGCTCTCTCTTCTCTCTCACGCTCTCTCTTGCTCTCATTCTCTTTCTCTCACACTCTCTCTTTCTCTCACGCTGTCTCTTGCTCTCATTCTCTTTCTCTCATGCTCTCTCTTTCTCTCACACTCTCTCTTTCTCTCACACTGGCTCTCGCTCTCACACTCTCTCTTTCTCTCATGCTCTCTTTCTCTCTCGCTTTCTTTCTCTCACGCTCTCTTTCTCTCACGCTCTCTCTCTCTTTTTGATAGACCTCTCATTTATATTTAATGTCTTAAGTGCATTTTGTTGCTCCTTTACCTGCGTCTGAGCAGCATAAGACAGCTTGTATATCAGATTCCTGTCAGCGAACCAAAAAAAGACAGAATTATGGCACTCCCTTCCTTGTTTTCTTTAGTCAGATTTCTTCACATCCCTTTAGTGTTAATTTGGCTGCTAACTTCGCTTTTTGGGTCAGTTTCCGCGGCAGATGTAGCTCAGGTTGTAAATGAGTTCCCCAGGTGAGGCTCCTTGAGGAAAATCACCACGTTTCCATGGTTTAGAACTTTAGATCAAAGCAAGACAAAACAACACTGAATGCCAGTAAACAACAATGGAGCAAATAAGGATGCGGTCTCGCTTTCCTTCACAGTGACAAGACACAGGACAACTTTTCAATGTGCGTGTGCGGATGAGATATATCACATCGTGGGGGACTGAAACCATGTCCCTATGACAGACATGGTTAAGGTTAAGATTAGGGTTTAGGTTAAGCTTAGGTAAGTAGTGACTATGGTTAAGGTTGTGATCAGTCTGAAGAAAATGAAAGTAAGGCAATGCAATGTCCCCAAAGAGCATGTAAACCCAACGTGTGTGCATGTGTGTGTTTTTTTAGGAAGTTTTATGTGACATCGTTATTGTTTCTTGTTTTGAAGGCAGAGGCGTTTCTCCTGCCAGTCGGCACCTGGTCTCCCTAGGCAGCCTTTTAGACGACCAGCACTGGCATCATTTTGTTGTTGAGCATCAAAGCACACACCTTAACCTCACCGTGGACAAAAGCACTCTGTGGGTCCAGATCCCATCAAAATTCGCCCACTGGGACCATGACCAGGTAGGCCTGTCCTGACCAAAACAATAAAAATGGCACATCGACACGGTTTCTTTCCTGTCTTAATCTGATATAGTGGTTCTTTTTTCTTCTTTTTTTTACCCCTTTGTAGATCAGCGTGGGAGCAGACCTGGTCCTGGGCTCGCAGAGGTCAGCGCAGCCAAGCCGAAACTTCCATGGATGTTTGGAAAATGTGATTTATAATGGACTGCACCTGGTGTACCTCGCAAAACAGAGCGACCAGCGGGTAACTGTGCAGGTAAGGTGGATCCCCTTTAAGTTTGTGGATAGTTTCACTGCCCTAACTGCTGCGTTTGTCATTCTATCATTTTGTGCTACTGTGGATGAGCTGTGAGTGTTTTTACAAATACAAAAAGACAGAAAAGTATTACTCTGTTGCATTGATAAATGTGAGTTATAATAGTGTATTCACCTCATTCCGTAAGTTGCCATGCGCTCCGCCATCGTCATTCAGGTTGTATTATTTCGCTTGGGGCTGATCTTGACAGCAAATAAGTTCTATAGGGACCACTAAGCCATTTTAAAGCCTCCCAGAGAATCGATGCAGTGTTGACTTGTTCGTCAAATGAACATAAAACATTTTACACAAATCAACCTACTTTATTTCATACTTTAGCTGCAAAACTTTTCTCATATTCTCCACTGACCTGAATGAGATTCCCACTTTACGAGAAGTGCCACCACAAAGAACAGTTTAGTCGCATTTTAGTTGCATTTACAGCAAAAGTGGGCGGTGCTGATTAAAATCCATGGTTCTCAAACTATGCAGAGGAATCCTGAACAACCAGTGCATATCCGTTTAAATATTTGCAGAATTCAGAGTCAACTTTCCTTGTAGCAACTGTGTAGCATTTTTCTCCTGATTTAGTGTAGTCTAGACTTAGAATAATCCTGTTTTAGATCTAGTGGTACTTAGAAATCTTGTCTTGTCGGGTACAATATATTTACATTTAGTGATTTTAGACACAGCAAGAAAACTAGGTTGAAGTACTGTGTAGCCTATATATTTATATGGTACAATTCACCAAAGTTCAGAGCATAGTAGTTTGCACAGTCTTACCAAAACATTTTTTTTTTCTTTTGGTACAATTTCCTCCATGAATGTGAACTGGTATCATTAAATCACCCACAGTGAGTCGTTGCAAATGGTCACATTTTTTGCAGTTGGCTGAAAAACATGTAGCCGTGCCTGTCACCTTTAAACTGGATTCTAAAAAATAAATCTAATTGTGCACCCTGCTGGATAACATGTTTTACAAATCAAATAAAAAAGAAATAAATAGCGCTTTTGGCTGGCTCGCATGGACCAGCCAGTAAACAGGACAAAATCAAGGTCTGGAGAGAGGGTGATACTGAGTGAGACGTGTGCACCTCTGAGGCTAGCAGTACTACAGACATAATGGGCATTAGTTTTTTAAAATTTTCTGCCCTTTTACAAAACTGCCCACCTGTACCTGAATCTTAAAACAAACAACTGTTTCCTTCCAAGAGAGCCAAAAGATTATTTTTGTCATTATGTTGTTTTCAATCCAGTGAATATGACCCAAAACTTGAGGCTTAAGTTTTTCTGGAATGGATTGCAAAAACTATTAAAACACTAAATAAATACCATCATTTGATAATAAAGTGGGTCAAAATGGGTCCAATTCCTTCTATTGGAGCTGATGCAAGTAGTGTATATTGGCAGTACAAAATTATTATTAGAAAGGAGCTATTTATCCACCCTTGGCTTCATATTTGCTTTACATTGTATATACAAATATTACCACAGTGGACTGCCTTCTTCTTACTGTTTATCACCTAATTACACAGAAACACAGTAAGGTCCAATTTGGAGCTTATATAAAAGAGTTCCTCCAAAAAGGATTCACGTTTTTGCATTCCCTTTACCTATGTTTGAAATTGCACCGCGTTGGTTTGTGCATGGAATGTTTAGTCCTACATGTTTGTGTGCCTAATGGATGGTGTCAAGCTAATGCACAACAGCACTGACTCTCTAAGGTACTCTCATCTTCAGCCTGCATTATGGCGTATCGCTTTAACTGCCCCGCAAAGAGCTTTTAGGTTTGATCAAGTGTCACTATGCTGCAGCGAGCCACTGAAAATAGAACCCCATACTCCCAACAGAAATCTGGATTCAATATATCAGCTTCACTTGCAAAGATGTACGATTAGTGCAATTAATACTGCTCAAAGTTGTCTGCCGGCACACTGAGATGACCAGCTGCTATCCTCCATTTGCACTGCCCCCCTTCTGCCGAACTCGGTACTCCCGATTATGTCCCTACAGCGGTTTGTCCATGACCTCGGCAGACTGTTGAGTGACATTGGAGTATGGGTTCACTTCCACTTCTTCTCTGTCACACTATTATCATTATGGTAATACTTGGTGCTCTTTAAGGAGACCTGCTGATGAGATCTCTGTGCGTCAGGGCACCTCCACACACCCTTCGCAAATTAATTCACATTCATGCATTATCATGTTTGGACTCTTCCTCCCTAATCACTTCTCCTACACTCCTCTCCTCTCAGGGCAATGTCACCTTCTCTTGCGTCGAGCCCGTATCTGTTGCCATGACGTTCAGCGGTCCTCACAGCCTCCTCTCGTTGCCGTGGACGATGGAGACGGCATCAATAGCCTCATCAGTGGGACTTCAGTTCAGGACATGGGACAGAGAGGGGCTGCTGCTCACTTTTGACCTTCCGAAGCAAGGAGGAGTTGTGTGGATTTATCTAAGCGGCTCCAAACTTTGTCTGAGACTTTATAAATTGGGAAAGACTCAACAAGAGCTCACAACAGGTTAGAATGACTATAACAGAAGTGATGTATGCACAGATTGTGTCATTTTTGTTTCAGATTATACATTTTAAAGTTAGAACAATACACCTTCAGCCTTTTCATCAGGTCTCTGAATGGGTGCTTGTTTGCGTTTGTTGTGTTTTAATCATTTCTAAAGTGGATTTTAATTATTATCACATATTACCACATTCAGATCCTGCACATTAGACACATCATTATGTCAATCAATAAATACCCAGCACTATTTTCACACCTCACTATACCAAACATAAGTACATTCCCAAACGCTGCTTGCATAATGTATGGGCTTATTCAAATACATTTAGACAGCATTAGCAGTGTGCTGTTAAATATAAATGAACCGTTATAAACCTTCATGTTTGTTCTTAGGGTCATCTCTAAGTGACGGACAGTGGCACAGTATGGAGCTCATTTCCAGACGAGGTCATGTGACTCTGACGGTGGATGGAGACGAAGGCGCCTCTGCCTACACCAACACACCTATAACAATCACAAAAGGAACACACTTGTACTTTGGTGGTACGGCGCTCAATACTGCTTGCAATTTTAATATTCTAAAACTATGCAGTCCCTTCTGTGATGTGACGCCGTCTTTGATTTGACCCTGCAGGATGCCCCATTGAAGACAGTGTAGAGGGGTGCAGGAACCCTTTTAGTTCATTTCGAGGCTGTATGCACTCCCTGGTGGTAAACAACCAACCTGTGGACCTCATAATGGTGCAGGAGAGGCTTCTGGGAAATTACAGTCAGCTGCAAATCGACATGTGTGGCATCGCTGACAGGTTTGTGCTGTCTTATGAGCACCTATACATACATACTGCATTAGGACGATGGATCTAAATGTGTGATTTTTGTTGACAATGTTTTGTTGTTACTGTTGCGAATCCTCTCTAATCCCATCTGTGTACAGCAGGATGTATTTTGAGATAAAGTATAGATTATTAGACGGCATCGCCTGGAATCCACGTGGAAATGTGACACCTTTGTTTCAGGATCAGTGTTTCCCGAAATATTTTAGGAACACAATCCTGTTATTGTTTTGTCATCGAGTATCATGGGCTTTTCCACGGCAGGAATGGTGTTTTGTTTTCTTTGTGTTGTGAAAATGTAATTTATATCTGAAGCAGTGGTGCGATATGGACCGATCCAGACAGAAAACACATACACACAATGCTTATTCTGAGCTACCGTTCGACTGAGATCAAAGCCCTGAAATAACTATGGCGGAAAAAGCAATCTCTCTTTTCCCTCTTGGTCGCCACCAAATCCTCATTGAACCCCCAGTATTTTATCTTGGGCCAATCTCTGTGGCTCAGTGTGATTTCGTTTGGAAGAATTTGGGGATATTTTCGTACAAAATGACTGACAGTCTGTAAAAAAGCTTTGGCCCAGGGAAGTATGATTTGCCTTGTTGGGTTTCTGCCTCTGATTGTTTTCATCAAAGGATAATAATTATCATCTTCACAATAACAACCTCTGCAACAACTCATTTGCGAGTCAATTTTCAGAGGATTAGTGAGAGGAAAAGTTGATAAAAAGTGAGAATTGCGTTTGATCAAAAAGCTGAAAAACGATCTAATGTGTATAATTATAGCTTTGGAGTGTTAAAAGTGTCCCTATGTTATTATTATTGTGGCGCTTTTATACATTGTCAAACTGATCCATTAGAAACAGTGAGTTAAACAAAGTCCATATTTAGGCCTTGTATGTCACACTGTGCTTAAAAAGGAAAGTTATATTTCATCTACAAATGCCAGGGCAGTACCAAACCTCCTTGTCAAAGCTAAGCAAGGCCAGGCCTGGTTAGTACTTGGATGGGGAGCAAGGTGCTACAGTGGGGCGCCAGGGGCAAAAATTGTTATTGTGTTTTTAGCCAAGACACTTCACCCACATTGCGTAGTATGAAAGTGATGTTTTTGTGAGTGTCGGTGATGGTCAATGGTGCAGATTGGCAGCCTCGCTTCCGTCAGTCTACTCCAGGGCAGCTGTGGCTCTAAAAGCTTACCACCACAGAGTACAGCAGTAATGAATAAAGGCTAAAATTATAAAACGACTTTGAGCATCTGGAAAATGATTACTATTATTAAAATGTTCAAAACAAGGAGATACATGTTTATTTTTTTCCAAACAATAGTGAAATTCATTATCCCCACTCACCGCATCACCAGAGAATGACAAAAACAAGTCTCTTCAGTACTATCCATTATTAATTACCACCATTCTGCTGCCCAGACTGGATGGCCTTATAAGACACTTTATTCTCTCGTGTCCTTTTAATTGGTTGTTTAACTGCGCTAATGCCAGGTCAAACCATGGGTCCCTTTTGTCCTTTGTGCTCTTACTAAATCAATATAGTCACAGCTCCTAAATGGCAGCTAAAATCACATTAATGTTTTTGGAATTCAGTGACTTTCAAATAACGATTATATTTGACCTCTTTGCTAATGCATACGCTCTCATTTGTGTTTGTGCGGGAAAACGCATAATTGCAGATAAGCCTAGTTACATCACTTAATAAAATTTCAATATTAGTCACACATTAACACCGCGTTCCGACCGCACATCTGTTCCTTTATACACCAAAAAGCTGTTAAAGATGGAACTTTAAAATCTCTCACTAAATGTTGAGTCAGGGCTTTCTCAAACTGCAGCAAACGATTAAAAATACATGCTGCTTTAGCTGTCTGCTCCTCTGTGTGTCTTTGCCAGCGCAATCTGCTGACCCCGTTTCCCCCTGCAAATATGTTTACACAGTTACTGCTACGCCATTCATCTCAGCCCGCACCCCCTTTGTTGCCAGTTGCTCCTAATTCCCCGCTCCCCCAATCCTCCATTTCCTATCAGAGTAACTCATCTCCTCCACTCACTCCCTTCACTGCAAACTGTTCATCCCAAGGCCAATATAACCCAATTACACGTCGAAGCAAGGAACAACCTAAAAAAATCCAAATCGGTTACTTCCGTTTAATTAAACCTAAAACCGACCCTCTCCTGTTGTCATTAAAAGATGAATTTTTTACCTTTATTAACTTCAGAAATGCTCTAGGCTAAAGTAGTTTAATTTCTTTGTGCCAGTGAAGCCTAAAGTTACCCAGAAAGTATTTAAAAGCACCCTCAGAAAGGAGGCATGCTGTTTCAAAAGGTGACATATTATTTCATTACAGTGATGAAAGCAGCAGTACAGATGGAGAGACCCACAGTACAATATTAAAGCGAACAGTTCAAAGTTAGTGGTGGAGTTGCTGCTATGAAAGTTCTGTCTTCACATTATGTGTTAAAATATAATAGGCTTTAGACTCTTTTTGGAAAGTTCTGTCATCTTGCCTGGTCTCTGTCTAAAATAAAAGTTGTCCATGCAGTTTTGAGCAAGATATATGGAGTGTAAGCTTACCTTTGAAGGGCTGATAAGTTAAGTTCTTGAAATCCTGAAGCTCCCATTATTTATTTTTCATATCTGAGTCAGTTATTCATGTTAGAAAATCTCATAGAACTAGTTTTTGAAGATTGTTTTTCACCATATGTGACCACGCTGCAAAAAATCACACTGGCATATTTTAAGTTTCTAATAAAACGAGTTTAAATTTGAGATGAGGTTTACATTATGTGTAATATAACATATATAAATGAAACACCAAATCATTCCCCACTTTAGAGTTGGTTCATTTAAGAGCTAATTGCCACATTATAAGTATTTTTTTTTTTTTTTGGCTCTGGATTGTAAACTGTTTGATGTACTGCGAAATGTCACAGTTTAAGACTAGACTGAAATCTCACCTCTTCTCCCTGGGATTCAATACCAGTTAAAGCGGATATCTTGGTGTTTTATTGTTCATTTCCTGTGCATCACGTTATCTTTATATTTGTTTTTTGTTGACTTTTATGTGAAGCTCTTTGGTCAGCTGAAGTTGTTTTAAATTCGCTCTATAAATAAGCTTGAATTGAATTGGACAGTTTAAGAGGATTTGACCTGAGCTCCTGTCTGTGTTGTTGATCCACAGATGTTCCCCGAGTCACTGTGAACACGGCGCCAGCTGCAGTCAGTCCTGGAGCACCTTTCACTGCAACTGCTCGGGCAGCGGCTACAGCGGAGCCACCTGTCACAGCTGTAAGTCCCACAATGCACTCTGATCAGGCCGTGATCAAACGCTACACAGTGTCGATGTGTGTGTATGTGTGTGTTCGGGGCTCTTTTAACTCCCAGTCCCTCAGGCTTTGTTGTGGCAAGAGGTCAGGCTTAGATCAAATCCCTTCACTATCTTCAGGGTTATGTGAGCCACAAGCTCAAAGTGATGGACAGGAGATTAAGGCGTCAAGAAAAACAAGGTTTACCCTCACAAGAAAAGTCGACTTTAATGAAAATTTAAAATGTTTCAAATGGAGTTCTGTTTATGTGATTGAAATATATTTACCAAGAAATTACCTGTTCTTACAGCAATCCTATTTTTTATTCCTGCATCCAGCTGTGTCAACCCTGTAACCACTGACTGACAGGTTTGCCAAGACTTGCAACTCCTAAGTGCGGGGAAGAAGCATTACAGAATGAACTTTATGTGTATGTGCTCTACTGTATAGCATAAAGTATAGACAAGACTCCTTGTTAGATCTCAGAAGCTACGCAAGGCTGGGCCTCGTTAGTACTTCGATGAGACACCTCTGGGAAAATCTGGTGTCACAGTGGGGCGCCAATGTCCTTAGGCAAGACACTTCACCCCGTTTGTCTAGTATGAATGTGGTGTGTGCGACTTATGGTGGTGGTCGGAGCAGCCGATGGTGTAGATTAGCAGCCTTGCATCCATCAGTTAAAAATAACTCAACCTGTGTATAATTATGACCCAGTGCTGGGTCACTATTGGACTAACAGTTTGGGTTATTATTTTAACACAACGTTTTGGGTAATTTTTTCTACCCAATTCTGGGTTATGTTTCACTAGTCTGTTGAGATAATGCTACCCAAAATATGGGTTTAATGTTTATAATGACCACAGTGCTATTTAATAAATATATGTAAAGAAAAAGCATTTTTGTAAATAACTGCATTCAAAACATGTCACACTATTAACAGCAGCACATTATGAATTCAGCAGTAAAAGGTTCATTGTCTTTGGTGAAGTGACAGAAGCTTGAGCACTGAGTTGTTTTATCTCAGATCCCGGCTTCAGTTGCTGGAGATTCCACTGTGTGAACAGTGTTTACAGGTCAAATGTATCTGCTGACACTTCTTCTACAAGGACTTCATAAAATATAATATTATTTAACATAACACTTTAGGATTGAGTTATGAGTGCAGAGCTCAGGGCTGTGGACTCTGCAGTCTGCCTCCTCTGTGAGAGGGAAGAGAGAGAGTCAAATGCACAGCTGAAATATGTCGTCCTCCATGACAAATAGAGCCTGAGAAATATAAAATCAGAGAGTAGAGGCTTAACAGCTAAAAGTCAAATGTTTATTTAGTAATAATATGAACATTAACTGTATAACCAATAGTATAAATATCTTTATCAGTTGTTTTTTCTGGAGCATCAGAGGAGGTGGGTAAAGGCCGAGAGCAGCTGGAGAGTTTGTATTTGACTCATTTCAGTGGCTTGTTTGAGAAGATTCTGACTAACTGGCTGCTCAGAAAACAGAGAAAACAATTCACAGAGCTCAACACCGCAGAGGTTAACACCGCAGAGCTCAACACCACAGACCTCAACACCACAGAGCTCAACACCGCAGAGCTCAACACCGCAGCAGCAGACTTCACACACCAGACCTCAACACCACAGAGCTCAAAACCACAGAGCTTAACACCACAGAGCTCAACCCGCAGACCTCAACACCACAGAGCTTAAACACCACAGACTCAACACACCACAGAGCTCAACACCGCAGACCTCAACACCACAGAGCTCTAAACACCGCAGACCTCAACACCAGAGAGCTCAACACCACAGAGCTCACACCCACAGACCTCAACACCACAGAGCTCAACACCACAGACCTCAACACCACAGAGCTCAACACCACAGAGCTCAACACCACAGACCTCAACACCACAGAGCTCAACACCACAGACCTCAACACCACAGACCTCAACACCACAGAGCTCAACACCGCAGACCTCAACACCACAGAGCTCAACACCACAGAGCTCAACACCACAGAGCTCAACACCGTAGACCTCAACACCACAGATCTCAACACCGCAGAGCTCAACACCGTAGACCTCAACACCACAGGGCTCAACACCACAGAGCTCAACACCGCAGACCTCAACACCACAGAGCAGTTCCTCTACTGAGCCCAGTACCAAGGAGTGGAGACCAAACCCAAGAAGAGCTGTATCTCCAGGAGGATATTTTGGACTCACAATAGTCCATGTGGTCAAATCTGAAGTCCAGGAGACACATTTGTCCTTCGATCATGAGTCTCACTTCGCTGCTCTCAAGAAGAGAGATTTTGAACTTCAACCAGAGAAAAAGATACTAGACCTCTTCATTGCAAAGACCCAATCTAACAAAAAACTTTGCCTGGTCCATAGGGGCAACATCTCTATTGTGATCCACATTCAGCCTTCTACAGTAAAGACCCCTAAGGCCAAAGCTGCTGCAGCTGTGCAGCCTATTAGAGAGAGGCACATCCTCCCTGACTACACTCGCGAGGAGGCCATTGACATCTTTATAAAACTGAGCACACCAACACTAGTCACTTTTGTTCAGGACGACTTTCCTCAGAGAAAGCTGTACACCGTCTCCGAGGTGGAGGACGAGACAGACTACATCATCAGGCAAATCAAACTTGCCACAGCACTGTGCTTTGTTCAGGCAGGTAACAGAGCAATCACAGCCATGGTCCAACTCCTGAACTCTTAGAAGACCCCCTAAAGAGGGGTTCCATGAGAACGGGACTCCCAGCCAGCTTGATGCCCAAATCTGTACTGTAGTGTGTTAATAAAATAGATTAGCAAGCTTATTACCATGGCCATTATAAGGCCATCAACCTATTATTCATTGTAATAATAATATGTGCTATTAGTCCTCCAATTAATAACAAAAGAATGCTCATTGGTTAAGTCTAAAACCAATCTGCAATTTTATTCATTTTATTTAAGATTGTGTTCCAGAATTTACAGCATTCACAAATGCATTTTCCATAGGAATTACCCGACCTTGCATGACAATTTCATTAAAACCTGACTTTTTGCCCTTTTGCAAAAATGCCAAAACATAACAAATGCAAATGTTATACAATTTATTTGAGACAGCAAACTTCTGTGCACAACACCAAGGATTGGAACACCATGTAACAAATGTTGCTTGTGTCTCCCTTGAAAAAAATGCTTTTTGTTGTTGTCTTGTAAACTGAATGTGTGCGTGAGAAAGTTATTAATTTTAGATCTTTTCCTTCTCAGCGGTACATGAGCAGTCCTGCGAGGCGTACAAGCACAAAGGCAACACGTCAGGCTTCTACTACATTGATGTGGATGGCAGCGGACCCATCAAACCACAGCTCATATACTGCAACATGACAGGTAGCATGCATAGCTACACTTCATGCACTACGTCACTGCAGCATTTGATTTAGTCTCTGCTGTGTGAGATATTTTACATGTGGGCTACAGTTAAAACTGGTCTCATCTGGTTAGAGGAGAACTCATGGATGGTGATTGAACACAACAACACTGAACTGACCAGAGTCCAGACTTCACCGAGCAAGAAGCAGCACTCAGCCTTCTTTGAATACACATCTGAGGAGGAGCTGCTGGCTGCTGTTATAAGCCAATCAGAGCACTGCGAACAGGAAGTAGCCTATCACTGCAAGATGTCAGGACTTTTCAACACACATGGTTGGTAATAGTATGGCCAGTAATATACTTAAATGCAATACTGATGATTAATAAAGTCTGTGTTTCCTTAAGATGGTTCTTCACACAGTTGGTGGGTCGGGGGACCAACAGGGGGACAGGTGCAGAGTTATTGGGGTGGAGCTCAACCTGGAAGTCAGCAGTGTGCTTGTGGTGTGCAGAACAAGTGCCTGGATCCAAGGCATCAGTGTAACTGTGACGCCGACCACGCTGAATGGTAGTCTCTGCTATTTTGTCAAAGACTTTTTTTGCAGTTGTGGACTATAGTGAATGGTTTATATCATTCTCTGTAGGACCAATGATTCAGGCCTCCTCACCCATAAAGAAACCCTCCCAGTCAGATCCCTGGTCCTCAGGGACATAAACAGGCCTGGTTCAGAAAGTGCTTACAGAGTTGGACCACTTCGTTGCCATGGAGACAGTAAGTTATACATAGTTCTTTCCAAATGATACTTTTCACGTGATGTCATCAACACAAATCGCTTGGTATATAGCCCAGGAAGCAGCCACATAACTCACACGGCTTGTAATTATAGTTTAGAGTTTGGGATCAGCACCAGGTACCAGTGTGCAGAACAGAGATGAATTGGCCAAACCAAAATAAAAAAGTAAAGAAAAGAGCCTTGAAACAACCTGATAAGCTGCTGGGACTTTACAGGTAAAGTCAGAATACTTTAGTGAATGTTAAGTTATTAGCATCCTAAAATCTAAATTATTTTAACATTAGGCTAATTGGTATGATGACACAATCTTAAACTCTATACCAGCCTAGCCATATATGTAGACTACATACAGAATGTCGCATACAATATAAATATATTTTGATTAGATTTTGATTAATATCAAACATACACTTTTCAGGAAATATCTGGAATGCTGCCTTCTTTGACAAAGAGACTTCCTACCTACACTTTCCCACATTCCACGGAGAGCTGAGCGCCGATATCTCCTTCCTGTTTAAAACGACTTCATCCTCTGGGGTTTTCCTCGAAAACTTGGGCATCAAAGACTTCATTCGGATTGAACTCAGCTGTAAGTAAAACCCAGAGCTAAGATATCTAATCTGGACTTCGCTCAGATGCTCGATATGACTTGTGAGAGCGGATCATCCCATGAGTTAAGGTTTTTCATTGGCCCCTAACTCAGCTGGAGGGCTAAGAGACTAACTAGTCACTGTCAGTGACTAATACAAATCCTGGACTTTTATACTTTTTCTTTATTGGCTGAAACAAAGCAGGATGTGGGCCTATAAATCACACAGCACAAAAGATCCCTACAGACAGTTTTGCTGATATTAAAATGCCCCGAGAGTTTATTTACTGTCTCCAGTCAATGTTTATCAGTGACCATAAAAGCATCAGACTATCAGACCATCAGAAAACCATCAGACTGACGTGAAAAGGAAGTTCAGCTGAACAAGATGGAAGAGGATTATATTACTGATGGCCGATTTCATCACTTTCACATTACTTTTTTTGTTTAGTTATTGGATTTATTTTAGTTTCACTCTCTTTATTTCAGTATTCCTTTTGTAGATTTATGTGACATTGCCCCTTTGAGATGCATCATATCTTTTTCAAGGGGGTGCTTTACTTTTACTTTACTGTAAGTGCAGAGCAAGTATTACTCCCTTGAGCCTGGATGTAGCCTGAATGCAGAGGCAGCTCCCATGTCCATGTCAGGGAGCTGATGACAGCAACTGTTTGCATCACTAAAGGTTCCATGTATCTTCATATCAAAGCTTCCCTTCAGTTCCTCTACAGTCCTGCTCCAAATCTGCTTCATCTTTATCACACTTGGCACGCTGCATTCTGTGACTGACAGAGGCAGCATGGAGAAGCTTTAGAGAGAATACAAGACTGCAGCAAATGGTGAAAAGCCTGTACAGCTGTAGGATTGTTGATTAAAAATTCACTTCATCATGGCTCTAGTTGGGTGGAAAACATTTGCCAACAATCAGAGAAATAAGGGGCATTTGGCCAGTTTAGAGCATGCTCAAAACTGCAAGTCTTGTATTTTCTTCCAGTGGTCAGTAAAGTGGTCCAGGGAGGGCACAGTGGGGAGTTAGGGACAGGTGATCGATGTGAGGAGCAAAGGAGGATGGTCCAAAGAGACAAGCAATTGTAGCTCAAGTTACTGTAGTAGTGAAGCTTTCAGGTTCTGTTATAAGTATGTTGAATGATTTTTTTTGCAGATGAGGCTGTACAATATTCATTTGGTCATTACATTGTGTCTGGTTGTGAAATAGTGATTCGTTTATCCCGCACAGCTGCCAATGAGGTCCTGTTTTCTTTTGACGTTGGTAATGGTCCGCTAGAAGTGCGTGTGAAGACAGACGCCTCACTGAACGACGACAGGTGGCACAGAGTCCGAGCGGAGAGAAATATTAAAGAGGCTTCACTCCAAGTGGATGAGCTGCCCGCTGCCACTCAGGAGGCTCCAGCCGACGGGCACATCCACCTGCAACTCAACAGCCAATTATTTATAGGTACACACACACACACTCAACAACTGCTTTGAAATCTATTTTGGTGCTCACTATCGGTGGTTAGTTTTTACACTCCAGAACTAGTTTTGTTCAGAAATGTTTAATTTTATGAGCCACAGTACTCGTTTTAAAATTTTATTATCCGTATTGTTTTACACAAAGTATGATGTAACTCTGCACTCTGGCTGTATTTTAGTAGACCCTCAGAGAGCTGGGGACCCTACATCTTTGTCACCTGAGCTCTTCCTGGAGTAAGCAGATAGTGGCAGAAACTAGGCCTGTCAGCAGAACACTAATACTCCTACACGCTCTGCAGCCAACATTATCAATGGACTTGTTTGCTGTTTTCTGTTTAGTTACCGATTCATGTTGCAGAAATACATTTTTTGGCTTTTCTTCAACAGTGCAAGGAAAACTTTGGCCCTGATATAAACCGTATCATCATGAGTATGTTCAGCCATGCTAACAAATCAGAATTTTGCCTTTTCTACGAGGGCACCCTTAGGTCTCACAAACAATAACTTTTGGAGCTCACGTTCTCCCTAAGAATAAGAATAAAAATGTGTTTTTCAGTCACAGGCAGCTAGGCCAGAAGGACAAGTAAACTGTCAAAAAGACTGACAGTTCACCAACTTTCTAGATACCAACAATCCACATGGTGCCCTGCTAGCACACGAGCTGCCAGTAAAAGTCAGCGCCTTGGTTCTTTCTACCTGCTGGTTTTTGTTTCACAATGGTTTCATCACCCCACCATTTTAAAAAAATGTACAGGCTGTGACAAATCTTTATTCTTGTTGAAGCACTGAAAGGAACGCTCGAACAATAATCTGATATCACATCACAGACATCATCTGACATGTCTCATCATCACAGTGTTTCAATTAGCAACAAAAGTGCGGCTCTCAGTAAAGATGGGGGCTTGTCTGCTTCTTTTTTAAGCTTGATTCTAAAATAAGAACAAAAGTGTCTATGACTTTAATAGCCTACATTTCTCATGTTTCTCATGCTGCATTCATCTTGACTCTTGGCACTTGAAACATGTTTTTACCAAACCAGGGGCATTAATCATATGTTCTGTATGTCATGTTATACTTACATAATAGTTCACTTTGATATATTTTGTTCATAAGTCATTTACTGAACAGTACTGTTCTTCATCTTTCTATTTCTTGTTCAGGAGGCACAGCGTCTCGACAGAAGGGCTTTAGGGGATGTGTACGTGCTCTTCAGCTGAATGGGGTCACTCTGGATCTGGAGGCCCGGGCAAGGATGACCCCTGGGGTAGAGGCGGGCTGTCCAGGCCACTGCACCAGCTACGGCTCCCTGTGCCAGCACCAGGGTCTCTGTGCGGAACGGCCCAGCAGCTTTTACTGTGACTGCTCTCCATCTGCTTACACTGGAGCCTTCTGTGAGCGAGGTACCAACTCCCCCACACCCCTGCCACTTCGTCCCTTACACAATGACATCACTGCTTTCAAAGATGTTTGGATAAACTCTAAGACTGATGACACGTCTCTTCCTGTCATTTAGCACATAACAGGAACTGTCTTTTCAGGTTATTAACACATGCAGATAATTAGCAACACTACCAGCTGCGTTAGCCTCAACGTTTGAATCACAGAAATCGCTGCTCTCATACATGACAGTTTTAATTAGCAGCCTTACTTTATACAGTATTTCTTTTATCTGTCAGCTGCTACTCTCATTTCATTTGCACCTCTCAGATGACATGTCAGAGACACAGAATGTCCTACTGACACATTTTAGAGCTTAGACGGCACTCACACACTCATGGTCCATTTTTCAAACCGACAAGGACAGTGACAATACAAACTGTAACCAAGAATACAAATATCTGCACAAATGTAGCTCTGAACACACCAAAAACAACCTTCAAATATGTGTCATGTTTGTATGCATGATATCATGAGCTGGAGTGCTCTGTGAATGGGATTGCACTGTCTGCATCTATCATTTAGTGTGTTTATTGCTCTTACTGCTCTTCCATTCAGCTAACTGTTTACAACACAAACCTACTTAAAAAAAAAAAATTTAAATAAATAAAAAATGTTGTCAGTGCTGTTACTCTGTATGAATGTAGCTTCTAAATGGCCAGATGCATTGTTACTAATATTGATTGATTATGATTTTCAGTTCAATTTTCTTTTGTAAAAGTTACTTCTAAAATGAATTTCTTGGACATAAACAATAAAGACTTGTAAAGCAGTTTAGCACAGCAAAATAGTGAAATGTATTCCTTTGAAGGCTAAACTCTGCTGCTTTTAGAGCCCAAAGATTGCCTGTAGACCTCTTGATTAAAATGGCCCAACCATAAAATTCATGAAAAGAAATGACTGAATCTCAGTTTTGATAAAAAATGGTATTACTTGCGGAACACTAAGAGTAAAACAACATCTGCAAACAGTTGAGTATCGGAAAGACATTCACCAAAATGGCCAAAACACATTGGATGGTAAATAAATGATAATGTTTTGCCTGATGTTCTTGAAATCTGTTTGCCTCCAGCTCCACAGACATTCACACTGCAGGAGCTTTGAGTAAACAGAGAATACCTCAACTTGATTTTTTTGTAATGATACTCTGTTTTTTGTTCTTTGCAGAAGTTTCAGCCAGCTTCAAATCATCCACATCCATTAGCTACAGCTTCCAGGGGTCTAAAGAGAGGGACCTGAATCACAGCAGGGGAGCACACGTCTCTGTCCACACTGACTTCAGCCTCAGAGCAGAAAATGTGTCTCTGAGCTTCAGGAGTGTTCAAACTCCAGCTCTGCTCCTCTACATCAGCTCGTACCACAGAGAGCACCTGGCCCTGCTGCTTAACAAACACAGTAAGCTGAATAAATGTGTTGTATAACCACAGACTGGGTCAGGATTTTAAAACGGTACTGAATCATACAGTTTGACAAAAGATTGTAATAGCTTAGCATGTGCTTGCTTCAGTAAGAGAGCCTGAAGGAAGCTGATAGCCAGAGGTCATTAGAGTTACCATGGTGATGTGGGAGTCTGCAGGTGGCTGTTTTTAAACCAAGGTTCCCCATTAAAGGCTTGCCATCCAGAGCAGGTTTTTTGGGTGATAAAACTTTTCCACAGGGAATAAACAGAGCTTGTATCTTATTTGTAACAAGAGGTGCATTCCCACAGCCACCCTTTCTGATGCATGGATCAATACCAAAACTACTTAGGTCAATATGTTTTTACAGACTGTCGGAAAGACTTTCTATATCCCAAAACTTTAGCTGCATTATTTTCCAATAGTAAAAAGCAACATATCAGCGAAGCTTCATGACTACAACTGTTACTACTGACACGTCTGCTGTATTAAAACAAATTAACATAGCAGCCCATCATATAATAAATTACAAGCCAGTCCCATGACTGCTTCCTAATAACTGTTTAACAGGCTGTGTAATAAAATGCAGGCCTACTATATAAAACATGTGTGTAGGTAAACTGGAGGTGGCCTACAGACTGGACAGCAGCCGATCCAGTGAGGTGCTGAGGAGCAGAGTGGGGAACCTGGCCAATGGACAGCTCCACAGCATTATCCTCAGTAGAGATGGAGACAGAGTCACCATACAGGTAATCGTGTGCTACTATTCAAATCTTACTCCTGCACACATGAAAGCTGTTGTTTTTTTTTTGTTAGATTTTTTTTTCTGTGATATTTATTCTTTCATTTATTAATGAATAAATGAGGAAGCATAGGTTAAAAGGTTTTATTTGATTTTTGTTTTACTTTTCCTTGTGTTATACACTTGTAGGTTGACCAGAACATGGAGGAGTACTTCAATCTCACCTTTGATGTGGAGTTTAATGGCCTCAGATCAATTATTCTGGGCAGAGTGCAAGGTACATGAAGACCAGTGACGTGCGGTGAGGTTCATGGCTGGTGAGGCACTGATGTCATCACAATCAGATTTACAAACATGTAAACCAGATGTCGGCAAGAACATTTGGCCCCGGGCCAGTTTCCAAAATTTCAAAATAAAAGTTCCAAACTCCGTATGAAATAGCTCTAATAGTATGAAATAAAAAGCTGGTTCTGTATTGTTTTTTATCCTTATTTTGGTTCTCCAATTTTCAGTCATTAAATTTCTTACCATTTCATACCACTCTATTTGAAAAGAGATTGGATAAATTGGATAAATCATTGGATAAATATAACCATTCATTTATTTTTTCTCTGTGATGACAGGTGAGGCACGGCCTCACCTGCCTCCTCTGACTGCACGTCACTGATGAAGACGATTCAAGAAAGGTGGTGTCACTTTAAGGCAGATCTTGTATATTTTAAAATGTGGTACTTGATACATTTTAGTTAAGAATGGCTTTGAATAGTGTATCATTTACATTGTGGATGTTTCTCTCTAGATACTACAGAGTTGGACCCAGAGTTGGCTCGAGTAGCTGCTGCAGGTTTCACAGGCTGCTTGTCCTCTGTGCGCTTTAACACTATGAGTCCTCTAAAGGCCGCTCTGCTACATCCAGACACCAGTCCCACCATTGTTTTGGGCCCCCTGGTCCAGTCCCGCTGTGGATCCTCTTCAGGAGTTTCTCCTGCAGCTGAAACAACCCACACACTGTCAGGTAACAGGGTATAATGTTGCTTTTCACTCTTAATCTTTCACTGTTGTTTATGTTGAGTTTGTCTGTGTGGATGGCAGGCCAGTCTGGATCTGTGGAAATGGGACAGCCTTTAATGAATGCTGTGAAGAGTGACTCTGCCTTAATTGGAGGTACAGCACTCTCATTTAGTACAATTGCCACAACATTGTTTTAAATTAATAATAATGACATCACAAGTTGTGGCAGCTGAAGTAGATGAACTTGCTCTGCCGTTGTTGCCTTTGCAGGTGTGATAGCGCTGGTGATCTTCGTGACCCTCTCTGCCTTGGCCATAATGGGCCGCCTCTTGTACAGGAAGAAATGGACATGCCGGAGCGAGGATGTGAAAACAGTCAAACCAGACGACTGCCCAGAGCTGCCTTTCAGTAGCCAAAACAACTCACACAGCACCGGTTCAAGTGAGAACCAGAAGGAATATTTTATTTAGCCCCATAGCTGACCGTCTGCTGACCCCATCGCACTGGAGAGCAGAGAAAGAGGCTCAGAGCTCCACAGTGCACTGTTGAACAGATATGAGCTCTGAATGGACAATTTGGGAAAAGCCAAAAACAACACTGCTTGTTTGGTGTTGTTACCCAGCGTTGTACTTTTTTTATTGACTCAACTGTATATGATGCACAGAGTGACAACTTTATAATGTGTATACTATTCCTTGTGCACTTGTGCAGAGTACCTTATGAAAATGTCCAAAGTCACACTTTGTATCCTGAGCTGTTTAACGAAGATTGTTTGTATTTAATGGAAACATGGATGTCCATTAAATGTTGTGAGGAGTGGGCGTGCTTTGCATTGTCCAGCACAGATAAAAATTATGTGCAGTTCAAATAAAGTGACTTGTATAGAGATGCCGCTGGCTGTTTCAGGCATTATGCAACCGAATGTACAGTGTGGAGGCAGAGTGCACTTGTTCACATTGAACATAACTGGCATTTGTTTGTTTGTATACAAATTTGGTTTTTATGTTTGAACTTCTATCTGTTTTGTTCAGAGCCACAGAATTACCCAGAAAAAAATGACAGAGAATTGTTCACATTGCTGATGATCTCCCAGTATTAAATGTGTACTACAGAGAAATACAGTGTTCTCGTGATATTGCTATGGCTTTTATAAATGGTCTGTGGCTGGAGTTTTTCTTTCACTGTGCGTTTAGCTGTATGAGCTGCCATTTAATGTTGCTCTCAGATGTGCGCACCCCGCTGTAACACCTAGGTAAGTAATGGATGGGTACGACTGACCCTCAGACCAGTGCTTTGTGAAACAGCCTGCTCTTGCTCCTGTCACAGTGTCCTATCTCACCCCTGGTTGAACACGGTTTGGCGCTGCTCATTTAAACACTGGATTCTGTCAGCATTCATTTCTGCAGGAGAATGTCCACGGTAGCAATAACTGTTCGTTATGACCTATTATAATGTAACTGGTTATGACACTTAAGTAACAAACGTCAAACAACATCATCTTCATATTAAATAATTAAACGGAGTAAGAGTTATGTGAGCCTTATGTTGTATCATACAGTGATTTACTTTAATTAAATGAAGACGAGGTGTGTGCCAGGGGTGAACTTGCTGTGTAGTTGATGGCAGTGGTGGAAGAAGTGCTTAATTTCATTACTTAAGTAAACGTACAGATACTGGAGCAAAAAATTATCAAGTAAAAGTATCACATTAAATAATCTACTAAAGTTAAACGTATTAAAGTACCAGATTAAAAATGTACTGTAAGAGTAAATAGTATAAATATTCTGCATAAACTTTGAGATCTAATAAAGCATCAAATATAGTGGTTTTGAATTTTGTTCAACAGAAACAATTGAATGAATAGTTTCTAACTATTTTTATTTGTATATTTTTGTTTGCTCAGGTTATGAACTTATGAACTGAAAACAAAGCTTCAAGTCTTTTCAGCAGGTCTCAATCAAATAAAAAAAAAAAAAATACATTTTTTATTTTTTTTTATTTTCAGCCCTTTTTAAAAATGTAGTGGAGTAAAAAGTACCGATATCTGCTCTGAAATGTAGTGTAGTAAAAGTAAAAAGTATCCACTTTCAAATTGACTTAAGTAAAGTACAGATACCTGAAATTTTTACTTAAGTACAGCACTTTACTACTTTTCCCTGGTTATGTTCCACCACTGGTTAATGGCATATATCCAACTCAAATAGCTATTTACATTTTTTAATCCAATTTTGGCTCAAAAGATATCACCTTTAGGCCTTCTCCGAAATAAACTGGGATCTTAAAATTTTGTCTTGGGGATGCATCACTGCAGCCAACGCAAATGGGGCAAAACTTCATTAAAACTCTCTCATCTTGTCTTTGTTTAAACTCACATGTTGACATTTTAAAAGGTGGTTTTCTGTGGTCTGAAGTAAACTGACTGAAATGGTAAATTGGCTGTACCAAGTGTGTTCCTAGAAGATTGCACTTTCTCATCTCTGTTTGACAAGTTAGCCTACATAAACATTATAAATATTGAAGGCAAACACTATATCGACGTCTCCTCTTAAAACAGCATGTGGTCCAGATAATTAACAGCCCAAATGGCGCTTCAACTTTTCAAAGTACTGCATTGACACCAACACGAGCTCCTCATAAACTGCCAAACTCCCATGTACCACCAGAGCAAGGCAGACCTCTCCGCGAGCTCCCACTGCTGTTCATCCATCATAATCATGCTGCATAATGCCCACAGAATACGAATGTGACATTTATTGATGTTTAACAAGCTCGGAGCCGTGTGTCGCGATGCCGCCCTTGTAAGTGCTGGAGCGGTGACAGATGTAAGCCGTCTCCATAGGGCCGAGGTGAAGGAGGTGAAGTGCGCCAGACAAACTCCCCCTGAGTCTCTGCTCCTGGCTCCGGTTCACTTCGTCGAGCCTGGGCTGCAGATGGTTGTGTCATGTGACCAGTATGGCGTGGGGACTTTAGTAAGGCACTTAGCAACAGTTGTTCTTTTACATTTTGGTCTCACTTTGTTGCTTTTCTTTTCGTTTAATCAGTTGTTTGTTAAGACGTATTGTCATAAGCAATTTTCAAGTTTAGTGACACTCAGCTACTGTTATATTTCATTGTTTTCATGTCTTGTATTGTTCCTTTACAGTGTCTATAAACGCGGAACATAACTGTATAAAAAAGTGGACTAAGACAATGTGACATCATCCATAGCGTTCGGCTTCAGTCAAATGAAACTCGTCCAATCTGGTTTTATGACATATTAGCTCCAATCATAGTCTGTAGCCAGAGGTACCGAACTTTTTTTTTTTTTATCGAGGGCCACATCTCAAAACATATTCGAAGCAGAGGGACACAGACCGGTGATCAATACAGTGGGGTGCTTTATACACAGCTTTGACAGAGCCGCTGTATATTATTAAGGCTTGAAGCACATTCATTTTAGGTCTGTATCACACTGCAATGTGATGTTTGAGGATATAGTGGCAGAAAGAGTTTCATTTGCTATTAAAAGTACTGCTTATGATCAGATGGGCCAGTTCAGCAGGCTATAGTTTGGACATGCCTTCTGTAGGCTATATATAAATGGACATAGCTAACCTGCTAGCACCTGCATCCTAGATATGAAGTGAGCATGGGCTTGCTTCCGGCTCCATCAACTCTGATTCCAATTAACGAGCTGTCTCCTCTCTCTCTGTAACTGCTGCTGTCAGAGTCGTCATTTTGGTAATAAAATATTCACATTAACCCGCTCTATATGATCCTGATATTTATTTTGCGACTGTGTCTGTAAATCAAGATATGAACATTAATAACAGACAAATCAGGCACCTTCTTTCCTCAGTCTCGCTCCCACTAGTGTTAGCAGCAAGTTTGATTGACACTGTTGCTAAGTGCCCGCTCCCTGCTAAACTAGTGGTGCAGGCAGGAAGGGGCGTTACCTTCAAAACCCTCTCTCCTGATTGGCTCTTTGGTTGCTATGATACTTGCAGTTGGAAAAACAAATATGGAACTCAGCTCCAAATTGGCCCCTATAACTGCTTTAGCCTCGACAAACTTATTTGACCAGAGCCGAACGCTGTGGGTGACGTCACGCTCACTTAGTCCACTTCTTTATACAGTCTCTGGCTCCAGTATAAGACTGTTTTTGACCTAACTGAAATCTCAGAAGTCATTGATAACACAGCACTTACAATTTTCTTGGATTTTTTCAAAGCTTTTCATACAGTTGAACGCTTTTTTTTTTTTGTTTATAACACTTGGACGGTTTGGATTCGACTCACAATTTATATGAGATGTAAAAAACAGCTGTATTATGCCATATTCTCACTCAACCCCAAGATTTCCGGTTCACGGGTCTGTTCAGCGGGGAGGCCCCACTGCTGCATTTCCCCTCCTATTAGTTACCGAAGTACTCCTGCTGCTTATTCAAAACAGGCTTGAGGTCTTGGATGTCTTGAGCTCAGCAAAACAAAATGAGAAATATTTTGTCTCTTTGAAACCCATGATAATCACATACGCAATCTGTCTGTAAACAAAGGTGATAAAGCACGCCAAGAACAAAACTTTCCCCTCAAAATGAAGAACACAAGCACTTTGTTTAACATGTGGTTACAAAGAGACGTCTGTATTTTTGGTCGAGCTCTCCTATCAAAAGCAGAAGGAATCTCTAGATTGGTTTACTTCCGCTCTTTTACCACATGTCCAAGACTCTACATCAGGAGATCAACAGGACAGTAACCAGAATCAGAATCAGAAGACTTTTATTGCAATTGTCAGTGAGCACAACTTACAAACTAGGAACTTCTTCAGTGATAAAGTGCAACATAAAAACACTGAATAATAATAATATGTCATGATCCCTGCCTGTTCCTGCCTGTCCTCTGCCCCTCCCTCACCTGCCTGTTTCTGGAGCTGGGCGGAGTTCCTGGCTCCTCCCGCACGCACCTGAATCCCATCAGCGCAATCAACGCCACCTGCAGGAGGTTAAGAGGAGCCAGGACTCTCCACTCGTTTCCCTGCTTGTGTCCCTGTTGTTCTACCTGCTCGTGTTCCTGCCTGCTCGTGTTCCTGCTCGTGCTCCTCGCTCATGTGTCCTGTTCGTCGTGTTCCTGCTCGTGTTCCTGCTCGACTCCCCCCCTTCGACCCTGTTTCCCGACTCCGACCCTGCTCCTGGAACCAGCCCAGCACCCTCACCTCTGACCCTGCCCCCCTGCACCATGTTCTGGACTCCCGCCTCTGACCCTGTTTCCCGGTACCGCTATTGATCCTTTGTCCACGTCTCTGCACCTCTGTGTCTGCCCTGGACCCCGACCTGCACCCCTGCACCCAGCTCCTTGTGTATCTACTGTCATTTGCTTGTTTGTGTCAATAAACACTGTTAAACCGTCCCGAGTTCTGCACCCTTTGGTCCTTCACACCCCTCTCACCATGACATAATATAAAAAAGCTAAAATATAGCTATTATAATAAAAAAAAAAAACACAACAACAGTGCAAACGCGGCTTAATAAGGTGACCGGTGTTATAAAGTATTCTAAGTGTCAATGGTACAGATATTAATATAATATAACAAAATACATCTGGAGGAAAAAAACATCATCTAAAAACAGCCATATTCACAGCACCTAAAAGTGAGGGGGGTAAACAAATGCTGGACTTCATAGACTTAAACCCATAGACTGTATAAAGAAGTGGACTAAGTGAGTGTGACGTCACCCACAGCGTTCGGCTCCAGCCAAATGAAGCCCATCGAGGCTAGCAGCATAGGGGCCAATTTGTAGCTGAGTTTGGAGCTTTGACCACGAGTATCATAGCAACCAAAGAGCCAATCCGGAGCGAGGCTGTTAAAGGTAACATCCCTTCCCACCCACAGCGCTGGTTTAACAGTCAATCAAACCTCTTGCTAACGCTAGCGGGAGTGATCTCGGGAAAGAATGAACCTGATTTTTTTGTTATTAATGTTCATATCTCGATTTATGGAGCAACTATAATATCAGCAAACTGCCAATCAAACGATCCAATTTTCATCAACAAGCTCTCACCGCACGAAACAAACACAATCCTCGCCCCCATACCTGTAGATTATGGAACAATAGATATATTTTCAAAGGTAAAAAGCCTATTTTCATATCAACTCGAGTAGACATCAGTTTCTCATTCACATAGAAACAATATTAACATTTAAAGTTATGTTAATTTTCTGTTGAAATATGGGTTATTTCAGTTAATGAAAACTGATTTTATAGCAGTCATACCAACTGCCAAATGATTCATCAATGGATTAGACTTTCTAAACAAAAAATGCAATAAAAAAAAACACATCTGAGAAAGTGCATTTAACAGAGGAATATTTTACTGGAACTCGATTTTTAACGGAGTAAATTGGAATAAAACATGGTCATTTCCACATCAATACACCATCAATAACAAAATATGCAAAACCCTTTTCAAAATATTGCATAAAATATACTCTACAAATGTTTTAGTATCAAAGTATTTTAGATGTAGTCCTCAACATGTGGCTTTTGTAGTCATACTTCTATTCTACATATGCTCAGAAACTCTTATTGCAAATTAAATGAATACGCCCATAATATCATCATTTTTAAAAAAAACAAAACATTATCACTGTCTTCTCCCATCAGAACGAAAAAATAGAAAAAATTGTTCATCTCTACATTTTATTTGGCAAAGGCCACATCCATTTTTCAAATCCAAACCCCATTTCCAGGCACTCAACTCTGGAATACAAAAAAATGTCCCAAAATAGCTCAAAATCTGCTCATAAAATCTCACACAAAAAGCAACTTTAATCATCTGCATATACCAAATGAATCCAACATATGTGAAACCCTTTATTACTTTTATCCTAATTCTGATTCTCAATACCTTCAAATGTATTTATTTATTTATTTGTTTATTTATTTATTTATTTATTCATTCATTCATTCTTTCCTTAGATTTTTTTCAGCACTAATCTGTTAAAATAAAAAAATTAGTTCCTTATTAGGAATTCCAACCGCGAGTGTCATAGCAACGAAAGAGCCAATCCAGAGAGAGGCTGTTGAAGGTAACGCCCCTTCCCGCCCGCACCGCTGCTTTGGCAGGGGGCAGGCGCTTAGCAACTTTGTCAATCAAATCTGTTGCTAATGCTAGCGGGAGTGACCTCAGGGACAGAAAGCAGCTGATTTGTCTGTTATTAATGTTCATATCTTGATTTACAGAAAAAATATAAACACTTGGATCACGTAGAGCGGGTTAATACAAACATTTTAAGGTCAGAATGATGAGTCTGACAGCAGCAGATACAGAGAAAGGGGCGGCCGTTTTTCAATAGAAAGTGAATTGGGGTCAACGGAACCTGTGCACCTATGCTTACTTCCTGTTTTGAACATAGTGGCTATCAGGTTAGCTATGTCCATTTATCCATACAGTCTATGATGCTGCCTGTTTTTTGTCATTTTGTTGTTGTCTTCCATAGAAAGACCTCTAATTAGCTAGGCCTATGATTTTGGTATCAGGGATGCTACTGTTCATGTTAATTCCCAACTTTTGACACTATGAACAGCAATTTTAAACTCTGAATTCACTTAGATTCACACTGTGTAATCAATAATCCAGCTCTCTCTTATGTAACAAGATTTATCCCATGTAATCAATCTATCTGAAAGAAAAATAGATCTAGAATAATGTGGCCAAACTGTGTAAATTAAAAAGATTCCATTCATCTAGACATCTCTAGTACTAACATGGCCTGAGTGACACATGGGGTCTATGAAAAAAGAAATGAATAATTATCTTGACCATTGAAACATATGGACCAGTGTCTTGGTAGATTCTCATTTTGTTTCAGATAGTCGTGCCTTTGAATCCTTGAATTGGGCTGTCATGATAATAATAAAATGTTTCTATTTGAGCTAAACACATTACAAAATATTCTCTACTCAGACTCTGCCCATTCAAACCGAGCACATCTGGACAGGTCGTATCTGGTTGACATTTTGGGATTTGCATTGTCCTTGTGTGACTGGCCATCTCACAGTAGACATTTTGACATTTCAGCAGAAAAAAGATGCACTGTAAATAAAGACATTTGCATAGTGTGAAAGGAAGATTGAAACCTACATAAATAAATAAAAAAATAAAAAAAAACACAGGTCTGGAGAGGAAATTGCAGGAGTGGGGAGGAAATATAAAAGCAATTGAAAGTTAAAAATATAGAGGTGTTGTGGTTACCTGGGAGACATGAATAATGGATTTACAAATGGCTCTGTTTAAAAGTAGATGACTTTTTTTTTATATTTATATCCTCATCTTTTGGCAGCTAGAATAACATGAGGATGTGAGTGTTGCTCCACATTAAGACTTTAGCTTTCAGCTTAGTTTTGCTTTTTATGATGTGTAGTGGTGGTTTCAGTGTATAGGAATCAGGTCTCAGGAAAAAGACTTCTTGAAGAAATGCTGTTAAGACACCAAGTCAAATATTTAATAATAAATTGGCATATTTCTAAAGTCAAATATGTAACATTTTAGCAAAAAAAAAAAAAAAAAAAAAAAAATAGATTTGATTTTTAAACATTGTTTTATTTATTTATTTTAATTTGTTCATGTTTTATTGACTTGCATCTCCAAAAAGCTGATTCTCCTTCACACTGGAGAGGAGCTTCCTGCTTGTTTCCATGGTAATGTTTCTGCTTTGGCTGTAATATTCCACAGTATGGCATAAAACATTTCCATGGAGAATGTATAAGAAGTGGTTTCAATTTTCTGTGTCCAGGGAATAGTGCAGGTGACATGCCATATTCAAAAGTATACTGTACCTGTTATTATCTTTATCCATCCATCCATCCATTTTCTTCTGCTTATCCAGGGCTGAGTCGTGGGGGCAGCAGTCTAAGCAGGGACTCCCAGACTTCCCTCACCCCAGACACATCCTCCAGCTCCTCCGGTGGGCCCCCAAGGCGTTCCCAGGCAAGCCGAGAGACATAGTCCCTCCAGCGTTTCCTGGGTCTTCCCCGGGGCCGGCTCCCAGTGGGACATGCCTAGAACACCTCCCTAGGGAGGCTTCCAGGAGGCATCCTGAACAGATGCCCGAGCCACCTCAGCTGGTCCCTCTCGACGTGCAGGAGCAGCAGCTCTTCCCCCGAGCTCCTCCCGCATGACTGAGCTCCTCCCCCTATCTCTAATGGTGCGCCCAGCCACCCTGCGGAGGAAACCCATTTCGGGCTGCGATCTTGTCCTTTCGGTCATGACCCAGAGCTCATGACCATAGGTGAGGGTAGGAACGTAGATTGACCAGTAAATCGAGACCTTTGCCTTTCAACTCAGCTCCTTCTGTTATCTTTATCCATTTTGAGATAAAGATAAATTATCTTTATCTTAAAATCCAAATGATAAAACAGCATATAAATATTCAGCATAAACCGTTGTTGTGTCCTTGGGTAAGTCAGTTCACCTAACTTACTTACTAACTTACTTACTTACTACTTAACACCTGATTCCCAATCCACTATAATTGGGCTGGTTCCTCAGAAGATCATCCTTCTCCAAATCCGCCAAATTTTGGATTTCCTAGAAAAAACGATAATTCATTACTTCTATCACGAAAAGTTATGCTTATTAGGAACTGAATCTTACCAGAAGTAAAACTGCAATGTTGCTATGACAAGGACATACATTTGTGTCTTTGGAAAGAGCTTAGAAGCTACTCACTCTAGCTACAAAAAAGTGGCTCAATACAGCATTTATGACTTGATTAAAAAGATTGCACATCCACAGGGGGTCAGTATAGAGAGAATTTGGACAGAGAAATATCTTATTATGGATATAGCATTTACATAACACTGCTTGTTCTTCTTATTACACTGAAAAGACAAAACCTGCACATTTTAATTGTAAAATTCATCTACTTTCCTCCTCCCTCCCTTTTGCTGCTACATCTCATTACTGTTTCCTGGCAAATTGCACTTGACCCCTGCCGTTTCTCTTCAAACTCAACAGTGGTTTTCCAAACATCTTTCCCTCTAATGCACCTTAATAGCACTGGGCTATAAAGTTGGAGTCTATATTTCAGGTGCCGCCTATGCACTTGTCCCGCTATCATTTACATATCAGAAGGCATTTAGCACATTGTGTTTTGACAACTTGTTCTTGTGAGTGTCACATTTGCCGCCCTACATATTCATTACCACCGCAGAGGGGGGGTTCTCTCTATGACAGCTCTACATTTAAAGGTTTTTTTTCGGCCTCATCACAGCTACCTCCTACACGTTGCGTTTCCACTCAGCATATAATCATCTATGCCTTGATATCAAATCAAACCACTCTATTCATATTTATAGGCAACCATGGGTGTAGTGCTAAAGGTCCTTCTCATCTGCGTGTAATTATTCCGAGGCACAAGCTGTATTACATGGATAATGGTGTTTATGGCTGAAGGTCAGAGCAGTGTCCAGTGAGTTATAAGGCTCTTTGATGGATGACTGTTTTCCCCAACGCTGAACTCTGCAGGACAGTGACAAATCTCTGCAAATCACAAAACACTCTTTTTTTCGAATCCAGGTTCTTTTTATTGACATCTTGGAGAAAAAATGGGTTGAGTTATTTTCCTAAGTGAGATGTGGACTCCCGTCATACTCGAAAACGAATGAACTGTCTGGCTTTAGGTAAACACTTCTTAAACTGGGACTTAAGACCTCGTGAGGACTTTTGCACCAAAATGAAATGATGTTCTTTGATTTGAAATAAATCATTTCTTAATGGTTGAATATTGGGTAAAAAGCATTAGTGCAAAATGTCAGTAGAAAAGGTGATGGTTTTCTAGTGAACTCTTTTCGATCAAGTAACTCAGCTTTTCACCATAAATGAATTGATTGAATGAACATAGTTATAGACTAAAATCCCAATTTTAAAAAAGCAGACCAACCTGTGTCCAACAAACCTGTCTTATGTAATACCTCAGTCGTCCAGGTATGATCCATAGGAAAAGAAAATTTTTATTCTGTAACTGGACAAAAAGTTTTTTAAATTGAAGACATTTTGCTGTTCATCCAAGCCGCTTCTCCAGTTCTGGTCAGATTGCTGGTGGACACTGCCTTATATCTGTCTACCTTATATCTATCCCCTCAGATCGATATAAGACAGTGTCTACTAGTAATTTGACCAGAACTGAACTGAAGAAGAGACTTCGATGAGCGGCCTCTTCAATGAAAAAGGTGACAGAATACAACAGTATAGAAGACTTTCACTCCCTAAGCTGTAATTTAACACCTCATGACTTTTGCACCAAACTGAAATTATGTTCTTTGATTTCAGGAAAAACATTTTTAGGGCAGGTCCAGGATCTGCCTGAAGTAAGTAACTGGATTCTAAATGTTGCAGGTCTTTGCAGGTTAAGGCGTGTATGTTTGCTGCTCTTATTATCTTATTATCCACATAACCTACTCACTGTCGACAAGAAAAGCACTTTTGTCTTTGAATGAAATCATTTCCTAATGGGTAAATACTGAGAAAAACTTTAGTGCAAAATGTCAGTAAAACAGTTGTTGGTTTTCTAGCAGACTCTTTTCAACTAAGTAACTCAGGTTTTCACCTTAAATTTATCGGGTGAATGGGTTAAGTGAACAAAAAGAAGAAATTCAGTGCAGAAATAAATAGACCAATCTCTGTTGTTGTTTCTGGAAGCTGCCTGCCTGTCTCTTCACCTGTCTGCTTGTCTCCTCACCTGTCTGCTTGTCTCCTCACCTATCTGCCTGTCTCCTCACCTGACTGCCTGTCTCCTCACCTGACTGCCTGTCTCCTCACCTGTCTGCCTGTCTCCTCACCTGTCTGCCTGTCTCTTCACCTGTCTGCTGTCTCCTCACCACCTGTCTGTCTCTCACCCTGCCTGTCTCCTCACTGTCCCTCACCTGTCGCCTGCCTGTCTGCCACCTGTCTGTCTGCCTGTCTCCTCACTTGTCTGCCTCTTTCCTTACCTGTCTGCCTGTCTCCTCACCTGTCTGTCTCCTCACCTGTCTGCCTGTCTGCCTGTCTACCTGCCTGCCTGTGAGCCAGCCTGATACGTACCTGCACCTCTGGACCCTCCCAGCCTGATACTTGGCACATTTAGCTGATTACTAGCCCAGACAATAAACAGCTGAACTACTTACCAGTTGTGTGCTGCTTTTGGGTCCATGACAGTAAAACCGTGATGCATAAAACACAAGACTGGCTCAATGTTTGTCATCACACATCTTTCTTTTTATTAGAAAGGCTAATTTTTTAAATTAGGCTAATTGGTCATAATATTTTACACACATTTTTTTATAGAGGAACTGAGGAGGTAATTAGTTCTAGTTTGGCATGTTAAGAAATAGCTATTTCAGCAGCTAGCATGTCACACAGCAGCACTTCTTCTCAGTCGCTCCTTTACGTGTTGACATTCTCATGAGACTGCAGAGCCACAGCGGGACATTGACAACATCACGTCAGCAGAAGAACAAAAAAAACACTGCAATTCAGAGCCCCTAATCCTTAATAGTGAGTTTGTTTAAGCCCTGTACTGCCAATGCCTCCAGACTAAACCCCAGAATTAGTATGACCACTTTGGCTAAAAATGAGAACCAGAATTCCTCTTTCTGAATAAATCCTTGGTACTATTTCCTCAGTGCATCCTCTGCTCTCTTCTCTTGGCACTATATAGGCACACTTTAGATTCCAAAGCAACACAAATTGGGGCCAATTGTTTTCTCACTCAGATGAGCCAGACGTCCTAATTAAATTCATGCTTGGCTGACAGGCCTGCGGCCACAACAGGATCTGAATCAATTAATCTCACCATCATTTGGTTGTTTACTTTCACCCGTCACAGCCAAAAAACATGGTGATTACACTGAAAAAAGAAGAATTTCGATTTGTACTATTGCAATTTGGAAAGGGCCAGCAGTGTTATTTAAAACTCTGCAGATACAGTATGTCCCATATGGTCAACCCGTTAACACCCATCAACCTTTCTTCCCTTGTTGTATTTGTTTAATCTAAAACAACAGCTACGTTACATCGCATTTCATGGATACGTTATTACTTTTCTCGAATGTTCCTAAGTATGGCATTAATCTTATCTATCTTCAATTCATTCAATTACATGTGTTTTATTGCTCAAAAATACCCAGTTTAAAATGAGCGGAGTCAGTTCTCCACAGATCAGACTTGTAACTTGACCTGGTGGTGTCCCTTGCTTTAATACCCTACTGTGGGTCATTCGAGGCAAAGAAATAACATCTCCATGGAGACAAGCAGTTAGCTGAGCAAAAGATACACAGTGCACCTTTAAATGCTTGTGTTTTCTTTTCTTTTTTGTGAATTCTCTTGAGTTTTTTCCACAAAACAAGCGCATACTGACAATAACGGCACAATCGTAGCCCTATAAAAATCTATAAACGGTGCCATGTTGAAGAAAACGTTCCCTTGTATTTGTGTTTTCTTATCCTCTTGTTTTAATCCTCATCTGTTTACCTGTAGACAATATTGACGTGATGAGATGCTGCTAAATCTACTGTCTAGGAGGCCAGGGAACAAGTATTCTACTACATAAACCACAGAAGATCCTACTGAAATCCCATGACAGACATGTTGGAAAACGAGTAGCAAAGATGAGCCAAAATCTATTAGCACAAACACAAGATAATAATATGCATTCTAATCACTTCCCGTTTGCTTCATTAAAACGTTGCATTCCATGAAGTGAGGCTGTCAACTTTGCACCATAATCCACAAAGTACTTCCTATACGTCCCATTGCTCTGAGTCCCCTTGCTCATCTGCCAGATTAAACAAGACTATATAGAATCTGCCCCATCACTAAACTCCAGTAAATCCAGCACAGACTGACTGTAATTCTCCTCTGCAGAAGTGCTGAGTCTTTGAACTGCACTCATCCTGTCACCATCTCTGTCTCCATACCCCAAAGCTCCCCAGTCTGTCAAATACGCCAACACCAACCGTGCCCCAGAGGATCATGGGTAATCTGCTATCCACCAACTCCTTGTGATAAGCCCTTTTGTTTTGATACACTTCTGATGTAACAAAGCAGGTAAACAACAGCGGGTAGAGATGCCTGTTCAAATTTTTCTTTCATGTGTGTTTGAGTAACCCTCCATCGATCTGTCTTGGATGCACAGAAAATGACTTTCACCTACCCCCTATCCCCACCCACTACTCTTTACTTGTTGTTTTAAAGACTAAAAGAAAATGGTCCAACACAGTAATTAATTTGCAAGTAAATTTAGAAAACCTTGGTGTGTGTTTTTTTTTTTTTTTTTTTTAATTTCGAGGAAAAATTACAATTCTCCAGTGAAATATTGAACCAGTTAGTCATGATAATCTCTGTTCCGCTGCTGTTTTGTCCTGATGAAGGGGCACGCAGACTCAAAATCACTGCAGTGTTCCTTTACCTTGGGTTGATAAATTAACCACAGCCTTAAAGGGCCCATATTACACTGTTTTCTGATTTGTTATAATGTTTCCTCATCACAAACAGACCTGGAGTTGTGTTTTGTTTGGAGATGTAGACAGACTAATAATAAAGTATTACTCAGACATGTGTGAATGAAGCAAAGCACAGCTCCAGGGATGTTTTTGAGGAGGTAACAATATTTAAACATGTCTTAAAGCTCACAAGAGTCAATTTTGTGTAATATAGGACTTTAAGGGCCATCATTTTGGAAAACAGGCTCACTATGCACAGGAGTGTATAAGGTCAATTAGAACATAGTTATTTTCCACTTGAGCGTTACACTCTGCATCTTTCAAACAAAACACCACGTATCTGCAATTAAAACCTCAAATGTCATTTTTGTGCCCGTAAGAACAGCAGACGTTGTGTGATTTTGCACATCAGACAGCAAATGAATCCTCGCTCCGACACAGCTCTGCTACAAAAGCCACCAATTAAGAACAAATGAAAGCAAATGGAAGGATTGCTATTTCCCTCAGTCCATGGCAATTAACTTGACAATGCTGAAGTGTAAATTTAAATACCCCAAGGAAATGTGGCTAACAATTTGGCTTGTAACATTAGCTAATAAGTTTGATTACTCGCAAAAAGGTTGAGCAGAAAGCTAATTTACCAGCTTTGAAAGTCATTTAGGATATTTTGCAGTAGCTTTTACTTAAAGGTTCTATATTACACAAAAGTGACTCTTGTGAGCTTGAAGCCATGCTATGATGTTGTTGCCTCCTCAAAAACATACCACACTGTTTGAGTAACACTTGAGTTTGAGTAACACTTTATTATTAGTCTGTCTACATCTCCGAAGCTCAAAATGCTCTGTTCTACCTTATGATGTCATGTAGTGGTAGTTTTCAAGTAACAGCTCCTTTTACATTTAGTTCAGTAGAGATGATCATCCAAATGATTCTAGTGAAGGTGTATGGACTTTAAAAACACAGGAGGAAACTACATTATAACATAGATTAGAAAATAGCATAATATGAACCCTTTATGGTCAAACTGTGCTTCACTGAAAAGATACAGTCTTTGCTAGTGTAAAACACATTAAAAAACCCTCTTAATACTTGTTGTGATCAGCATGCTAATTCCCTGATGTTGGAGATGTGTCCCTGGGGATGTCTCACTCTGATGATTGCTCTGATCGGCTTTTTAATTACCTTAAATGGATCAATTGCTGCGAAGATGAAGCACTCAGCTGTATAATAAACCTATAGGAGAAAATACAATAGGCTTATATCCACACAGTTTGTGGAGATGCGAGATAGATGAGTGCAAGCTGAAGTGTTTAAACTTTTTAACCTTTTGTCTTTCTTACTGATGGATTCTTGGCGCGATATACAGGATCCTGTCAGCATCTTCATCATAAAAATGTGCAGTGTCTATTTAGAGACAGAAAATAACAAAGCTTATCTTCCTTCTCCTCCTCCTCACTTGAGATTTATAGTTTCTTCTAAACATTATCATTACTATAATCATTATTATCATTACTATCAATGTATGGGCTGATGAGGTTAAATGGTCACTAATTTATGTAGCGTTTGTCCACCTCAAGTCACTTTACATCAAGAAACACTCACCCATTCACACACACATTCACACACCAGTGTACACAGACATTGGGCATGAGGTAGGTCAAGTACTTTGCCCAAGGACACAGCAACAGCATTCATCTGTGGGACCTGGACTCGCACCGCCAACCTGTTGGTCAGTGGATCTGACCGCTCAACTAGTGATGTCTATGTCAAGAGCAGGATTCAAACCGCCAACCTTCAGACCTGTGGACAAACACTGTCGCTCCAGTCGGGGTTAAAGTTCATTGTAAACAGGCCAAGGAGGGCAATGAAGAGAGTCAAGATTTCACCTCAGAAAACACTGGCCTGTCTTTAAATATGCAGTACTGAAGTTGTTTAAAAATAATGTACCAAGAAAAGACAAGGCCTAGTTTGACAATTATAGTTAATATTACTTGAGTGAGATCATTTTGCAGTAACATTAGGCTTCTCTGATTTCAAATGGTTTTCCACCCTCCTGAGTGATCTGCAGAACCAAGCCTGATTCTTTTTTTTCTTCACACTTTTTTTTTTTTTTTTTTTGCTGTAAGCTCCATAATAGCCCAACATTTATCTGTCATTTATAAGTTATGGCTTGTCAATTACACTGGCAGGTTATTAGTCTTCATGACCTTTCCAGTCTGCTGTGTAGATCTACAGTAGACTATATTTGCCTAAAAAAACGGGCTCCTCATCAGTGTAAGGTCCAGGATGCCTCTGGGGCTGCGTGGTGAGAAACTCTATCTTGTTCATGTTTTTCTGTCGTGTTTGATCTTGTCAGACAAAAATAAATTTACCTGCACATAATCAGATGAAGCGTGTTCCTCTTGTGGGAATAATAACATCTGAACGGCTGATTAGTCTGGACTAATGTGGCGTGATGGACTCAGGAGATGAGGATACTGATCTGCGCATGCTCACTGGCTCATACAGCTAACACACTAATGGCCCATTATTTAAATACACAATGATTTTATATTGACACTTACATGCTCCCCATTGTCTCAGATAAAGTCGTTGTATTATTTTATTTCTGCCACTAGAGGGCGCATTTGCTCTTCCAGATTTTGTTCTGCCATGCCGTATTTTCATTAATCATTCTTTTTATTTATTTTTTTCAAATGTGTTGACATCTTTCCCCACCCTGTCTTTTCACAGTCCTGAGATAAACCCTGCACTGGCACCATGGCTCACACAAAAGGTGTTATTGTAAAATCTGCCCATCAAATTCACTTAACCAGTAGATTTTTTTTTTCTAAGCAAGATCACACATCGCAGAGGATAACCAGCTACGTGCTAACTAACCTTCATAACGCGCTTGTTTAAGTCCAAAAGGGCTGTTTATATCGCAAGATTTGGCAAAATGCTTTAACAACTTGGCAAGTTTCAGAAACAGATGTGAAATAAAACGATAAGTCTCGTGGTCATTAATTATCACGTAGCTGATTATCCCTGAACAAGCTTTCAAACTTTACTTTTTTAAGTCCATGAGAAAAACAGGTCTAAGAGAAACATGAATGGGCCGCTCCGGAAGTGTCTCGTGACTGTTGCGTCACTGTTGCGTCACCGTTTTGTTCACACACAAACGCACGTGCGCAGCGTCTGTGTTTACGGCTGTCAGGGCCCAGTCTGCTCCAGGGCAGCTATGGCTACAGAAACAGCTTCCTGACAGTGTAGTGTGGTTCTTGCCATTACAGCACAGTAGTCTAACTGCGCTGAAGTCCTGGGCCCGGGGACATGAGTCTGTGCCCAGCAGCTCTGACACTGTGCACTAACCCTGACCCCAACCCTGACCCAACCCTAACTGTGCAGCCACTGAGGAAATGAGGAAATGAAAAGTGTTACATTCAAGTGAGCAAACACGTGCAAAAATAAATAATAAAATGATTTTTTTTTTTTTTTTTTTTTTTTTTTTTTTTTTTTTATCTGAGTGTATTAATGTTAATGTTATGATGATTATTTGTTTTTATTTGTATTGTGATTTTAATGTCTTTCTTATTCTGTAAAACACGTTGAATTACTTTGTGTACCAACTGTGCTATACAAATAAAATAGTTTTCCCTTACTACATTACATTTATAATGCAAAAAGTGAAATGTAAAGATACAAAGATACAGTATGCATACACTGCCCAACTTACCCAACTCTAAATACAAAAGGGCCAAAATGAGGTTTGTCAAAGCTCTTTGAGACACCAGCTGATTCTACGGGAGACTAGCGCCACCATGTGGGAACTTTAATTGCATCAGAATTTTGAGTTCATGTTCAATTTCCCCATTTAACTTTTGTTTCCAGTAAGTGGTTTCCATGGTTACGATCATACCACATACTGCAGCCTCTTACAGTTGGTGGCCAGCTGAAATTCCCCTCTTATAGTCCACACCCAGTATTACAAACAAACTTTTATTATTAATTAGTTAGTTAGTGAAGGTTACTTCACTAACTAATTAATTAGTTAGTGAAGGTGATGTGAGAGTATTCTACACGACCATAAACTAAGATAGTAACTTTGAACCAACATTCATACAATAGAGCTTGTCCCAGCTCAAACCTGGATGTTCCACTTTTACACTAGACTACCTAAGGCACTTGTAGGGGATTTCCATAAAGCCATATTTGGATATTGAGTATGAAGAGAGTAGTGAAGCCTACTATTGGTTAAAAATAAATCACCTTATTGAAGACACCCCCACTCCTTCTCACACAAAACACACACAGACTCAAGTTGTTTTTTGTTTTTTTTATTGCACTGAAGAAAGAAAAAGAAAAAAGAAAAAGGGGGTATATATTGGGTATAAAGCAATGGCAATTTTCATAATAGTTTTTTGTCACTGAACTCTTTTTTAAATATAACAAAATAATATCTATACATTATAATTATAATAATTCACACATTTAAACTTCTGTATTAAATAGATTATTATTATTATCAATCTCAAAGGCATAACTATAATAATACTAGTGAATAATATCATATATAATGTATTTTACTGTAGTATAAATAGCAGATAAATATATAAAATAGTGACATTATAAAAATAATGACATCATAGTTATGAATATAATTACATTCATGAAGAGCTCATTGTCCGTGATTCTTTGTTTTTAAAAGGGGGCATTGACTACTCTTGAGCTTCTGCCGCTGTAGCTTATTGTAGGTCCAAACTATTTAAAATATATTGTTTTTTGTTATTGTTTGTTTGCTGTTACTCAAGGTGCACACACTGGTGCAGCAGAAAGCTTCCACAGCTTCCACAGCTTCCACAGCCCCAAGATTTTATAGCTCAATCTGCTGTTACAGTTAATGTTCTCTGTGATATAGATTAAAATACAGTACAACAATACAACATACAGTACATAATGATGTTGACTTTTGAAAAAAAAATCACAAGCAAACAAAAATAATGCTGAATTAAAAAAAGTTGTGAAGTAGGACAGACATGGCTATGATGATGAGGAGGGTTTGAGGCTGAAGGATAAATAATGTCCACGAGAGCCTGAAAAAAAAAAAAAAAAACACTGGCATGTTACATGGGTATTTTTATGATTTCATTTATTTGTATTTCTAAATATCATGGCCTAAGCAAGTCATGGGCCATGAGGTTGTTACTTACCCTGAGACTGATCACTAAGTTTACGAAAAAAAAAAAAAAAAAAAAAAAAAAAAAAAAAAAAAATAGAAAATGCTGATCAGTGTGTTAATCTCCTTTTCATTTCTTGATCATTTTGAGATATATTTATAAATTGCTTCAAGCAGAATGAATACAGTTAGGCCTGTCACAGTAACTATTTTTGAAGTGCGATATTTTGGTGACAAAAATATTGGAGGTAAATGATGATTTCTTTCTTTCTTTCCTTTTCTTTTTTTCTTTCTTTTTTTTATTTATTTATTTGACTAGGACAATGCGTATTAATGAACAAACATGAAAACATGTAAAACAAGTAAATACACCAGATTATAGCCAAGGGCTAGTTTTCCTCTGTTGTCCCAAGGGCTGGGGTCACAAAAAGGGTCATAATAAACTGATTATCCTAATAAAAACTATTTTAAACGTACAATATTGCAAAAAAAAAAAAAACAAAACATGAGCTGCAATAAATAAATAGCAGAATGAAACACTTAAGTAGTTTGACTGTATAAAGAAGTGGACTGAGTGAGTGCAACATCACCCACAGCATTCAGCTCCAGTCAAATAAAGCTCATTGAGCAACCAAAGAGCTGATGAAGGTAATGCCCCGTCCTGTTCACAACGCTGGTTTAGTACGGAACGGGCACTTAGCAAGGCTGTCAGTCAAACCTGTTAGCAACAGGTTTGACTGACACTAGCAGGAGCAACCTGGGAATCATGGATCATATAGAGTGGGTTAATACGAACATTTTAAGACCAAAATCATGAGGCTCACAGTTGCAGCGGCAGAGAGGGGGGGCGGTGACAATTTGTCAATGTTGATGGAGCCAATGACCACTTCCTATTTGGAAACACGGCAGCTAGTAGCTTAGTTATGTTAATCTGAATATACAGTCTGTGGTTTGTATCTGTAATTAGTCTGCAGCTTAAACCTCATTGTAATACAAAAAAAACAGAAAAGGTATCCACAATAAGTTGACTTAGTCTGAATGGAAACTTACCGTCACATGTGATGCTCTCCCGTGGTGGCTGAAAAAAAACAAACACTGTATAATGATATATATATAAATATATATATATATATAAATATATAAATATATATATATATATATATATATATATATATATATATATATATATATATATATATATATATATATATATATATATATATATATATATATATATATATATATATATATATAAAAAATCTCCTCCTCACCCTCCGCGGGTGGTCTTTATCCCCTCTTTTTTCCACGCTCGGGACCTCTACCAGAGGCCTGGGAGCTTGAGGGTTCTGCGCAGTATCTTTGCTGTTCCTAGTACTGCGCTTTTCTGGACTGAGATGTCTGATGTTTTTCCTGGGATCTGCTGTAGCCACTCCTCCAGTTTGGGGGTCACTGCCCCGAGTGCTCCGATGACCACGGGCACCACTGAGGCCTTCACCTTCCAGGCTTTCTCCAGCTCTTCTTTGAGCCCCTGGTATTTCTCTAGTTTCTCATGCTCCTTTTTCCTGATGTTCCCATCGCTTGGTACTGCAATGTCCACCACAACGGCTTTGCTCTGTTGTTTATCCACCACACACTATGTCCGGTTGGTTCGCCATCACCATTTCTGTCAGTCTGTATCTGGAAGTCCCACAGGATCTTGGCTCGATCATTCTCCACTACCTTTGGAGGTATTTCCCACCTTGACCTTGGGGTTTCCAGTCCGTACTCTGCACAGATGTTTCTGTACACTATGCCCGCCACTTGGTTATGCCGCTCCATGTATGCTTTCCCTGCCAGCATCTTACACCCTGCAGTTATGTGCTGGATTGTCTCAGGGGCCTCTTTGCACAGCCTACACCGTGGGTCTTGTCTGGTGTGGTAGATCTGGGCCTCTATTGCTCTTGTGCTCAGGCCTGCTCCTGTGCAGCCAGGATGAGTGCCTCTGTGCTGTCCTTCAGTCCAGCTATATATATATATATATATATATATATATATATATATATATATATATATATATATATATATATATATATATATATATATTACTGTATATATACACCAGTGCAAAAGGCTACTTTTAATCCATTGTGCCTGGATAGGTGTGTATAAAAACAGCAACTGTGATTATGACTATATATGCACTTTTGAAGGAAACATTGAAAGAATGATTACTTCTAGGAAGAACAAGAACACAAGCCCTGCCCCAGATCTGGCTTCCGGTGACTCAGAGAATAGACTTTAATGGACTCTGCTTGTGTACAAGTCTCTCCATGGCCTGGTACCAAGGGGCATCCCCCACAAATGGCATATGAACCATCTCACACTCTGAGGAATAAACAAGAACTAAACCGGGACTAAACCAGGAGTGAACCAGGACTAAACCAGGACTAAACTAGAACTAAACCAGGACTACACCAGGACTAAACCAGAAATGAACAAGGACTAAACCAGGACTAAACCAGGACTTAACAAGGACTAAACCAGGACTGATCCAGGACTGAACCAGAACTGAACCAGGACTAAACCAGGACTAAACCAGGACTACACCAGGTCTAAAACAGGTCTAAACCAGGACTGAACCAGAACTAAAACAGGACTAAATCAGGACTAAACCAGCAATAAACCAGGACTAAACCAGGCCTAAAGTAGGATTAAACCAGGACTAAGCCAGGATTAAACTAGGACTAAACTAGGACTAAACCAGGACAAATGCAGGGCTAAACCAGGACTAAACCAGGACTAAAGCAGGACTGAACCAGGACTAAACCAGAGCCAAACCAGGACTAAACCAGGACTTACCCAGAAATGAACCAGGACTAAACCAGGACTAAACCAGGATTAAACCAGGACTAAACCAGGACTAAACAAGGACTAAAGCAGGATTAAACCAGAACTGAACCAGGTCTAAACCAGGTCTAAACCAGGACTAAACCAGGTCTAAATCAGGTCTAAACCAGGACTAATCCAAAATTAAACCAGGACTAAATCAGGACTAAACCAGGTCTAAACCAGGACTAAACCAGCACTAAACCAGGACAAAACCAGGACTAAACCAGCACTAAACCAGGACTAAACCAGGACTTAACCAGGACTAAACCAGGTCTAAACCAGGTCTAAACCAGGACTAAACCAGGACTAAACCAGGACTAAACATGGGGAATCATAGGGAACACATACTTCACGTCTAGACTGAGACACACAGTTGTGGTTGTAGGTCACATTCATACATCGTGATATCTCCAGGGATGTGTTGGTATAAGCCAGGACTCCTTCGATACATCCCTGACTGTTGGCCAAAGCAAAGTTCTGAAATTATACAGAAAAAACAAAACAAAATCATATGTTATATGTAAGCAGTGTTACCAACAGAACAGGAAGTGAATCTCATTCATACAAATTGAGCAGTAGGCTTCTTGTACTTACGTGCTCATTGTTCCATGAGAACTCGCAGTCGTATTCTTCTGGGTGCAGCTCTGGTGAGATCTCAAACTTACATTTTCCAGCGTCACAGTCAACCTTGCATGCGCCGGGCGGCACACGTGCAGCATTACAGAGGGCAACTAAAATCAAAACATAAACAAACAAAACAAATGCTGAAGTTTATGCAAACATTTAACAAGTACACATGATGTACATGATTAAGTTCAGTTAATTGGTGTAAAAGGCTGAACTGCTGCTTTACACTGCACTCAGTTCACACCTGGGGGTGGAAAGATACTACTGTAGCCACAGCTGCCCTGAGGTAGACTGACAATAGAAGGCTGCCAATCTGCACCATCAACTCCTCTCCAACCACCCATCACTCAAGCACACAGCACCATCACTCAAGCACACAGCACCATCACTCAAGCACACAGCACTCATACAAGGTGGGTGTCTTGATAAGGACAGACTGACAGTACACAGTCCAAGCTGATTTCTGAATTCTAGGTAAATTATCACAATAGGTACAATATATACTAAATCTAACAGTAACCCGCCATACCCACAGCCTCAAGAGACGGGGGAGACCAATGTTGTGAGATGTATGTCTCGCTCTTATGTGCTTTGGTTCTGTGTGGCGCGTGAGCGTGAGTGAGAAGTGACGTGCGCGTGCATGTGGTGCACGTCTGCATGTGGTGTGGTTGAGCCCGCGAAGAAGCGATGTATGTGATTTTTACATCTGTCGTCCTGGGAAAATATGTGTTATTACGGTGCAGTAGAAATAATAAAGCAGACAACTGGTGAGCAACAAACCGGGGGTGGTCTTTCAGCTCGCACCACACTTTAGACAACTTTGAGGTGAAGAAGAGGGAGTTAAACCCCGGAGGAAGAGCGACCCTACGACCCTGGAGAAGACGGCTCTCCCTGCGTCTCCCGACCACGGTCAGAAGAACGAAGCAGGAAAGGTTTAACACCAATACATCAAGGTTACAATCATAAAAGATTCTACGTTCGCTTCAGGTGGATTTAATTAATTAATTAGCACACCACACCTCTGTTCTTCGCGAGAGTCATGGAGATATCCAGATAACAGGACAGGATTTTACTGCTTAAGGCTGTGTCGAGTTGGATCAATAGCTACTCATTGGTAATAAACGAAAATATCAATCCTGCCCATAAAGGATTAGCTTCATAGAGCGTATGCGTCACACACTGCTCGGGCTCAGGGTGACAGTGAACCTGCGCCTCATCTTACCCAGCTCTCACTTATCGCCAATTGAAAAGTTTTCTTAGCCAGGGCTTCTTCGCTAAATTTGTGTAACTTGATGGTTTAGTTATCAATGGCACTCACACGAAAGAGCGAGCAGGCTGCAGAACATCCACCGCTGTCTGTCCTTCATGTCTGCTCCAGGAACGTGAACTAATGAAGTGCGCTGCTGCCCTGGCAAAATACCACCACGTGAGCCGCGCCCCTGTATCCGGCCCTGAACCACGGTGGTGTGATGTCAGGAGAGCATAACCAAGAGCGGACAAATAACACAACCGGGCGAAGTTTTATTGTCTTTATTTCACCTGCTAACTGACATATCATATTTAGGTTATGGTATACAAAATATTCAGAGGGTTTATAGTTGACATATACCGGATGAAATACTAGTCTATTAACTGCAAACTTTATGCTCATACACTAATGCATTCACTCTTTTCTGAAGGCGGTTGCAGCACCAAATGAAAAAGTAACTGTGCTGGAATACAGTTATGTATTTTTGGTATGTGTATTCAGTTACTTCCAACACTGGTTATGACAGGTTGCATCAGAAGTTCTGTATCATTAAGAAAAGTGACTAAACTTGTGAATAAGGAGGGCTAATCAAAACCAAAATCTTGACCTCAACATGTGATATGATTCTTTGTATGATACATTTTTCAATTTCTTCTACTATTGCATAACTCAGGTACAAATTTGTTTGGGAACTCCATCTTACAAAGTCTCTAAAATAACCTACTTACGGACCTCCCAAACAAACAGTCATTTCTTGTTGTGTGCAGCTGGTCGCCTTCGTTGCATCCTCTCTGCTCGTCTCCGCAGGGCTCGGATTGGTCAGAGCCGCTGGTGGTGTCATGAAAGTCTAGCTCCTCCTGTGAGTTGATCCTCTGCAGTCGTCTCACTGGGCCATCGCTGCAGAGAAGGTACAAATAGTGTATTTAACACAATGAATATTTCATACTCAAATGGAAATAAATCATAGCGGGTTTTTTTTGTTTTTTTGTCTCTATTCTCACATCTGACATCTGTGCTATACAAATAAAATAGTTTTGCCTTACTACATAACATTTATAATGCAAAAGTGAAATGTAAATATACAAAAGATACAATATGCATACACTGCCCAACTTACCCAACTCTAAATACAAAAGGGCCAAAATGAGGTTTGTCAAAGCTCTTTGAGACACCAGCTGATTCTACGGGAGACTAGCGCCACCATGTGGGTACTTTAATTGCATAAGAATTTTGAGTTCATGTTCAATTTCCCCATTTAACTTTTTTCTTTTTTTTCAGTAACTTTTGTTTCCAGTAAGTGGTTTCCATGGTTACGATCATACCACATACTGCATACTTACAGTTGGTGGCCAGCTGAAATTTCCCTCTTATAGTCCACACCCAGTATTACAAACAAACTTTTATTATTAAGTTAGTGAAGGTGATGTGAGAGTATTCTACACGATCATAAACTAAGATAGTAACTTTGAAACAACATTCATACAATAGAGCTTGTCCCAGCTCAAACCTGGATGTTCCACTTTTACACTAGACTACCTAAGACACTTGTAGGGAATTTCCATAAAGCCATATTTGGTTTGAAGAGTCCAGGCAGCACCTAGATTCTGATAAACACTTCCTGTCACCAGACTCCTCACCCCACAGTCCCAGTGAAGCCTACTATTGGTAAAGAAATCACCTTATTGAAGACAACCCCCACTCCTCCCCCACATACACACACAGACTTTTCTCATGTTTTTTTTTTTTTGTTTTTTTTTATTGCACTGAAGAACGAAAATGTGACAAAGGATGTATATATTGGGTATAAAGCAATGGCAATTTTCATAATTGTTTTCTGTTACTGAACTCTTTTTTAAATATTACAAAATAATATCTATAAATTATAATTATAATAATTCATACATTTATAAAGTTCTATATTAAATAGATATTATTATTATTATTATTATTATTATTATTATTATTATTATTATTATATTATTCATCTCAAAGGCATTACTACAATAATACTAGTGAATTATATCATATATAGTGTATTTTACTCTAGTATATAAATAGCAGATAAATATATAAAATAATGACATTATAAAAATGTAGTTATGAATAGGTATAAATATAATTACATTCATGAAGAGCTCATTGTCCGTGATTCTTTGTTTTTAAAAGGGGGCATTGACTACTCTTGAGCTTCTGCCGCTGTAGCTTATTGTAGGTCCCAAACTATTTAAAATATATTGTTTTTGTTGTTATTGTTTGTTTGCTGTTACTCAAGGTGCACACACTGGTGCAGCAGAAAGCTTCCACAGCTTCCACAGCTTCCACAGCCCCAAGATTTAGCTCAATCTGCTGTTACAGTTAATGTTCTCTGTGATATAGATTAAAAATACAGTACAACAATACAACATACAGTACATAATGATGTTAAAAAAAATGCAAGCAAATGGAAAGGCAAGGGTAGTGGCTTAAATTGTTAAAGAAATAGTGAAGTGTTTCGTGATTGGTCTATTTGTGTCTTTGTCTAATGTTGACTTTTGAAAACAAAATCACAAGGCACAAAAATAATGCTGAATTAAAAACAGTTGTGAAGTAGGACAGACATCGCTATGATGATGAGGAGGGTGATGAGGCTGAAGGATAAATAATGTCCACGAGAGCCTGAAGAAAAAAAAAATTCATTGGCATGTTTACATTGGGTATTTTTATGATTTAATTTATTTGTATTTCAGACGTGTCTAAATATCATGGCCTAAGCAAGTCATGGGCCATGAGGCTGTTACTTACCCTGACGCTGATCAATGCAGTTTACTGTAAAAAAAAAAAAAATAATTGAAAATGCTGATCAGTGTTAATCTCCTTTTCATTTCTTGATCATTTTGAGATATATTTATAAATTGCTTCAAGCAGAATGAATACAGTTAGGCCTGTCACAGTAACTATTTTTGAAGTGCGATATTTTGGTGATGAAAATATTGGAGGTAAATGATAATAAACTGATTATCCTAATAAAGCTATTCTAAACGTACAATATTGTAAAAAAAAAAAAAAAAAAAAAAAAACATGAGCTGCAATAAATAAATAGCAGAATGAAACACTTAAGTAGTTTGACTGTATAAAGAAGTGGACTGAGTGAGTGCAACGTCACCCACAGCATTCAGCTCCAGTCAAATAAAGCTCATTGAGCAACCAAAGAGCTGATGAAGGTAATGCCCCGTCCTGTTCACAACGCTGGTTTAGTACGGAACGGGCACTTAGCAAGGCTGTCAGTCAAACCTGTTAGCAACAGGTTTGACTGACACTAGCAGGAGCAACCTTGGGAATCATGGATCATATAGAGTGGGTTAATACGAACATTTTAAGACCAAAATCATGAGGCTCACAGTTGCAGCGGCAGAGAGGGGCGGTGACAATTTGTCAATGCTGATGGAGCCAGAAGCACTGCTATGACCACTTCCTATTTGGAACACGGCAGCTAGCAGCTAATCTAAATATACTGTCTGTGGTTTGTATCTGTAATTAGTCTGCAGCTTAAACCTCATTGTAATACAAAAAACATAAAAAGTATCCACAATAAGTTGACTTAGTCTGAATGGAAACTTACCGTCACACGTGATGTTGTAACGTGGTGACTGAAAAAAAAGAAAGAGCACATTAATTTACAGTAAATCTCTGTGACTAAAAAGCATCACTTTTCTGGTGATGTACCCTTAGAACATGTAACTTTACCCATATGCTCCAGGCCACAGGGGTCTCACACACACTCAGTTCTGACCAATAAGATACATTTCTATAACCAAATTTCATTTTAACCATTTTCCATCATGAGTCAGATTACATTAGTTCAGCTGTGCTGCACTTAATTTTTATTTGAATAAAATCATATTTATTTAGGGACAGTGTACATTACAGTAACTTTTAATCCATTGTGCCTGGACAGGTGTGTAAAAAAACACAGCAACTGTGATTATGACTATATATGCACTTATGAAGGATACATTTAAAGAATGATTGCTTCTAGGAAGCACACAAGCCCTGACCCAGATCTCTGCACTGGCTTCCGAAGGTGACTCAGAGAATAGAGTAACTCCTTATGTACAAGTCTCTCCATGGCCTAGCTCCAAAGTACATCCCCCACAACTGCCAGGACTAAACCAGAGCTGAACTAGGACTAAACCAGGACTAAAGCAGGACTGAACCAGGACTAAACCAGAACTGAACCAGGACTAAACCAGGACTAAAGCAGGACTAAAGCAGGACTGAACCAGGACTAAATCAGGACTAAACCAGGACTAAAGCAGAACTGAACCAGGACTAAACCAGGACTAAAGCAGGACTGAACCAAGACTAAACCGGGACTGAACCAGGACTAAACCGGGACTGAACCAGGACTAAACCAAGACTAAACCAAGACTAAACCAGGAGTAAACCAGAACTGAACCAGGACTAAATCAGGACTAAACCAGGACTAAAGCAGGACTAAACCAGGACTAAATCAGGACTGAACCGGGACTAAACCAGGACTAAACCTGGACTGAACTAGGACTAAATCAGCACTAAACCAGCACTAAAAAAGGAGGACTAAATCAGGACTAAACATGGGGAATCATAGGGAACACATACTTCACGTGTAGACTGAGACACACAGTTGCGGTCGTAGGTCACATTCATACATTGTGATATCTCCAGGGATGTGTTGGTATAAGCCAGGACTCCTTTGATACATCCCTGACTGTTGGCCAACACAAAGTTCTGAAATTATACAGAAAAACAAAAACAAGACCATATGTCATATGTAAGCAGTGTTACCAACAGAACATTATTCATACAAATTGAGCAGTAGGCTTCTTGTACTTACGGTCTGATTGTTCCATGAGAACTCGCAGTCGTATTCTTCTGGGTGCAGCTGTGGTGAGACTTCAAATTTACACTTTCTACCGTCACAGTCAACCTTGCATGGGGCGGGCGGCACACGTGCAGCATTACAGAGGGCAACTAAAATCAAACCATAAACAAACAAAACAAATGCTGAAGTTTATGCAAACATTTAACAAGTACACATGATGTACATGATTAAGTTCAGTTGGTTGGTGTAAAAGGCTGAACTGCTGCTTTACACTGCACTCAGTTCACACCTGGGGGTGGAAAGATACTACTGTAGCCACAGCTGCCCTGAGGTAGACTGACAATAGAAGGCTGCCAATCTGCACCATCAACTCCTCTCCAACCACCCATCACTCAAGCACACAGCACCATCACTCAAGCACACAGCACCATCACTCAAGCACACAGCACTCATACAAGGTGGGTGTCTTGATAAGGACAGACTGACAGTACACAGTCCAAGCTGATTTCTGAATTCTAGGTAAATTATCAAGGCTATTACTTTGTAGACCAAACATAGTTATAACAATACTCCTAAAAAAACAACAACAACAACACATTTTTAATTTATAATAGTACTCTCCTACTGGAGTTGTAAATGTAGGCCTACAACTATTTGTTTTATCACACCAGATCCAGGTCCTATATTATGCAAAATTGACTTGTGAGCTTTAAACCATGTTAGAATGTTGTTAAAGCAATAAAAACAGACCTGGAGTTGTGTTTTGTTTCATCACATGTTTGAGTAACCCTTTATTATTAGTCTGTCTACATCTCCAGGGCTCAGAATGCTCTGTTCCACCTCGTGATGTCATGAAGAGGAGGTTTTCAAGTTAACAGCTCCTTTTACCTTTTCTTTAGTAGACACTGGCAATTCCAGAGCTGAAATTATTGAATTTATTTTTAGTGTTTATTGAGTTTAAAAACACCGTTTAGCACTTCCTGTATTACCACGTGACGTGTTTTCTGTCTGAGAAAAGAACTCAGTCTAAATATGCAGGGAAACTTAACCAAGAAACAACATTAACATAGATGAGGAAATAGCATAATATGGGCCAGTTTAAAAGCTACAAATAGAGACTGCTTTACTACTTTGATATAGTCAAACCTGTACTCAAGTAAAAGTACAGCTGCCAAAACTGTACTTGAGTAAAAGTAAAAGGTTTGCATGAAAAATATTACTCAGTACTAACTACTTATCTTTACTTTTCTCTGAGCTCTGGCCAATCAGAGCAGGAGATGCAGTGGTGCCATATGTGTGTGGGTGTTTGGAGGTTTGTAAAGGAGCAGAAACACTGGAGGAATGCACAATTTCCACAATTTGTGTTTGTCCTGAGCTGAGCAACTTATATTCTTTAAAATGTAACTATTTACAATTGCACTATGGATAGAGTTATAGGCCTACTCAAGTACAAGTACAATTACCTACCCCACAAATCAACTCAGTTACAGTAACGTGAGTATTTGTAATTACTTTCACCCTTGAATATAAGTAGCCTATTTCTGAACTTGTTTTGTTGTAGACTGTTTTTAGGGACGTCAAAGAATGCGTGACCGAGAATAACCCTGCAACGTCCGAGCTCCCCCTGTTTGTCCAACTAACAAGCAGGAAATGACTCAGTGTGTTTCCATAACTTTTACTGTGCACTATGAAGACGTGCAGAAATAGATAGGCTTTACGGGAGGTGGAAGTGCATTTTTTTTTTTTTTTTTTTTTTTTTTTTTTTTTTTGCACTTAGAAAATGAATTTGCATAAAAGATTCTACTCGTTTCCGGTGGATTTTGATTCACGCGATGAACAGTTTAACTCCTTTTTGGAAAGCGTGAACACTTTGACATGGATCTATCCAGACAACTGCTTTGGATCATTAGCTATTCATTTGTAATAAACGAAAAGCCAGGATTTCACCAGAACTGGAGGTGAGCCGGGAGATTTTGCCGATCGAAAAGTTTTCTTTAGGGCTTCTTTGCTAAATGTGCGCAACTTGATGGTTTAGTTTCTCATTGTCTGTTAAACACTCACAGAATCATGGCACGCTTCTGCCCTACATGCGTATTCAACAATCAAACATCAGATATGAGCTTTTAAGTATGTCGGACAGCATTACGTTTCATGATGGTGATGCAATATTGAGTCAACGCAATAACAACAGGAGTATGTGATAAAACAGGACATGCATTAATGAATGAATGTTAAGAATAGGCTATAATAAGAGGCTAGACACACTCACACAGGAAAAGAGCGAACAGGCAGAACGTCCACCACCTTCTGTCCTTCATCTCTGCTGCTGCAGTGTGAACTGATAATGCCCACTGATTAATGCCCCGAGAGTACTACCCAGAACGTGCTGCGTACCGGCATGCTCTCATCGCCTCGTGACTCGGGGCGGGACCTTAAGGAGGTGTAACCAAGACAATGAATAGCACAAGAGGGCATGGTTTTATTGTCTTTATTTTACCTACTTACTGACATATCATATTTGGGTTATGGTATACAAAATGTTCAGAGGTTTGATAGCTGACACATACTGGATGAAATACTAGTCTATTAACTGCAGTCTTTATGCTCATACACTGATGTATTCACTTTTTTCTGAAGGCGGTTGCAGTGGTGAACACAGATTACACGTTGTGGTTGGGTCTATGTAAGACCACGGTTTCTCTTTAACCATTTCAATAGAGACCTCCATCTGTTTTTTTAGTGGTTTGGGAAGTGCACATTTTGACAACTTCCCTCCTTGTGGTGATGTGCTTTCCGCCTTGACTTGTTCTGTCTCCAGATCAGAGTTGGGGTCACTGTGGCCCTCAGTGGCTTCTCGCTCCATGGAGACAAACAGTGGTTGTCTTACTGTGTTGTGTTTGGGGCCGTACACTGACCGGGGCATTGGCCTGGCTTTGAACCTGCGTGAGTCTTCCCTGGAGCACAGGTTACCCAGCTCTGCCACAATCCTGTCCTCCCTCTTCCTCCTCTCTCGCTCCAGAAATGTAAATGGTTTTGGAGAGTCAAAGAGCTGCTTGGTTTGGTCACATTTGCCCAGTGTAATGGGTCGCTGGCTGAACCTCTGACTGGCCACATCATAGAGGGGCAGGTGGATGTGGGCGGGGGCTGGTGACGCCCGAAACTGCTTTTTGCACTCCCTCAGCTCCTCCAGCTCGCGTCTCAACAGGGAGTTCTCCAGCTCCACCTCAGAGCGAGATCGTACCTTGTGCCTCTTCCTCTCCTCCTCTCGAAGCATCATGTGAAATGGTTTTGGAATGGTCACCTTGGACTTGGCCTTAGCTTTGATCCCACTCAGACCAGACACTTTGGATTTGGGGTTCTTGGGCTGGAACCGAAACTGCTTTTGCTTCTTTTGCTCCTGTGGGCTTATTATCAGGCTGTGAGAGAAAACAATTCATTATTTACTATATGTAAATTGTTACAACTTTCAAAATATGTTTAATTACAGAACACTGAATACAAAATACTGTATTCTGTTACATGGTTCAATCAGCGTACTGTTTTCTGAATATTGGGAACAACTATACATCAACTTGCATTATATTATAGGGTAGAAAAACATGACATAAAATCCCAAAAAGCTTTATTTTTGGTGCACTGTTTGTTATGCGTTAATTTATATCTAATTAGAGTTGAAAAATCACACACACAGGCGCACACACTGTAAGAGCTGTGTTTTCTTTTTCTAACTAAGCCAAAATTACATGATTAAGTACTATCATGTATTCCTTGTCATTTTGGAAAGTAACTGCATTCTGAAAACCACCAAATGAAAAAGTAACTGTGCTGGAATACAGTTATGTATTTTTGGTATGTGTATTCAGTTACTTCCAACACTGGTTATGACAGGTTGCATCAGAAGTTCTGTATCATTAAGAAAAGTGACTAAACTTGTGAATAAGGAGGGCTAATCAAAACCAAAATCTTGACCTCAACATGTGATATGATTCTTTGTATGATACATTTTTCAATTTCTTCTACTATTGCATAACTCAGGTACAAATTTGTTTGGGAACTCCATCTTAACAAAGTCTCTAAAATAACCTACTTACGGACCTCCCAAACAAACAGTCATTTCTTGTTGTGTGCAGCTGGTCGCCTTCGTTGCATCCTCTCTGCTCGTCTCCGCAGGGCTCGGATTGGTCAGAGCCGCTGGTGGTGTCATGAAAGTCTAGCTCCTCCTGTGAGTTGATCCTCTGCAGTCGTCTCACTGGGCCATCGCTGCAGAGAAGGTACAAATAGTGTATTTAACACAATGAATATTTCATACTCAGATGGAAATAAATCATAGCTTTTTTTTTTTTTTTTTGTCTCTATTCTCACATCTGACATCTGCAGTATAATTGGTAGTTTTTCAAATAGGTCTAGTCTATGTTTGGATTATCAGTATGTATGTGCCTTGCCACCTGGAAGAATTGTTTGTACAACAAAAATGTTTATATCAGTAGTACTTCAGCAGCATATACTCAGCTGAATGCTTTGAAATTAAACAAAACCATCTGTTTAATAGAACAAACTTGAAACCATGTCAATTTAAAAAGTTATTAATGCTTAAGGGATATGATGCCACCCACCTGAACAGTCGTCTGCTCTGATTGTTTCTGGTCAGCCCTTCACCCTCCCTGTTGTAACGTTCAACAGCCTGGCTGATGTACATGCGCTCCAGTTCTGCTATGTTCTTGAGGTGGGCGCTCTTGAGCTCCTCCAGCCTCCTGTAGTACTCCTGGTTGGAGTAGTAGCCCTGCTGGTCGTGCTGCTCCCTCTGCAGTCCATAGATCTCCAGAGAAACAGAGCTGCGAATGTTAGCTCTGCCTTTGGCCTCATTACTCTCTGCAGTCGGCTCCTGTGATCACACATTACAGTGTATTATTACAATGCTGATTTGCCTACAGTGCAGGTACATGCTACTTCAGAGACAGTCTACTCTCAAAGCTTCTGTTACGCTCAATGAATATGCAGAACCAGGCTAGATATCAATGTTTTGAGTGAATATTAAAATCCTCTTCCACAATTACAGCTGTGGCTGGTTTCAGATGACATCACAACATTCTATTGGCCAATAATATTTGATACAGGCAGGGCAGCTAAAGTGAATACTGTGATATCGATGAGATTTTTGTTGTAATACAGTGAATTCTTGAGTCTAGTCAGTAATACAAATGATCAGGTTCAGTTTTTGTGAATTTACCTTAAAACACTGTAATCAATGGGGAAAACCGGCTCTTGTCTGGAACGTTACATTCTATAATCTGGAAACAACCAAATATGTATCCCTGGTTTTACTATTCTATTATACTACTATCAAGGCTAATTGAATAAAAAGTCAGTTTATCATTTCTGAGACTTCTAGGTCAGGTACCAGTGAAATTATTGCATTAATATGAAAAATTTAGCAAATCAAAATATATTTTAATTATGACTTAAGTGTTTGAGTGTGAGAACTGCTACAGAAACACAAACCTTTGAACGTACCTCACAGCCTTGATAGCAGTACTTGTTTTCATCTTTGTACAGAGTCCTCAGTTCTTTGCTTCCCAGAGAAATGGATCGGTGAATTGCTGCCATTTTTTCTCACAAGTTTCTGTTTCTTCACAGGAGACGGGTGGCACAGAGGAGCATGGCTTTGTCTGTAGCAGCTTTCACACACTGACCTATAGACACAGTGCAGCAACAAAGATTATAAGAGAGAGAGAGAGAGGCTCATCCCATTATGACCAGGAGGAGTCATGATTTCACAGTCAACAGGTCACTCTTAAACAGATGAGCCATATGGTCTGAGGGCTTTTCACCTGACTATGTGAAGGCAGGCGAATATGTGAGCGCTCCCAATCTGATTTGTAGATTAGCAGTCTTAAAAGCACCTGTTGCAACCAGATGATCTGCAGCAAATGTCAAAAAACAACCAACATGTAAACACCAACAGGACAACATAGAACTCTTGAGTTTAAGGTAAAATGTGCGAGTTTGAGTGGTTAAAATATTAACATTCAACTTGTGGGTCAGGATCCAAACGTGGATGAGGTCAAAAGGTGAAATAAAGTGTTTTCTGTTTGAGAGAAGAACACAGCCTAAATATGAAGGGTCTGTGTTTTAAACATGTGTGAATGAAACAAAACATAACTCCAGGTCTGTGATTAAGATCAATCCATGGGTCTCTGAAAATGATTAAGTAAGCCACCAAACTCATACGGCTGCCAGTTAGGTCCACAAAGTCACCGCCACGCTGCGCAGTGTAAAAAGGCCCTGAGGAATCAAAGAGGAGAATCTGAATTTCAAGTTCAAGTGTTTAAGGGGTTTACTCTGCTTGTCCACTGCAGTTATCTGATGCTGCTTCACCTCACGTCACTCCATCTTGTCCCATCTGTCTCCTGTCCTGCTCCATCCATCCAGCTTTGAGCCGCTCAGCAGAAGAGATCAGGAGGTACGAGAAAGGACAAGAGAGAGTTGAGGATGTGCCAGGGCAAAGGATAGGCCCACACTGCACTCTTCTCTTTTCATGTTGATTTTATTTATGTTTTGCTGTTGTATTTGTATATTTGTTGTATTGTGATTTCTTATTCTGTAAAGCAAGAAGTATGTGCTTTAAATCACAAATATGTTATTTTTCATGAGTAGCATGAGATAGGAAAAGGGGCGGTCAGGCCTCCTGCGTAACCATATTTGTCCACAAGATGGAGCTATTTTACTTCTTGTTGTGCTGCTTCTTTGACGTTAATAAACTAATGGAAATAATCTTTGTTCTTGACATGCATGTACAGGATTAAATGCAGCTCCATGTTGTTATGTCATCATTGTATTCATGCATGTGTTGTATTCCTGTGCCTAACCTAAAGGAAAGCCTAAAGGCCTAATACTGTATCAGGCATATTTAACCTACGGCAGCTCTTAATTACTATAAGCCTTTATTGGATACACTGGTGGGATTTGATTCAGCTCAGAGTTGTACTGGTCTCACCTGTGTCTCGTGAGCATGAGTTCTTCCCACCTCCCCTCAGCCCCTTAGCAGCAGGGCAGTGCACAGACGGCTCTTTGTGAGTCCTCCTGTGGCTCCTGTTTCCACTCGGCTCCTCTCTGAGCTGGCATCTGATGAATGAAGCAGTGTTCAAACAGTGAGTGGTAAAGCAAACATCATCACAATCTGGGCACTTAACCACGATTTACCACACATACGACGTTTTCATAATAGACTCTGCCCTATGCCTCACCAAGGAAAAAGTGGAAATATGAAATAATGTTACTGTTGTGTTTTTGTCCAGGGTCCATAGCCTCATCTATGGGTAAAACACCTGATGGATCATGGGATTGGGTCTTATTGGTACTGTATATAGACCTATCATGAATAAGTTTTAGCCCATTAAAATAAATGTAAAGGTTTATATGAACTCATTGAACATTTTTAACATTGCCAGACAGACAGAGTACATTATATCAGATAACACAATGATAACACTATCACAAAGGACACATCTGAATGTCAACGCCCCAGCAACCCCAACCCACCCTACTAGCCCCACCCACTGGCCAAGTATACTAAGATAAATAAATAATTTAAAAAAATACATTTAAATAAATAAATAAATATATATAATTTTTTTTGTTAAGGGAGTTTTTATACATATATACACACATGCATAGAATAGAAAGGAAACAATACTAGTAATACTGTAATACTAGTACCAATTTCCACTTATTTTCCCTATATATTATATTATATATATTCCCTACATTTAGTCCTCCTCCGGATCCCAAGAACGAACACTCAGGAATTATGATTGTGATTTTAGATTAAAGTGTTGTCAGAGAAAAAATGTAAAACAGTCCATAGTCTAAGTGCAGTGTCTTAATATTTGATTTTGTATGATAGGCCTGATAATAAACCGACCTGCTGGAATATGTTCATCTATCATAATTAACACTTCAAATTCTGAGAAGCAGCTCAAGCAGTGGGAGTGATTGTAAATCTTCTTCATATAGATGCCTGGTCTCTCAGTCATGGAACAATTAATAAACTGGCAATGTGTGAGAGCTGGGAGGGCATCTGATGTAAACCCTGAGGAGCCACAGTCGCTGGGTGGAGCGCTGTGAGTTGGCTAACCTCCCCCTGCAGCTAGCACTTCACAACATGTTTGTGCTTTAGACACTCCAGTCCACAGGCTCTGCTCATTAGCTCCTCCAAACCACTGCTCTCACACAGTTGAGGCTTTGAATGGGAGGTTAATTGAAGCCTAAATATAAACCTCATTTAAACTCTGCTTCCACCCAAAAAAACATGTGCAAAATCTATGTTTTCCCATCATTTCTTAAAAAAAAACCTCCAGTACAGCTTATTTCAAACTGTTTTAAGAATTATAAATGAATACAGATATGTAAATCAACAATGTAGCTTCATATAACTGTATAGATCATCATAAGTCACAGCACTGACCTCCATTATTACATGTGTGTACACTGTGAGTTAGTACGTGTGTGTATACTGTGAGTTAGTACATGTGTGTATACTGTGAGTTAGTACGTGTGTCTATACTGTGAGTTAGTACATGTGTGTATACTGTGTGTGAGTACATGTGTGTATACTGTGTGTTAGTACATCTTGCAGATCTCAGTATTAGACCATCATGTAAATTGCTCAGTGTGAGTTTAATAGTTATAAATGACTTTGCTTCATGACAGTGAAATGATGCATTATCACAACTTGATTTACCAAAGTCACCAAACTGGCATAAGTGTTTGTGGTGTGATCCACTCTCCCTGTACAAATAGGTTCTGGAGACACAGGCCTCTTTTTGTATAAGAGGTAAACATGTTTATTTCACTGGAAAAGCCCCCGCCATTTTCTTTGGGATTTTTACTTCCTCTTTCCTGACCCTGGCGACAATGCTTCAGTCAAAATGCACAAGATGTTGCGTGTTTAGTAGTTGGGATCTTCTGATGTCTGCTCCCTGCAGTTTTTGCAGGTCTGTACTGCCTCTGTTTATATGAGCTCACATCCTTCTTTGGAAAAGTCTAGCACATTTTCCAACTTTTTCAACCCTGGTGCTTCAGGCTCATATTATAAATACATTAGTTCTTTCTCTAAAATGTCACTATCATGCATGGATTAGATTGACCCTTTTTTAATGATAATAACATTCCTGGCAGTTTATAGGACCACAGCAGATGACTCAGAAAGAAAGCAGCTTGCTGTGTTACATGTGTGTCATTATAAGTAAAATGTAACTAACAATTCACTTTATGAAAATCTAAATAGCCACATGAGTGTAGACTGAATGAATAGAGACAACAGTGTAGCACTGAGAGCCTTTGCCTGTAAACACATTATTATTCTTATTCTTATTAGTAGTAGTAGTATTATAACTAGAGCAGTACATTTGGGTAAGAGGAAGTGGTCCAGTAACAGTAGATATATATAAATATACTGTGTGAAAATATCATTGACTGTTAAACAATAGCAGTGAAGCATTGTTCCTCCTCCAAAAAGACCTTGATGTTGTTCCAGGAGCTGTTCTCGTCTCTTCCTCTAATCTCAGATACATAAGTGTGACTGTTCTGTGTCAGCGGTCCTGGAGCTGTCCCAAAGAACAAAGCTCCACCTACAAACTGAGCCACTGGTTTATTTTACAATAGAATAATATAATGCCAAAGAGCTATAACGGGCTCATTCATCTTAATTCAGACCATATCACACAATCACAACTGACTCCTGTAACTCACTACCATTTTCAGTCACGTCCAAACAACCGTTTGCATTTGTGATGCCCAAACACAAACAAACAAGCCTGAAAACCTGCTGATAAATGTTTGATTGTATTAGGACATGAGCTGATCAGTTATGCGACAAACAGGAATCTACATTTGAGGAGTGTTAAGCTGTGTGGTAGCTGAAGGTTATAGTTGGAAGTTCTTTGCACGTTTTTGGAAATTCCCCAACACCCACCATGCACCCCTCCAAGAAACCATTTTGTTTGTGGTCTCCTCTGCATCAACACTTAGGTCTTGTTAGTTTTTTGTTCCAACGGTTTTCGTACCTCTCTTAACAGGAAACCAAAACCAAAACACACTAAAACCTACAATATCTGTCAATGTGAAAAGGTAAATTATGGGGAAGTAAAACTACTTCCTTAAAATGACCTCAATGCCATGAAATAAAACGATTAAAGTAAACTGAAATATTAAAAAGCTAATGACATGCTTTACTTTCAGTGCATTACTGCCGATAAATGTGGCCGTATAAATAGTTAAGGTAAGTTGATTTTCTGTGAGTAAAAGATAATATCTGGGCCTATTTGTAATAATTATATTCAGAATTCATCAGAATCATATATGCATCTGTCTGTGGTTTGTGGCTGAAATTGTGCTGAACATGACGCGGAAGTGCGTGAGATGTCTGTGGGGCTCATCCGGCCCATGCTGTGGGACCTCACTGCCAGCAGCACCAGAGTAATCTCAGACATGTGGATAGCGGGATTTGTTACATTCAGTCTTTTATTGCAGTGCGTGGGGCTTGTTTAGGATTAGCATGTCTTCCTCTCTGTCAGGTTCTTACCTAAGGGTGTACTCACACCATAAATGTGCTGAAGTTCGTTTGTTTGATTCGGCTTGAATGTGAACTTTATTTTTTTCTGTTGGATCGGATAGTATTCTCATTGCAGATTTGGCAAGTGGATTATAAAAAGTAAACAAATGCATGTGTATGAAAATCTGCCCACACATTGGACAGAACTGACAGGAGGCCAGTGCAGCTTTAATTAAGCTATGATAAATGAGAATAGAAGAGGAGGAAAATTATAAAGTAGCAGCACATTACTGTTTTTTTTCTAGGGGGAATGGATTTCATTCTGGACACATGGATGTAAGTGGACTAAGCAGAGGTCAGGTTCAGGACCTGGAGGGGTTAGGAGGTTGGGTGACGCTGTCCCATTCCTGCTTTTGCTCCATATTCATAACAGTAGGATATATAAAGTAATGAGTTCACATTATATGTGTTAAATGATTGTACTGAGCTGTTTGTGCATTATGCAGCCTTTACACTGGGCATGGAAGTGCATCATGTAATGGTACAAGGCAAGCGCCAGAATACATGTCCACATTTAAGAAACGTAAGGAATGTTTCCAGAAATAGCTAGGCCTCTTCTCCATTTGGATTTAAAGTGGCATCATTTTCATCAGTGTGTTTGTTTGTTTACATGTGAACAGCTAACACACCGGGGGGCTTGTGGTCAGTGGGCCCTTTGACCATGAGCCCTCTGGACAGACACACCCATGTCCAGATGTGTCTCTCTGTCCTGACGATGTCTCGTCAAGCCCAAAATTGAACATGTTTCCTGTGTTTGTTTCGGATAAAGGCCGTTTGTATTCAGACCATAGATAAGGGGGAAGGGAACCGCACAAGAGTACGTTTGGAAGCGGACCCAGACCCACCTTACTTGTCTGGTCTGGATCAGAGTTCACTTGTCTTATTCACACCTGAAATAAAGTCCAGACTTTCCAGGGAACAGAACTTTTGTCTGTTTTAATCAGACTGAGGCCTGTAGGTGTGAATACGCCCTAAAAGTGTACAGTAGCTCTCAGGGCTGTTGTGCAGGTAGCTCTCATATTTCTGACTGCCCTGGGCAGATAAGGTTTCTGGAGGTCGCACACAGGACAAGTGCTATCAGAGCTCTGCATACTTCTCACTGTACCAGGCCATCTAAGGGCTTTTTATGTACAGGAATATTTTTGACTCACTGCCCCTGTGCTCTCACTCTTCCTCTCCAGGGTTTTGTCCTTTGTTTTCTATAATCCTTTGTTTGTTTGGCAGAGAGTAAACTCCTGCACTAAACGCCACACACCCAAGGACAAAACATTCAGGTACAAAATAACATAATTCAATACATGTGATGTAATAGTCTAAGAATATTTCTGGGGTAAATGCTTTATGGAGCAGTCCGACAAAAAGTCAAATTTCCATTCATTTTTACCATAGACTTCTCAAAAAATTCAAATATTGAGAGTTCAGAAGCGTTGCGGAGGCTAAGCACCTACTCTCCCTAACACAGTTACCTCCAAAAAACACATTTAAAATGCAAGATACTGCGAAATGCTTTAATAACTTAACAGTTTATAACGTTTCAGAAACAGATTTGAAATAAAATTATTTAGGTCTTGTGGTTATTAGTTACCACAGAGCTGATTAACCCCGAGCAACCCGGGCTGGGCCATCACTGCTGAGCTCTATTACAGTATCAGTATTATGACGTTTGATGTTTCACTGACAGCTAATTGTACTTAAGTTAACATCTCCTGCTTTGCTGGCCTTGTCTTACAATAGTTTAACATCATTAGAAAAATATAGCCTCTTTTCTCTTGAATGCTCTCTAAAGGTTAGCGTTGTCTGTGAGTCACAATAAGATCTGCTGTTAAACTGTATTCATTTAAGCTGTACTTCAGTGTTAATGTATTACAACACAGATGAGAGAGGCATTAGCTGCTGCTAAGAAGTGATCATGGGAGTGCTTTTGGCTCCACCGACTCTGACTCTAATTCATTTAACATTGAAAAGCTGTCACCCCTCCCTCTGTAACTGCTGCTGTGAGTATTAACCCACTCTATATGATCCTAAACCAGTAGTATGGGCAGGAAGGGGTGTTACCTTCAACAGCCTCGCACTGGATTCGATCTTTGGTCGCTATGATATTCACAGTTGGAATTCCATTTGTGGAACTCACCTCCAAATTCGCCGCTATAACTGCCTCAATGAGCTTCATTTGACTGGAGCAGAACACTATGCGCAACATCACACTCACTTAGTCCACCTCTTTATATCTACGCTCCAGACAGGCTGGTAGGATGGCTAACCCTCGATATATACTTGAACTTACAACCTTAAATGTTTGCATTAGACACGTGTGACGAGTGACAGGCAGGACTTAAAGCAAAGACAACCACTTTTTCACCCATTTCACACAGATGTTATGTTTGTAAAATCTTAAGTGCAAAATGTTATTCTGTCTGTAGTCAAGTTCTAAATTGTATGTGTGTGTATAAAGTGAGGATGTAATATTGTAATTCAATTTTTTTTATCAAAATGTCATTTTTGGGTGTGTTTCTGTTTGTCCCTATCAGTTTGCACATGTGGGATTGGGTTTCTTTAGTCATTTGAAGTCATATTTACTAGTTTATGTGCTTTTTTGATATTTTGGAAAACAAACTGTAATATAATAAAACGATTATCCATAGATTCATTCCTGTTTCACAAAGAGCTCTCTAGACTTAGTTACCAATTGCATTTTGCATTTTGGCTCTTTAAAATAGTTCCATAGACAAAGACATTTCTTCCCCCTTCACTGAGAGGCTGGTGAGACTGTGGAGGTGTTGGCTTGTTGCTAAGTGTTACATGAGCTGGGGACGGTAACAGCCATGCCCCGTGAGAGTGTTTCACCAGCAAACACACGCACTAACGCACAAGTATTTTCTGTTCAACATGTAGCACACAAGACACCAGAAACACTTGGTTGCGGTTTGCACTTCACAGCTGTCCAGGTCAAGAAATGCAAAAAGTGCAAATCAGGTTTCAAAGCAAATTCAATCTCAACCTAAAACAAGGTTGGAGATTTAATTTTTGGTTTACTACATTCCATATGCGTTCATTCAAACTTTTGTGAGACTCCACAATGTAAATAATCATGGAAATAAAGAAGAAAAATAAATAAAATCTATCCTTTTGACTGGTAGTGTTTTGCCTGGGATCCAGAAAACGCACTTCTGCTGTACTTTACAAAGATGTGTGTCTGGTCACCGATGAATCTCTCATATTCAGATAATAAAGGGGAAAAAAAGTATAACACGGGGCTGAAAAACATGGAGGATTTCTGCAGAATCAATGAGTGACCAATGAGCTTCTTTGTTTCACATGTCAAAAAACGGATCTGATAAGACGATCACGTTTGACCGGCCTTGAGACATAACAGAGGATGTGGGGACCAGACTTATATCAATCTGTATAAAAAGTACAGAAAGAGATCAGTCTGGATTCTCCAGGCAGGGTAGTGTCTGTTTTGTGTTGATGAAAATTTACAAAAATTTAAAACAAGATCAGTTATCAAGAATCAAGAATTTAAGAATCAAATGAGTCAGGCTGTGGACTTATTTCTCACTTCTTCATGATCTATATAAGCACTTCCTTCTATGACTGAAGAGTGCATTTTAGTTACAGATCTGCTCCCATCATGGCAGTAATCATGTGTAATTACAGAGCCTTGAAGAGGGTGGGAGGCCACACTTACACAGTGACTGTCATCAGTGCATTACAATCAGGGGTTGAACTCCAAGGAATTTCCTGTATGTGACCAAAAGTGACGTTTTTTTGTGGTTCAATTGAAAACTCTTTATGATAAATGGATTAAAAAAAGAAACATGATCAGAAGCCTGCGGTGGTGAGAAAAGCATGCATCATCAGATAAAACTGAGCCACTGCAAACAGAAATGAGACGACAATACTTCACTGACACATGTATCACCCACAAACCCACAAAGCATGACATCAGAGACAACTCCCAGAATGCACTACGCACTAAGCACTAAGCACTTCTCTCAAAATGTTTGTGAGATATATTTTTTTATGTTGATTTTTTTTGCATTTCCATTACAAATTGTCTAAATCCAAGTAAAAATCTTTTTAAAAAGCGAACAAACAAAAAAAAGCAAAAAAGTTCTGGTTCCCTTTTTTAAATTGTCCTCTAAAGGGGACTTTTCTAGAGGAGGGTCTGCTCCATGACAACGCTATTGCTTTGCTTAAAATGCTCGAAAGTATGTTGTTATTCAACTACAGGTGTTTATACTGAAAAACAGAGGTGAGCCTGCTCTCACTGTGAGCAGGCTAACCTGTTAGGTAGCCTGGTTGTGATAGATAATAATTTAATGCCAAAATGTGGAACATTCCTTGTTGTTTTGTGCTGTATTTTGTTTTATTTAATGCAGGTCTAAGCAGTCTACAAGAGTCTGTGTGAATCATCCATCTGCGGCAGATCACATTGTGTTTCCCAACTTCTCTGTCCGGAAACATGACTCCAAACCGTTTTGTTCAGTGCTCTCCATTTCAGAAGTGCAGGAGGATTTCTCATGGACAGTCCAGTCATGCTCCAATTACACAGATGATGGATCGGACACAAATAACGCAGTGGCATTTGTATTCATCCGAGCATCCTTTACTCAAGAAATTCTGACGGTTTAAGAAGAGGATGTGTGCATTGCTCACACACAATGGAACGCACAGTCCTGTTTCTACACTCTAGTTAGGAGAAGTTGACAGGTCCCATGACTCCTGTGGGGAAATGTTATGCATGATACACGGATTTGAAACTGCTAAATAAAAAAAATAATAATAATAAAAAAAAAAAAAATAATTTACATTGCTCCATTATAGTCAGTAGCAACGTAGGGTCATGGATGTCTAAAAATAATTTATTTTCATATTATTTTTCCCGTCCAGCCGCATGAACTGTATATACTACAATTGAGTTTGTAGTTGTTTCAAATGATATATTTTGGCAAAAATGTTAAAAATCGGCCCTATACATATCTGCCCCTCGTTAACAGCCAGTGACTGCTCTGTGGTCTCTATTCTCTTTCAGAAGAGGAGACGCAATAATGTAATAATAATGTATCTTCCACATATGTAAACATATATATATAGTATGGACTGGTCAGGGCTAGGATCTTAAAGCCGGTGGGATGGACACTCAAGCAGTACATTAACCTCTGACTGACTACCACCCCAACTTGTGCATCTCAGGCCTTTTGTAAAATCATGTTGTTTATGAATCGGCTGCACTATATTTGTTGGATAATCCAGCTGTCTGAATCTGAATCTTATAAATAAGCCTGTGCTATAGCAGAGAGGGCTGATCGGCCTGTGCTATAGCAGAGGGTTCATTGTGCTAATGATTGACAGCTGAGTGTGCTTTGGGAACATACTTTCTCCACAAGTTTGCTGTGTATTGACTTTGAGTAATAATCAGCTCACAGTAAAACTATGTTCAATCCCAACTCTCTAGTGATGCAATGTACTGACCCTCACTGTTCTGAGTAGGTGACAGGTCAGCCTAAATAGATTTTAACTTCTTTTTGTTAAAGTGTACCACTATAGTGACATTTTTTAACTATTGAAAATCTGGGTAGCAAATAATTACCCAGCAATTAGCATTTGTAACTACAGCCTCTCCTCTTGGCTTTCACTTTCTGAGAGGAGCCACTGATAACCAGCTGGGTTCTATCATGCCTGATAGACCCATTGATTTGGAATAGTTTTATTCCATAATAGTAATATTCTAAAATGTAAAATGTCTAAAATGTTGTGAATTGGTTTTGTGAAAGTGTCAGCTAAGTCAGCAATTTGTCAGCTATATGAACATTTCAAAACTGTTTCCACCACTTGAGACTTCCTGTTATGACCATAGACTGTAAATGGACATAGCTAACCTGCTAGCTGCCACGTTCCAGATAGGAAGTGAGTAAATGGACACTTTCAGCACAATTAGCCTTACATTGGAAAACTGTGGTCCCCAACTGCTGCTGTCAGGCTCGCCATTTTGGTCTTAAAATGTATATATTTACCCGCTCCACATGACCCTGGTATTTTTGTTTCGTATTTTCATATTTTTATTAACTCAAGATATGAACATTAATAAGAAACAAATCAGGCACCTTCTTTCCCTGAGGTCACTCCCGCTAGCGTTGGTAACAGGTTTGATTGACAGCTTTGCTAAGTGCCCATTTTCTACTAAACCAGCAGTGCGGGTGGGAAGGGTCGTTACCTTCAACAGCCTTGCTCTGGATTGGCTCTTTGGTTGCTATGATACTCATGGTCGGAATTCCTAATATGGAACTTGGCTCCAAAATCACCCTTATATCTGCCTCAACCCCAACACACTTCATTTGACTGGAGCCTAACGTTATGGGCGACGTCTCCCTTAGTCCACTTCTTTATATAGTCTGTGGTTATGAAACATGTTTGTCACAACTTATTTAATGTAATGATGTATCAATGGACCGACTCCCTTATGAGCTTTGTGCTCCAAACAAAATGAACCACTGGCCGGTCTGCGCCAGAGAAACCAGCAGCTTACACTCGAGACCCAATGTCACACGACCCAAGGACATCGCTGCCAGGATCGAAACTGACACAAAGAGACTATTGTAGCTCAAAGACAAATCACAAAATGCTTAAATGATAGAACTGACCTCAATCTACAAAGGGCTGAGAATACAGTGTTTCACAGTGAGAATAAACAGCACTAAGGTAGAAGTTCAAGCTCTGGGATTGTCACATGAGGAAATATTTGTACATACCAATGATGAATATGTTATATGTGTGCTGTGCTGATAATGCTGGAATTCTAGTGTGAAAAAAGCAAGATACAAATGTACTATATACACAGTAAAAAAAGAATCATTTAGTAGCCAAAATATAAAAAGAACAACACATAAAATATTTGGGACTCAAAAAGACATTTAGCCTGTGCTTTGAACATTTGAACCGAAACTTTGTTTGTCATTCACCTCAGCTTACACAGAAACAGTTCTAGCAACATGCAAAATAAACAAGCTTCCTCCAATGACACCCAGAGCCTCCTTTGCAGAACATACAGACATTGTTTATGTGACTCTGTCTCATTGACTTTGAAGAACAATAAAGGGGTGCCTGGAGATGTCTCAGGAATTTCCTGGATCTTGGGGACATTTTGCAGCAGATTGTTGTGGTTAGACTTAGACATTGTTTTTAAAGAGGGACAGCATGTTTTTTCTAACCTAAATATCTTAAATAGCTACATACTGTACTTATGATATGTATCACAAAGGTGTTAGATGGAGCCTGAAGATGCTTTTCAGGTCAGAAATGGTCTTAGGAAATGACTATGATTGACTGTTTGATATAAAGTCACAACCATTTCAATGCCATGTTGCAAAGTGTATGTTTGTTCATGTAGAAGTTTCAGGTGTGTTTTGTCTTTATTCATGGCATTCAGTGTTAAAGTTGTAGTCACAGAACCAAAGATTCAACAGAGTTTCAAGAATTCACCAGTATACATTTCTGTTCTATGTACTTTATGCTATACTGAAGTATTTTTTAAAGGGACTGTGTGATATCACTTTTTGTTTGTGTTATAATGTTGATTCCAACCAAACCGAGTTTTGTTTTGTTTCATTCACACATATTTAACACACAAATCCTGCATATTTAGGCTGTGCTCTTCTCTCAACTGAAAACACCTTGTTCCACCTTATGATGTCATCAAGTAATAATAAAACTTTCTGTGGCAATCTCAACTGAGCAAAATTTAACTCAAGATTTTCTAGTGTATTGTAGACTAAAGCAGTTCAATTGAGGCTAAAATTACCTAACTTTAAAGCTATCACTTGATGACATCACAAGGTGGAACAGAGCATTTTGAGCTTTGGAGATGTAGTTCTACTAATAAGAAAGGGTTACTTAAACATGTGTGAATGAAACAAAACATGACTCCAGGTATGTTTTTGATGAGGTAACAACATTTCAACACAGCTCACAAGAGTCAAATTTGCGCAGTATAGCACTGATAAGGTTCCTTTTTTCTTTCACAGTCACCATTTCCCCAAAATTAAAAGGAAGCCAGCAGCCGTGTGATTGGCCAGGATCTATAGTGATCATTGGTCTGATTTCATGCAGACTTCCTCTTTCACTTTGAGCTTCAGACAGCTTAATGTGCAGTTTGACATTGACACTGTTTTTCCAGAGGCTGTAACGATGCATGGGACTCCTCAGAAAATATGCACAGGGGTTGAAAACAAATCTAATGCAAAAACACAAAAATATTTATGCAGATATATACTGCCACCACAGTGTTGGGTACGATCAGGGAAGTCGACGCTGGCTGGGTCCGAGGGTATTACTGTCCAGAATTGGACTGTCTTCCTATTCATTTATACTAGAGGGGGGCCCATGTGAGGCTTCTCGCCCAGGACCCCAACATTTTTGACAGCGGGCCTGGGTATATTTCTGATACCTCTCAAGCATGTGTGAATGAAACAAAGCACAACTCCAGGTATGTTTTTGATGAGGTAACAACATTATAACATTGCTGACAAGAGTCAGTTTTGTGTAATATACGACCGTTAAGGTTCCTTTCTCCTTTTGGAACCATTTTACAAAATGCCCCATGTTTCTTGTGCTACTACTACCATAAACTGCATATATAAATGAACATAGCTAACCTACTATTGAAAAACTTGCCCCACTCTCTGTTTTGGTCCTGAAATGTTCGTATTAACTGGCTCTACCTGATCCTGGTACTGCTGGTTTAGCAGGAAATGGGTGGGAAGAGATGGTACCTCAAACAACCTCTCTCCGGACTCTCTCTCTGGTTGCTCTGATACTCGCGGTCCTGAATTACCTGCCAGCCTCATTTGACTAAAGCCGAATGCTATGGGTAATGTCACACTGACTTAGTCCACTTATTTATACAGTCTATGGCTACTACACATATACAAACTGAAATATCATAAGAGTTGTCTTTTCAAAACCTTCCAAATACACAGGCCACACAATATCAATGTTCATATACCTGACAAATCAATGAATGCTGCTGTATATAGTAGTAACTGTGGTCAAACAGAATTTCCCATGTTCAAAACCACATTTATGTCTGTTTGTTTATTGTCTATAAATGAATTTGTTCTATTGATACATTGTGTCGGGGTTGTTCTACATGCATCTCTATTGGTGGAATGTTTAGCAGTTACCATGGTGACGCAGTGTACACATTAGCAAACACGGACAAGAAAGCTTTAAAATTGTCTGAAAACTCAAGAAAAATACAAAATGGATTTAAACACATTGTCAGGGGCCTGTGATCAATACGAGCGTTCATGGTACTGTTTAAGTGTTTGATTTTCAGCAAAAAGGTGAGAGTAACTAACTGAAAAACTACCACTTCCAACCAAGTCTGCTATTTCTGGTCATATTGTGATCGAACAAAGCTCAGATTGAAGTATCATTTGAGTAACAGACCTTCTAACACAGTAGTGCTCTTAGTTAGCTTCACATCCCCAGGGACTCTTGACATCAGCTGCAAAGTATCAATAAGTGCCTGTCTGCATTTCTCTCATTGTAATTTGGCTTTCCGCCCCTTTCACAGACCCTTGCATTGGTCCCAAGTTAATTAAAGATGATCCACAGGCAGCTGGGTGGCAGGCCGCAGCAGCTCTGAGTGCTACTGTACTTGAAGGCAGGAGATACCCTTGGGTGATCACAAACACAACACTTCAGTGACCACCTGAGACTGGGAGGTCAGCTGAGCGCACCTGAGTCCTGGCAGCCGGTTGGCCCTTTCACACCCGCGCCTCTGTCATTCTATCCCCTCCAGTTTGTGTCAAGGGCTGGAACAGGTCGTGCTTCAGCCATTACTGCTCTGTGATTGGACTGAAACAGCACCTGGTATTCACCCTTACCCCCGACTGAGCTGCCCAAGCATATGCATATTATGTACTGCCTCTACAGTGATGCCTGACAGTAACAAGGAGGGTGATGTATGAGGCGATTAGTGCGCTGCAAAGTAATGACACTGATTAGAACAATGTGATATTGATATTCTAAAGTGGTTAAACAGTGAAGCAGTTCTTCTTGGTCAAACATCATGGGGAAATATAAAAGGGAAGATCACGCATTAACAATAAACTACAGTGGGAGTATACAAGAGTAATGCAAAATAAGAAAGACGTTGATTTCAATACAATGTTCTTTTATGATACTGTATTTGTGTATTCAAATACTATCAGAATGGGCTCGGTAGAAGTCTTTGTGCGCTTTGACTTTGATTTTAAAAGCCTATTATAAACCGTTGTGTGATCTCATCTCCTCTGAGTGCACCACACCCTGAATTACATTTTTATATTAGTACATGGAGTTATTTAAGTAGATATTGCTGTGGACATGTGGTTCTTTTTTGCACATTATTTCAGATTAAAACACAGGTTAAGATTGTTATTACACAAGGCAGTGAATTGTTTCCAAAGCCTGCAACCAGTTTTAGCCCTGTTAATTGGAGCGTCTAATGGTTTTTGGGATGCCCAACACCCAACACCAATTACCCATGAGCCTCCTTCACCTACAGTAGTGTCCCATCTACCATCTGTCTGTGTGGGGGCATCATTCTGTCCTTTTTATTATAAGACATGCAATAATGATGAGCTGTCAACAGTCTACTCCCTATGAATAATGTTTTGAAATGCGAAATGGCATCATCCTGGATTTTAAAATATTAACCACGCCCAATCCATCACAAGGAAACGTTGGGTGGGGTAGTTTCAGTGTAGGGACGTTAGCAAATCCCAAAAGTAAAGAACTGATACTGATACTGTGAAGGCTTACACACAAAAACTACTTATAATATTTGCTCAGTCACAGATCTTATATGCACAAAAAAAACAAACAGAGCATTTTAATAATTCCTAATGCAAAAACACACATTTACAGGTAATCCTTCCTGTTTAAACTATCATCTAACCCTTTTCAGAGTTGAAAAAGCTCCATCTCGGGGCAAGACTGAGGTTTGTTTGTTTTTTATATTGATTACATCTCATATTTTTTTAATCAGTGACCCTATGTATTTTAACATTATGAATATATAATTTCCAGGGGTACAGCAGACTATGGGCCTATAAAATGTTTTGATATCATCTGAAATCCACTATAGCCTAGAATTGTCATGACAATTTCAGACACATGTAGATAGTGATGTGACCTTCACGAATGAGTCAGCTCTTCCTTAATGTGAACAGCTGGAACTAAATCTTTTTCTTTCTAATTCTTATGCATTTATATATTGATTAACCCTGAACCATCACAAGAATCAGCACAGAAGAAGAGCAGGAAATACAAGTGAGAGCTTTGTGAACAAAAAAACATATTTGGGCTCATAATAAGATTAGATTTTTTATTATTATTATAGTAGTGCAGTGTTTTATTTAGATATTTACCATTTCAAAGAGTAAACACTCCCCCACTCTCAGTTTGAACCAGTATAAACACATCTGAGCCTTGGTCACTTCTCTCTGTGATTATTTTGTAGTTTAAATGAGTTCTCACACTGTCTTCTGTAATATAAATACATAGTAAAAGAGACAGTCTTTTGAACGGCGCTTTATCAGAATCAGAACCAGAACCAGAAGACTTTTATTGTCATTGTCAGTGAACACAACTCACAAACTAGGAACTTACTTTGGTGATAAAGTGCAACATAAAACACTGAATAAGTACAAATAAGGGCATGCATAAAGTTAAAAAGATTAAAAAAAAAACAAAATGCTTAAAATATATACAACAAAATATTATATATATATATATACAATATACATAATAATATATATATATATATATATATATATATATATATATATATATATATATATATATATATATATATATATATATATATATATATATATATATATATATATATATATATATATATATATGTTATGAAACAGATACTGAAACAGATGAAACAGATAGTTATAATTACAGACACACAATTTTAAACAATCACCAAAACCTGCTCTAAAAAAGCTGTTATCTGAAACCTCACCGTTAGTTGGCCCCGCCCCCCTCCCCCGGGACCAGAGCGTGTGACGTCACGGCGGCGGGGCGGTGGTCTGCGCGCAGTGATCACACTCTGAAGGAGCGGACTGACAACAGCAGCTCTCCACACTAAAACACTCTGGTCTCCGCTTAGCTGCGAGAAGTGGACGCATGGATTTACCGGAGTGACTGAGCGGCCATGGAGTGAGCTTTAACGGCAGAGAGGAGCGCGCAGAGGTGAGGAGGGACTTTGCTCTGGGCTGCTCGTGTACTTTGTATCTCCACACTGTCTCGCTACAGTGTTGTCACAAGAAGTGCTGCAAAGTTATCTCAGTCTCGCGCCTTAGTTGTGTAAATTTGACTCTGCGTAGGCCTGTTTTTTTTTGGTTTTGTCTCAGCATATGGAGCAGACTCGTACCAACAAGTGTGCTGAATTGATCTGATGCAAAAACAAACCCAGACAAATGAGCTGTAACCCAATTGAGCCAGCAACGCGTCAACTTGTGCTGTAACTGGTCTTTGAACCTGTCCCATAGGCTACACGTCCCCTCGTCTCCAGTACAGAACAGCATTAGATAAAACCATTCACATCACATGAGTTACATTTTCCGCTGTTGCTCTGCAGACAAGTGTAGAGTGAGTTGCTATGTTTAGACAGAGAAATGCCCAAGCCACATTTTCCCTCAACAAAGGCAGGGTGGACCATATGACTAATGTAAGAAACCTGTAGAGTGGGAAATGTCCTAGTTCTTGAAGCCTAGGTCTGTCTACGCCAACTGGCAGTATCCTCAGTATCAACTTTTTCTATACCAAGAAGACTTTTTTTTTTTTTTTTGCTTTTTTGATGTTTTTGTTTTCTTTTTTTTAATCTTGTCATATGTAATTGCCTGCTGCATGTCCTCTTGATTCAGTTAATCACTTCTTTAGCGTTTTTGTTTCATGTTGCGAAAGATCTCTTGGAGGTTTCAGACGGATGTGTCCATTTCCTGCCCTGTAAAATGATGCAAATAGCTTATGATTGTTTCAAAAAACTTCCCATTTTGATTTTATTGTTTTATTTCTTTACGTTTTGATTTGGAGATATTTTGAGTCTCTGGACTAGGCTGGTGAACTGTTGTGGGACAATAGTGAAGTTTGTGAAAATGTGTTACATAAAGTTGAGCTTTGTAATATTATTTTTCTCAGGGTAAGATATTCTTTTAGGACCAACACCATTTTTCTTTTTATAGGTTGAATTTTATAAGCAATAACAATGAAAAACAAACTCATCTTGCAGGTAACAGGACTATTGTATAATAGATAGGGCTGGATACCGTTTGAGTTTTTTTCAATAGGCCTCCACCAGGACCTTAAGGACACCTGCTTTTCCATACCAGTTCCTGAACGGTTCTTCTTTCTATGTCTGTATGTTTTTATGCAAATTAATGGCCAATATTATATATATATATATATATATATATATATATATATATATATATATATATATATATATATATATATATATATATATATATATATATATATATATATATATATATATATAAATCCTTGAATCACGTTATAACTATGTTAATTCATATTTTGAAACATAGTACTAGGCCATATGATGTTCATTTATAAATAGGGTGACCGGATTTTCAAAATTAAAAACTGGGACACGTCTGGGTTTGCCATATTTGCCACAAAAAATAAAACAAATAAAAATAAAAATTAAAAAACTGTGAAAAGAGCACATAACATTGGTCTTTCTCAACTCACTTGTGTCAGTTTTAGAATCTGAGGGACTATTTGGTGATTTCTTTGTTTGTTTTTTTTTTTCCCTTTTGCTTTATGGTCATTTTCAAGCACGGTTTTCTGTATTTTAGCTAAAAACAAATGATTTATCCCCCCCTTTATGTTGCCGTGTATCAAAAATCTAAAATAGAGACACCTTGGACATTTCTTGTATAAAAATGGGACAAATCAATGATTTTGGATAAATCTGCAGGGACATGAGACACGGCTCAAAACTGGGACTGTCCCATGTAAAAAGGGATGTCTGGTCACCCTATTTATAACTCAAAACAAATGTGCAGCTCTGCAGCACCCATTCATACAAATATAGTGCATGATGCAAGTGCTTTTTTGCCCAATTCCAAACACTTTTACTGTCATAGTGAACTGTGGAGGTCGGCCCGAGGTCGGCTGCACTCACACCACTCGCCCCGCTCCAGAGTGGAGCTGCTCCGGGACCTAATGTTTGAAGTGATTTGTATCATACAAGACCTGGGGCCATTCTGACTTTACACATGTGTGATGATATAAACGTAAATAGATGAGGGATGAAGAAAGAGGAGGGAGGGATGTTTCTGAACTAAGGTGCATTGCGTTTCATCAAAACATGTAAGGTCCAATCAGCTGTCAGTCGGCCGTCAGAGCACGTGTTTGACAACACTGCATTTCACATCATATGTTTGGGCTTCTCACTTTCACCCGTCTTGCAAGGTGCCTGCAGCCGTCTTGATTCAATGATATTATTGGTATCTACGTAGCCGTGTCGTAGGGCCGTCCGTCTGCAGCCACCTTCACCGCCTTGCTCATCTTAAACACACCTATTATTACAAACAACATGATGGCCCTTAAAAAAAACAGGTTGAACTAACCATGAGGGTAAGTCCTGACTCAGGGTTATCCTACTCAGACAGGGCCAACTCAGAGTTTTCTGTTTCAGAAAACAGGTTTGGAGCAAAGTTAAACCACTCAGTTTGTTCACTTTGAGTTTAGCCGAGGAGAGAAGCCAAGAACAATGGATCCCAGAAAAGAGGATTCATCATGGCAACGGTAAACCAGAGGAGGAAGTCATGTGACTGTGGACAGGTTAAATTAAAGTCTGATATTAAAAAGGGATGTTAAATAATACTTTAAATGCATCATACTAATTAATCAGTAAACACAAATATGTAAAACATTTGCACTTTTGGAGCTTTTGCAGACAAACATCTGATAAATATTTAACCAATTTAATAAGTTATCATAAAATAAGCAGTACTAGTAAATTGTGTGGTATTAAAAATTAATCATTAAACTTAGTTTTAACTGTTCCTATATTTCTGTGAATAGGGAAGTGAACTGCCCAATCAGAGTTCTTCAGAAGCAAACTCTGGTCAAACTCTGGGTTATAGAGAAATAAAACCTGCTCTGGACCAGGCTGGGTTCACTGAGTGAGTTCCCATAATAACTGACTCAGGGTTTAGGTTAACTCTCTCTGTGAAACTGAAAACTCTGAGTTGACCTCTTTTCAAAGGTTAACAAACACCGAGTTTGTTCTTGAAACAGGACCTTTGACACTGAGGCACTGTAAAGGTCCTGCACTGGAGACTAGATGTGTTTTGACTGGATACACTGCAACTCTGGACTCACAGTTTCTTCAGCTCTTCTGTTTTACCTGTAAAATCCTACACTGCACTTTGTTTGGACACATGTAGGCCCGTGTTAAACGTGATGCTGTTTGGACACATGTAGGCCCGTGTTAAACGTGATGCTGTTTGGACACATGTAGGCCCGTGTTAAACGTGATGCTGTTTGGACACATGTAGGCCCGTGTTAAACATGTAGGCCCGTGAAACGTGATTGTTGGACACATGTAGGCCCGTGTTAAACGTGATGCTGTTTGGACACATGTAGGCCCGTGTTAAACGTGATGCTTGTTTGGACACATGTAGGCCCGTGTTAACACGTGTTAAACGTGATGCTGTTTGGACACATGTAGGCCCCGTGTTAAACGTGATGCTGTTTGGACACATGTAGGCCCGTGTTAAATGCGTGATGCTGTTTGGACACATGTAGGCCCGCCCGTGTAGGCCCGTGTTAAACGTGATGCTGTTTGGACACATGTAGGCCCGTGTTAAACGTGATGCTGTTTGGACACATGTAGGCCGTGTTTAAACGTGATGCGTTTGGACACATGTAGGCCCCGTGTTTGATGCTGTTTGGACACATGTAGGCCCGTGTTAAACGTGATGCGTGATGCTGTTTGGACACATGATGCTGTAGGCCCGTCTTAAACGTGATGCTGTTTGGACACATGTAGGCCCGTCTTAAACGTGATGCTGTTTGGACACATGTAGGCCCGTCTTAAACGTGATGCTGTTTGGACACATGTAGGCCCGTCTTAAACGTGATGCTGTGTTTGGACACATGTAGGCCCGTGTTAAACGTGATGCTGTTTGGACACATGTAGGCCCGTGTTAAACGTGATGCTGTGTTTGGACACATGTAGGCCCGTGTTAAACGTGATGCTGTTTGGACACATGTAGGCCCGTGTTAAACGTGATGATGCTGTTTGGACACATGTAGGCCCGTATTAAACGTGATGCTGTTTTGGACACATGTAGGCCCGTGTTAAACGTGATGCTGTTTGGACACATGTGGACTGTTTGGACACATGTAGGCCCGTCTTAAACGTGATGCTGTTTGGACACATGTAGGCCCGTGTTAAACGTGATGCTGTTTGGACACATGTAGGCCCGTGTTAAACGTGATGCTGTTTGGACACATGTAGGCCCGTGTTAAACGTGATGCTGTTTGGACACATGTAGGCCCGTGTTAAACGTGATGCTGTTTGGACACATGTAGGCCCGTGTTAAACGTGATGCTGTTTGGACACATGTAGACCCGTGTTAAACGTGATGCTGTTTGGACACATGTAGGCCCGTGTTAAACGTGATGCTGTTTGGACACATGTAGGCCCGTGTTAAACGTGATGCTGTTTGGACACATGTAGGCCCGTGTTAAACGTGATGCTGTTTGGACACATGTAGGCCCGTGTTAAACGTGATGCTGTTTGGACACATGTAGGCCCGCGTGTTAGGCCTGTGTTAAACGTGATGCTGTTTGCACAAACAAATGGCACTCACAGCTCCCGTATTTAACATAGGCCTACATGTGTCCAGAGTACAGTCGTGACGCACTAAAACCTTCACTGCTGTTAAACAAATCATGTATTGGCTCATTGAAGTGATCATTTAAAGCTAAGGAACAAAAAGTTTCGATTCCCAGCCATAATTATAGAAAGCAAAAAGTTGTATTGTGTCAGATGAAACTTTCCTTACACCTATACCAATAACCACTTTGCAATTTAATGGCGGCCTAACTCACTGTAACATGCTCTCTTTATAACTTTAGTAACTTTAGTCTTTTTCTGTCACATTTTTAGGTCAGCCTAAATGAGACTAAGACCGGAGGCGGCTGCTAATTATGGGCTTGTCCCATTAGGTCTGTGTCAGTTAAACATGTGAGCCATTAACTCTGAATTGGCCAACATTCATATCAAACTCTTCATTATGTAGAGCCATGCGTTTAAATAGTCTGGACCTGGGGCATGAGTTAGGCTGCAAGAGAAAGTTTGAATGAATGTCTGAATAAATGCTTTCACCTGGAGCTATGCCTGATCTCCTTATCACATAGCTGGAGGTGAGTGTTAAACTAATCTGCACACACAGAAGGCTCCCTGTGCGCAGTACAATCAGAGGCAGAGTGCCCAAAAATGAAACTCAAGTAAAAGTATTGCTACTTAAATAATATTAAGATACATTATAAGAATATATCTGATTTATGTAATTGGAAGGACAAAACTCAAAATAGCGCATACAATTTTGTATTATCATGGGATAGACTACCACAATTCGAAAAACTTAAGTCATATCTGAAGAAGCAGAGCAAATGTAACTACTACACCTCTGCTTACAATACATTTGGGATAAAACAAACACAGCAGATATTAAACCGAAAATAAAACGGCTATGTTTACAGACTGAGAAACCTTCTATTGATTTGTATGAAAACATATGCCACAAGTATCTGCCAGAGTTGTATAAGGTCGTGTCGGTTCCTTTCCCTTTTCCTGTCTTTGTCACCATATTGGGAAGTAAGCCCATTCAGAATGTCAGCAACACTCCCCAGTATAGTCCTGACATCTGCTAATGGATGCCATGCTGAGTTTTGAGTGGAGCAGAGACATTACAGGTTGTTGGAAGAACATTAGATTTCAGAACGTTTTACTCCCAGATTGTTGGTAATTTGTTACTATACTGGGGCTGAGTACTAAAAGTTGTTGTATACAGCGTTCTTCCACTTCTATAAGCGGACATCACTGTGATATTGACAAAAACTGTACATTTATATTTCCCACTGATGATATTTATATGTTACTATGTCAATCCAACAGAAGTGTGCTAGAGCATGTCTGTAAATGTATTAGTTGCATCGGTGTCGGATAACTGTGAAATGACTAAAATTACCTACAAATGTACACAAATACCACCTTATTTGCATTTTCTTTTCCTATTTTTGCTGTTTGGACACATGTAGGCCTATGTTAAATGTTGGACTGTTTGGACACATGTAGGTAAGCCTGTGTTAAACGTGATGCTGTTTGGACACGTTTTTCTTATTTTTGCTTCATTTTTAAACATTATACTCAATATTCAGAAGTACCTTACAATATTGTCCATGTTTTCATGATAAATATTTAGACATAAAACTTTATGTTCAGGGTTAATATGTTTTGTACTCAGCATTTTTAGGATATTTGCTGACAATTAGAACATAATAATCAGCTTACAGCACTGCCCTTACCACATCTAATCCATAACAGTACAAAGTCTTTCTTTTTTTTCTGTCATAAAAGGAGAGATGAAACAAATTATCCCCTGTAGGCTAACCACAAATAGTGCTAAGGATATACTTACTTAACATATTCACTGTAATATTCAGGGTTTCCTGTTTGCTACACATTCATGACCAGGGTGTATATTATTAGGCAAGTGTCTGCAGTAAGACAACAATCAGGCAAAGAGAGAGACGACATTGACACATGAGGAACACCAGACTCGAGCTGCATCTGTGAGTGAACTTCAGGTTACATTATCAGTCTGCAACAGGAAGAATCTATGAGCCATCGCTACATAACAATCTTTGGTAAATGGTCATTCTGTCTTCAGTATTAAACTTCCGGTTACTTTGTAAAGCCTTCCTCAGAAGCGACATGTGGTGTAGTGATGGTGTAGTCATGGTGTAGTGATGGTGTAGTGATGGTGTAGTCATGGTGCAGTGATGGTGTAGTGATGGTGTAGTCATGTGTATTGTAGGCTGCTTTACTTGGTTTTGACAGTCAGTGAAGCTTGCGCGCCCTACTGCCTGACACCTTCTCCAGGACTGCATCCTAGGTGTGTGATAAGGTGTATGTTCCTTCATCATGATTCATGCTCCTTGGACCTCGTTTGCAGATCTTGATGGCCTCTCTGATCCAGCAGTGCTATTTGTTGCTTTCAACGCAGATGAACCTGGCTTTATTCAGCAATTACACCATCAAGTGTAGTTTCTGAGGAAGGCTACAGGAAGTAGCTGAAACATGTAAAGCAGGTAAACAAATGCACCACCTGACAACAACAAGTACAGAACAATGGTATTGTGCATTACTGACT